>JBAMMX010000010.1:20199349-20269349 GCA_037126225.1 Dillenia turbinata | reverse complement strand
ATCCATTTTGGTCCCAGAAACTACCTCGCCTCGCCGAGGATTATTACGCCAATTCCGGTACCGACAGCCACATTTTCCTGTTCGGAGAAGAGGGATGACACTGGTGCTAAATGGGTTTTGGTCAACATTTTCTGGGAAGCTTTGTATGATTGGATCAGGTAAAGGGTTTGCTCCTGATAGTATTTTAGATTTGAATGTTGTTGTTAAGCTTAATTATGCTAATGGTTCATCAATTTTAAAGAGTTTGGTTAATGGGGTTGTGGAGAGTTTGGATGAAATTGGCACTAGTAGTTATTTTGAACCAGTTCATATATTGGGTGTTACACAGTTAAATTATGAGTACACATTTGTTATGAATGAAAATTGGGATGTGGGTATTGGAGGAAATGATGATTTGGTTGGTTGGTCACTTAGTTTAGAGAAGGATAGAGATCTTTGTTCAATGTTGAGTAAAATTTATGGTGGGTACGAGTTGACGTACGAGAGTGATTGTGGGAATGGTGAGTGCAATCCTTTTGGTGAGAAGTTTGATTTTGTGCCAAATTTTTTGTCTTTTACTAGCATACAGTGTGTGGATGAGAAAAGATTGCAGTTGTTGGTGAATTTGTTTAGTTCTGTAGACAATGTATTTGTCCGTGATCTGGCTCCTAATGCCACTTTCGTCGCTGAAGGGAAATGGGATGAGAAGAGAAATAGATTCCTTTTTGTTGCTTGTCGGATTTTATATTCTATGGATTCTTTGTCAGATTCTTCTATAGGCGACTGTTTTATAAGGTTTAGTTTAAGGTTCCGTGGGTTTTTGACATTAAGAGACAGAAGTGTTGTAGTTGGGAAAATCTGGAGCAACCAAACTGTTAATGGTTCTGTTTATTATGGTAACCGTTGGTTTTCAAATGCTAGGAATAAATTGTTTGGGCTTTCTGGTCTGAAATACAAATACAGTGAGATTGACACTGTGACAAAAACTTGTAGCACTAGGAGAACAAGTAAGCACAAGGGAAAGACATATCCTAATGGACACTCATCTGATATGAGATTCCGTATCCTAGTGGGGAATAGTAAAGAAGAAAAAAGGTGGGGCTCCGCAACACCACTATTTATTGGTAATCAGTTTTACAGTCCATTTGCACTTGCAGAAAACACAAGCAGTGACAGCCTTCTGAATGTTAGCTACTGGATAAGCTTCACAGCTCAACCGAGCTTCATGTCAGGAGGTGCTGTTTCTCATTTGGACTCTGTAGAAATTTCGGCAGAAGGAATATATGATGCCAAAGCTGGAGTCTTATGTATGATAGGGTGCAAGCATCTGAGATCTATTCAGATGATGTTGACGCAGAATAATTCCCTAGATTGTGAAATTTCTATCAATGCACAGTTGTCTCCTTTGGATGCAAAGGTTGGTGGGACAACCATCAGGGGAACTATTGAAAGCATGCGGCAAATCTCAGACCCTCTTTACTTTCAGCGTCTTGAATTCGCTTCACGGACCATCTATTCAGAACAAGCTAGAAATTCAATATGGAGAATGGATTTGGAGATCGTGATGGTCCTCATATCTAACACACTTGCTTGTATTTTCATCGGTTTACAACTCCTCCATGTCAAAAGCCATCCTGATGTACTCCCATTTATCTCCATTGTGATGCTAATCGTTCTTACTCTTGGGCACATGATCCCTCTATTATTAAATTTTGATGCCATGTTTAAGCCAAACCCTGAAAAGCAGAAAATCTTATTTGGTAGTGGTGGATGGCTTGAAGTAAACGAGGTGATTGTCAGGGTAGTGACAATGGTAGCTTTCTTGTTGCAGTTTCGCCTTCTCCAACTTGCTTTCTCTGCACGGTCAGCTGATGGGGACCAAAAGATCTCAGTCTCTGAAAAGAAGGTTTTTGGGCTGTCTTTCTCCTTGTACATTGCTGGTGGGTTGATTGCATGGTTAGTATATGGATTCAAACATTCATACAAGAAACCATTTCTTGCACCACGCTTAGTAAGCTACCAGACGCTGCAGCAGCAGTCACTCTGGGTGGACCTTAAATCTTATGGGGGTCTCATTTTGGATGGTTTTTTACTCCCTCAGATGATGTTCAACATTTTTTGTGACTCCCGTGAAAAGTCTCTTGCCACCTCATTTTACGTCGGAACTAGTGTTGTTCGTATACTGCCACATGCCTATGATCTTTATAGGGCTCATGCCTCTACCTTGCCATTGAACTTATTTTACATTTATGCAAACCCTCGAACTGATTTTTTTTCCACTGCTTGGGATGTCATTATCCCGTGTTGCAGTCTTCTGTTTGTAGCCCTCATTACCTTACAGCAGCGCTATGGTGGCCGTTGCATTGTTCCTAAGAGATTCAGAGAGAGTTCCATATACGAGAAAGTTCCTGTAGTTAGCAATGAGGAACTGTAAAAGGGAAACAGTATGTTTTTGTTATTACTTCAATGGGTCCCTGTAAGAACTCTATACAAATTCTTTGTTTATTACACGCAGGGAATTAGCTTGTTGAACGTTTTGTGAGGAAATAAGATTCGGCATCTCTCTCTTTATACAGATATTAATTCTGTTTTTGATTCTGCAAGGGGGAATTGAATTTGAAGGAATGCAGCCATATGGTGGGGAGACTTTATTCTCAGGAGTGGATTTTGCAATTGAATCAATTCGTATGGAAAGTTTATCACCTTTTTCTCAGCATCCTGGCATAAATTTCTCTGATGTGAGATTGTCAGATCCTATTTTGATTGCAATAGCGGAAAATGACCAAATTCAAGACTTCAGCCTTTCTGCCTTCCCTTGCCCATTTCACTCTCTCCTTTCCATTTCACAGGAAAGAGTTTTGAGTCACCATTTGACCCAAAGTTCTTTCCTACCGCATAAACACAAGCTAACCATTGTCTGAAAGAGCTAGCTAGAGGTATGTAAAACATCCTCCCAAGTACCCCATAACATCATTTTGATTTCCCGAACCCTGCATCTTCATTCTCACCGGATATCATCTGGTTATTATTTGTAGGCTAGGGAATGGGAACAGGAGCTGTAAAGATATGGAAGAGAGAATGCAGGATCAAGGTACACCCTTGTCCTGCTACTCTCGTCGTATCAAGTTAATGCCTGGACAATTACATTATAAAAATCAAATCCAAATTTGGTATGCCACCATGAAGTAGCCCTGAAAAAATGTGCCGGGCAGAAAATCTGTCTGAATCATGAAGAACGGAGCCAATGCCTCCGATGGATACCTATAGCAAGACTCTTCGAAACTACACTACTTATATGAACATCATGTACAAAAATAACCACTTTTCACAGAATGGGGCTATATCATGATTAATGGGTCGTATCTGAGTTGCACCATGCCCTACAGTAAAGATGAATATCGTATCTGAGTTGATGAGGGGTTTTAATAATGAGATGTAGTAACAGAAGGAAAGATCAAAGTCGAATGATGAAAGTGGAAAAACCAAAGAATCTGCCTTTCTTCCCAACTTCAATTTTCACCGCAGCATAGTGAATGCGGTTGCGCCCTCATTCCACCCGTGGAAATAAGCCGGTCAATCTTCTTTTTACAATCAAGCTAAACCTGTAGAAAATTATCAGAATCTTCTGACTGTTGCTATTAACTAATATGCATTTCAGAGTGCTGTTGACAAATTCCGCCGGGTAAAAGATAAGTATTTTTATGAACAAATGTTCCATATGAACATAATATTTGGCAGAAGAGTCCAAACGGGAGCACCTTTTTTTTTTCCTCATTCAAAATTATATTCTGATATTTATGAGCCTTTAGAGGGTGATTCTTCCAACATAATCTTTTCCATTAAGTTTCAAATCCGAAAATTTGTTAAGTTTCTATCCTCACATTAGATCAACTGTCTTGATCAAATGGGAGCACTTAGGCAAATAGGAAATGAGAAATCGTTTGAATCATAAGATGAAGTCCAAGTGAATTTTCTCAAACAGCTTTGAACCAAGTTATGTTTTCCTCTTAAATACAAACTGCCAAGTTTCTGTTAATCTATTTGCCTTACATACCTAAACCGCATGCCATAGCCGCACTTAAATGCCAGTGAATGCTATGTCACTTCCCCGATAGGCCCTTCATTCCACAAAAAGGCAGCACTTAGTGCATCAAATGCTTCAAAAGCATCATGGTTCAACTATTACTGAATCCTAAAGATTCAAAGGAACTTGAAACTTTTGAATAAAAGAATATTCAAAATCCTGTTTCGATTCCGGGATTTCCATTGGTTTAAAGGAGTATCCCAAATGGTCTGTCTGAAGGTCTTTTGAACCATGGTAGAGGGGAATTTTTTACTACAGCAACCAACTTGGAGGGCTGTTCTCTCTCACCCCCCCCCCCAAAAAAAAAGAAAAAAAGAAGCTTGGATGACCATTTAAGCTGTTATGGGGGACATTAAAGAAACTTGCTGTGGGGTGTGGAATGCAAGTGATTATAGTCTTAGTCATTGTTAATTGAGATTAATTATAATCGTTTAAGCTTGGGTGGCCGTTTAAAAATTTTATTTAATCTTAATTGAGATCAATTATAATTTATAATCTTTTAAATCGCGCCCTTCAAAAGATTAATATCTCTCTCTCTCTCTCAAAATGTTAGTGTGTGTGTAACACAAAGTCTTTTCTGGATACAAACTCCAGCACTATAAGAGCAAACCAAACTTTAATGAATTGGAAAAAAAAAAATCAAATTCAGCACTAGATTTTGTAGAAATAGCATTACAGAGCCGAAAGAAATAACTAGACAAATATATCCAAAGTATATTTCTGCCTGAATGACACTCTAAAATAGACTCAAACGGGACATTTGATGGAATCAAAACCCACAAAAATGCAATCTCTCCATTGACAGAGGAGGAATTTCATTGCCTAGAATGATATAATCAAGTCACTTGTAATGGGATCTCATGATTAAATTTCAATTATCAAGTGGGTGTGGTTAGTGGAAGACAATATTATTATTATACCTTTCTCCGCCTTTTGGCTAAGATCAAGAAGCCAATATTATTGAACAGAGAACCAATGATCGATTTTGTGGTAGAACTCTAAAATTTTTTAATTAAGATCTCGAATTTGAATATTAAGAATGGAAAAACAAGTGTTGACAGAGTCATTCCCTAAATTGAACCACGGTTGCTTAAAACCGTCACTTGCCCTTGACTGTTGGCTCGATTGCATATGCTCGGAGTATAAGTTTTAGATTAATTAGATTTCTGGATACACGGATGGATAAACAATCACAGCTCAGTGTTGGAAGGTTTTGTCATTTGTGACATTTGTGTCGTACCACATGGCCCCCAATCATAATCAGATTGGTGGGCTTATAAGCACCAAAATATCTAACTTTGAATAAAGATAGTTTAGAAAGGCAGAAAATGCAGCTTATCATAATTAAAAACCTAGGTCAGTTCAAGAAAAGTTGCTCAGGTGTGCCTCTTATGAACCCAATTTGCAGCTAAATTTTAACAATTTTATTTTGTAATAGCTACACAATATAACTAGTGTAATAATTAGGCAATCCATAACAAGGTTCACGGTACCCTACTTTCACTATCCCCAGACCTCAGAGTACCCTACTTTCTCTATCCCCACAGACATACTAACGAGGTGGGCGATCATCCATGTCTTATCTTAATTGGCTTTTATCCAAAAGCAAGAATTCATTCCTATCCCAGGTCTTTTCTGTCAGACAGAGAGAGAGAGAGAGAGCATGTGCCGCCGAACCATGGCAAGAAGAATACCACAGACGTGGGCATGACTTTTTAGCACCAAACATTTGCAAAATGGAGTTGGTGCGGTGCAGCTTCAGTTGACTCAAGGTTGTGGAGTGGCTGGTACGGAATAACACGATACTGCTCCAGAGCTTCTAAGTGGGTACAATGGTGGGCTGCAACTCTAGCTCAGATGGTCCACATAGCAATTGAGAACATTGCTGCGTGGCCAAGATTAGCTTCCTCATTTCAGCATCCTTTTAGCTGCAGCCCATAGAGTTAGCAAGGCTGGGATCTTCAAAATATAACAGGACTTAGGACCTGTTGTCGCAGAAGGAAGATTTTGTGGATCGATTCAGGAGATACGTAAGATTTTTTAGCTGGAGAACACATGCAAATATACACGAATGGGCAAAATTTCTGATGTCTGAACCCAACTTCAGAGGTTTTCTTCAGGTAGAAAGCTTTTTCTTCAGATATCAGGAAAAAGCAATGCACACCGTCTGAGCCAGAAGTTGAATTCCGTGAAATAGACAATGGAAAATTTGGCTGCAGCTTCCGCTCTGCATGGCAGATAGAATAAATTCCTCTCATGATAATTGGCAATGTCTAATCAATGCAATAATTATAATCAAAAGAAGAATGTCAGTTGCAAAAAGAATTTGAATAGACATGGTAATCATGCATGAGCATATAACTCGTAGTGTTCAAGGGCAGACAGACATGCACTATGGTTAGTTTTTATAAGATACTAGCTCGTTTGCACAAATCAACATTAACACTTACCTGATGCGGTGATTTCAAGTGCGAAGAATGTAATTAACATGTTGAGACTTATCCATCAAGCATAAAATTTCTTCTGGGTGAACAAGGGTCAGATTTGGTTTTTGACATGCCACGGACATGGTCCAAATCCAGTTGGGCTCTAGAAAGCAAATCAATTGGACCAGAAGGATTGCCTTGTTTTTTTGTCATTGCCAAAGTGTTCTGCAACTGCAGATCATAATTTAATTCAATCCAAAACCCATGCAACTATATTAGTAAGTTTTATTCACTACAAAAAAATATATTTTTAGCAACGAATTTTACAAAAATTTTATCGTTGATTAGTAACAAATTTTCCAACTAAAAACTGTTTGTCACATATTTTACAACGAAAATAGAGTTCGTCGAAAAATTTGCAATGAACTCTTAAAATTTGTAACGAACAAAGAATTCATTGCAAATTTTGCGACAAACATATGAGTTCGTCGCAAAATTTACAACAAACCAGATGTTTGTCACAAAATTTGTAATAAACCACAATATTTGTCGCAAAATTTATAACGAACCTACTGTTCGTCGCAAAATTTGCGACAAACAACTGAGTTCGTCGCAATTTGCAACGAACCATCGAGTTCGTCGTAAAATTTACAACGAATCAAGTGTTCGTTGCAAAATTTATTGCAAATTTTCCACACTTAGAAAATTTTATGTCCCCTCGATTTGTTTTGCAACGAATCTCTGAGTTCGTCGCAAAATTTACAACGAACGCAGAATTTGTCACAAAATTTGTAACGAACCCATGAGATCATTGCAAAGTTTGCAACGAACCTATAGTTCGTTGCAAAATTTGCTATGAATCTTAGAGTTCATTGCAAAATTTGGAACGAATCAATAATTCGTTGTAAAATTTGTTGCAAATTTTCTATTCTTACAAAATTTTCCATCATCTTCCCGTTTGTTTTGCTTCATTTCCTTTTGCTATATTTCGAGAATTTTTCTTATTTCTTCAAATGGGAATCCGTTGCTTGTTCCATTCCATTGTTGGTAGAGGTAAGCTCTCATTCTCTCTTTTCTCTCTCTCTCCTCTCTCTCTCTCTCTCTCTGTGTCTCCTGCAGATCCGACGGCTCTTCGCTGGATTTGTGTGTTGAAATGCAGATCCAATGACAGAGCCGCCAGATCTAGGGTAGCTCTTGCGGCGGCGAGGGCCGCGGCCTCTCACGACAGCAAGGGCAGCAGCATCTTGCGGCTGCTGCGGGAGGGAGGGGGAGCACCCACTCCCTCCCTGGTTGTTTTTAATTATTTTTTTTTGTTTTAACTAATGTTTAATTGTCTTATATTTAATTCTCTTATGTTCTCCTATATTTCATTTGGTATAAACTAGGTTCATGCTTTAGTTGTTTAGAGTCACGCTCGTGATCTTCGACAATTCTTGATTGTGAACGAGCTATTGTTGTCAATTTGGAGGTACAATTTGGGTTTTTCCTTATCTCAATTTTGACCTAATTATGTACAAATTTGTGGGATTTTTGTCAATTTTAAGTTTTGGAATTGTTTGCTGATTGAGAAACTTTTTGAAACTCTTAACATAGTTTATTTAAAAATTATGTGAAGATGGGTTTAGAGCAATACCCTTTATCCTTAAGGACTGTCATGAGTTCAAAAATCCATATTGGATAGCAAATGTACCCCATAAAGGAAAAGGGAAAACTGAAGATGACTTCTTAGGGCGTGATGTCTCTGAGATTAATGGTTTTGTTGTAGTTATGTGGGAGTCCAGGGAGGATTAGGTTTGGTTTGACATGGAAAGTCAAATTATGATTTTCTTTTAAACTTTTGACTTTTGTATTCTCTTAGTTGTTGTCTGGCAATGGAGGGTAGGTTTCAGTTCAAATAGTTTTCCATTTTTTTCTGTAGATTTTGGATCTTTAAAGTACATTTTTTTATTGAGTTGCCAAAAAGTCGATTTCTTTTTTTGGGTTTTCTTTTGAAGTCCAAATTAATTAATTCCATATATTTCCTTTTATATTTTTGGAGCTAAAAATTTGCATTAATTATGTTCACTTGACCTTTGACGAACATTTAGTTATTTTTGTCAGGATGCCATTTCATAGCCAATTTTCTATATGATTTCTTCAGATTTTTTTCTGTTGCTTTTTTCTCCACCTTTAACTCCTTATAATAATCCACCCCATTTCCCCCTAAATCTCGATACCTCTCTCTCTCTCTCTCTCTCTCTCTCTCTCTCTCCCCCCCCCAAAAAAAAAAAAATTACACGTTAGGCTCCTAGATACTGTTGATGAGCCGTGGCCACCGCGGGAGGGAGGGGGAGCACCCACTTCCTCCCTGGTTTTTTTAAATTATTTTTTTATTTGTTTTAACTAATATAATTTTTTTTTATTTAGTGTGGTAGGTATTGAGTTATTAAAACCTTTTCGGTGGGGATAATTTGATGATTGTGTAAGGTACATTCGCAATCGCTATTGCATATGTTGTTGTTATTGCATACAATTTGTAAGAAAATACTGAATAAGAATGTTCCCATAAAACTGTGCTTTCAAGTTGGGTTTCTCAGCCTAATTGTAATTTGTAAATAGAGTCATAGGTTTTCATTTTCTTTTATTTCTTTTTTTTTTTGTAATTTTGATATGTAGTATTTGATTTTTAATGTTTGTCTGGTAATGGGATTTTGATAATCAAGGGTTGTGGGTCATTATTTTGTTGAACACTTATTTTAATTATGTAATGAATATGACATTACTAACTATTAAATACAATATCATTATTTCTTTTGTGCAAATGATGCTCCTTGTTGCTTATTCTTTCTTCTTTATTTTCCAAAAGTGGTTTGTTTATGCTGAGTAATTGCTGCATTTGGCTTGTCACGTGAAAGGCTGCCTATTGGTGTTCTTGGCTTTGGGTAAGTTTTGCTTCAGTAAATTTGTTAGAAGCTGAAACGGACCACTTACTCTTTCCATTTCTGCTTCAAGGTCATTGTTTGGGTGTTTCAAATAATGCATAATTTTAGCCTATCAGACTAGAGGATGTTCTTGTAGCTAGTTGCGGAAAGCCACCTTTTCCTATGGTCCACTGATTTTGCTTTTCTGTTAAGAGGACAGCATTTGGATTTTTTTTTTTTAAATGAACCAACTTCTTAATTAAATTCTACAATTGCTTGGATTTATTCAAAATTGAAGTTGAGCAATACTTTAATCAATATAAATGTGAATTTATATTATTTTATTTCATTCAATGTTCGTATGAGGAAGGTGCTGCACTATTAAAGATTTTTAGATTTAATAATGATATTTTATTTATTTTTTATTTATAAATTTGATCTAATAAACTAACAGAATAGGATGTACCTTATTAAATTTACAAATAAATGTGATTAATATTAATTATTTGTGGGATGTGATGGTCTTTTAAATATATGTCAGATTTATAAGTACTAGATGATAAATATATTATTAGTGTTATTATTAACAAACAAAATGTTGCAAGGTTGAATTTTCTTCTTTTATTAACTTTTTAATTCTTATATAATCTGTACAAGGTTGAATGTGCTTCTCTTGTACGCCTTCTTTGACTTTTCTTGGTAAACATTATAATTTCTATTTTTTTTGAATTTTTTCGTTCATTTATTATTGACTTTATTTATCTCAAATAACATCCTAATATTGTCTGGTTTTTTTTTTTAATTATTGAATTTTAATTCTCAATTTGTTTCATATTTAGTGGCTCATGTTTCATTTTTTGTATTTTACTCGTTAATATACTGTTTGCTTTTTTATAGATAATGTGAAACGAATTTTTTTAGTATTGGTGGCTTGCGATAAGCTAATATTTTATTAATTTAAATATGATAAGTATTTTTATGTATTCTATTATATTTTTTAAAAGTTGATAATTTTTATTTTCTTTATTATCTTAACCTATATAATTAACAGTATCGACGTGGGGGGCATAGACGAAGTAATGATGGAAGATCGGACTCTTCAGGGTCGCAATTCGTTTCAGCTGGACCTTCCCATTCCCCTTTACCTACTACTGCTGCACATTCGTCGTTCCCTTCGGTTGCACCTTCGATGCAACATTCACATGTCGAGAGAGAAGACACGCAAGAGGTGATTGCCCATTGTGGAGATTCGTAAGTATTAAATTTGGTTCTTTCATCACTATTGATTCTTTTATTTATATAACATTTAATTTTTTTAATTATCTTATTTACTTACCATTTTTTGTTCGTAATATTATTACAGAATCTCAAATCATATACGTGTTATTCAAAAGTTTAATCAAATTGTGAACAACCATTGGGAAAGGAAGTGGCTATCTTCATAAGCATTCTAGATGAAACGAAAGAGTTATGGTGGAGAAAATTCAAAGTAAATTATGTCTTTCAATTGAAATATAAAACTAAATTTATAATTTTAATATAACTAATTGTTTTTTTATTTATTGCAGCGACAATTCATTTGGGACGGGCGGAGGAATTTGAAATAAGAAGAATTTTTAATAAGAAATGTGATCATCACATTCGAGGGGTATTAAGTCATGCAAAGACTAGTAGAAGGAAGCCAAACTACATAACAGATGAAAATTGGCGCCTGATTTGTGATTTCTGGGAATTCGATGAGAGCCGACAGAGGAGTGAGCAGAATAAGAAGAATCAATCTTTTAATTCTAGGGAAATGTCTGTTATTTATGCAGGAGGCTCAATCAATATTGGTGAGTATAGAAATATATTTGTAATATTATTAAAACTCAAATTTTTTAAATTTTATTTTATTTATTTTATAATTATTTCATTATATTTAACAATATGTTTTTTTAAGCCAAAGAATGGGATCTCAATCATCATTTATAGAGACTTTCACGTGAATCTTCTAAAAAAAAAAAAGACAAGAGCTAGAGTGTGGAGAGAGTTAGAGTTGTTGTGGTATTTAATTTGAAAACTTTTCTTTATTTTAATATTAATCTATTTTAATTTTAAATTTATAAACACTTTCAGTATTGATTTGAATTTATTTTGTTGAATCTGTCATTATAATATTGGATGATAAATTTATTATGTTAATCTCTTTTAATTTTCTTTTCTTGATTAATTTAAGAGATGAATAGTGCTCTTCTATTTTATTAATATTAATTAAATTTAGGGGGATAATAATGCCTTTGCAATGTAAACACATGACTAATAACCTCCCCTCTCCTTATAGTAGATTAATTTTCTTACGTAACTATGCTATTTTTTTACTCGTTGGATGTGTCATAATTTCGAACTCGTAATAATTATTCAATTTTAATTCCAATGAAAGGATATCTCATTATTAAATTTGTAATGTGTGATGCATATATTATTTTTTGTATCATATTGTTAACTGTCAATTGTTTAATAATTAACGAAATTTTGTATTTTGATTTTTATATATATATAATTATATTATTAAATTATAAATAAACACTTTGTTTTATTTTTTTCGATATTATATATGTTGTTACTCTAATTTTGATTTGAAATTATGTAATGACAATGTAGGAAAAATATGATGAGTTACAGTGGAATTCGATCGGTAATGAAGATGCTGGCTCATCTGAGCCATCTGTTGATAGTATAACTTTATGGGTCGAAGCAAGTGGTGGTGTAAAAAATGTAGGAAGAATACTTGGGATGGGCTCTTTGAACCGGACTTGTAGAATCACCGATCAATCTTTTTCCACTCTAGCTGTTGTAAGGGAAGAAATGATGTAAATAAACAACCGGATGGGCTAGATGTAGGAGCTACTAGTACAAAAAGACAATCAAATTGAAGAATTACGTGCACAGTAAAGCCAAAGTAAGGGCGTAATTAGCAAGCTACGCGCAAACCAAGATTTCATAATGCGACATCTTCACTTAACCCCCGGTTTAAGTCAGACGATCCCATTTTTGTTGTCTTCTGATAATTCTCCTTATGGTGATAATGGTGACGATGGTGATGATTTATTTGATGATAATGGTGGTAGTAGTGTTTCTTGAATGTGGTTTTTGCATTTAAATATAGTTTTTATATATTATTATCTTTGAATATGTGACTTTGTATTGTATTTGTTGTTGACATTATTTTTGAATGTGATTTGTGTTTGTATCATATTGTATTTGTGACTTTGTATTGTGGTTTGTTGATGATATTGATATTTGATGGTTGGTTGATAGTTGTATTGTTTGATGGTTGGTTGATGCTGTTAAATAGCTAGTCTATTGATTGTTAATTAATTATGATATTAGATAAGAGACAAGAATATGGTATACAGGAAAAATGATCAAATTATAGAATTTAATTTGATTTTTATTTGTAAAATTTTTAAATTTGTTGCAAAATTTATTAAATTTTCTATCAAAATACACAGATTCGTTGCAAAATTCGTTACTAAATATGTTTGCAATGAAATTTGCGACCAAAAGGTTCGTCGCAGATTAGCAATGAACTCAGAATTCGTCGCTAATTTGCGATGAATTTTAATTTTTGGTCGCTAAAATTTGCAACGAGCTGATAGCGACAAAAAGTTGTTTATCGCTAAATTTGTCGCAAATAGTTTTTTCAATGATTTTTTTTTTTTAAATTCATCACAAAATTCTTTACAAAAAGGCAACTTTTTTGTAGTGATTGTTCCAAATTAACCCAAATAAACTTATTGACAGCGAAGAACCTACCAATAAAATGTAGTCACCAGTAGTCCGCACAAGAGCATAAACCATCCTTAAAATGGTGGAAGCGAAGTTTGTCCCGAACTATAATTTCTCTGTTGGAAGCAATGGAAATGAATTTAGTTGCCACATGGCAATCCTCACACATTCTGAGATTCTTCACAATCCTGATAGCCAGTCCCTCGCTAGTTTTCATGAGTCCGAAGGCTATCGCAAGCTTCTCACTATGGTATTTAAGGGCTTGCTCCCTTTCCTCTTCTTCCAACTCATGCATCACTGACTCATGTAATGGTACGTAACCCAATTCCCTACTTCTTGAAATCAGTTCATCTAGATACCGATAGATTTCAGTCGTCTCAGGGTGGGATTTATCACCCATGCTAAACATGTGGGTCTCGCCATCAATCTCAATTATACTATAGCCAAGTTTCTTTTTCAGACCTCTCTTAATCATCATGTCTCTAACCATTTGCACACGATCCATCCTACCTGCCAATGCATATATATTCGAAAGCAAAACGTAATGGCCTGGATTGTCTGGTTCAATCGCTAAAAGACGCTCAGCTACTTCTACACCTAGGTCAAAATTTTTATGCACCTTGCAAGCCCCAAGCATGGCAGTCCACACAGCAGGTGGTGGCTCCCCAGAAATCGCTTGCTCAATATATTGAATCGCTTCACCAAGAAACCCTGCACGACCAAGTAAATCAACCATGCAAACATGATGCTCCATTTTGGGAATTACTCCATATTTCTTTTTCATAATGGAAAAAACATGCCTGCCCTCACAAACTAACCCTGCATGTGCACATGCAGACAAGACCCCAATGAAGGTAACATGATTTGGAGAAGGCCCTTGAATTGTCATTTGACGAAACAGGTCAATTGCTTCAACCCCATAACCATGCACCCCATATCCCGAAATAATGGCTGTCCAAGCAACAACATTTCGCTCACTCATCCCATCAAAAACTCGACGCGCTTTATTAACACAACCACACCTAGTATACATGTTAATAAGAGCAGTACCAAGAATCACATTCACATCAATACCATTTTTAACAATATACTTATGCACCCAACATCCCAGACCAATAGACCCCAATTGAGAACAGGCAGACAAAACACTCACAAACGTTGCAGAATCAGGCTTAACACCCGATTCCCTCATCAAATCAAACAACCCAATTGCTTTCGTAGCAAATCCCATTTGCTCATACCCTGAAATCATAGCATTCCATGCTATAATACTCCTCTCAGGAACTATATCAAACACTTTTCGTGCCATATCCAAATCGCCACATTTTGCGTAGAAACTCACTAGTGCAGCATGAACATACAAATCCAATCCATACCCACATACCAAAACATGGGAATGCACAATTCTTCCCAATCTGAAATCGACTAAATTGGCACAAGCCTTAATCACAGAACTGAAAGTGTAATTTGAAGGAGGGATATTAGAAAGAAGCATTTTATGATAGAAATTGACAGAGTCGGACGAGAAGCCAAGCTTGGGCGAACTTGTGATGATGTAATTGAAGAGAAACGAGTCAGGTTTCGGAACAGAGAGGAAAAGTTGGCGAGTATAGTGAATTGAACCTGCAGAGCAAACCAGTGTGAGGAGTTTGGTGAGGAGAGCTCTGCTGTGGTGGGAACCTGAGGTGATGATTTGGGCGTGGACCTGCTGAAGAGGCTTGAGACGAGCTCCTGCAAGAAGGAGAGCTTTGTAAGCCGATGAGTGTTGTTTGGTTTCCATGAAAGATGGCCATCAAAGGAAGTCCAAGAAAAATGAGGGCAAAATTTAATTTGTAGCCGTTGCCTTTGAACTCGTATCAATGCTCGAACATATTTTTCAATTTTAGATTTTTTTTTTCTTTTTCTTTTTTTTTTAAAAAAATATAATCGGAGAAGTCATAAAAATTTGGCCCTTTTTTATTTAGTAGTAAAAGAAAAATTTTACCATTGAGTCATAAATATTGAATAAAAATTGCAATTAGTTTTACAATAAAATTGTTAATAAATTTAGCTCAACTGTCACTATTCATAGGTATGGAATTCAATTCAAATCTCTTTCGTATTAAAAAAAAGAATTTAGCTAAATAATATTAAATTTGTCATATAAAACGGGTACATTAATAATATATTATATCTATATAATTGTATTAAATTCTTTTGTATAAATTTGAATAAATAGATAAAAATAAGAGAAATAAAAATTGAATGTGTTAAATGAATGTGCCCTGTAGGCACCTATGTGGTGCTAACAAGAATGCCACACAAATAAAATTTTATATAAACACAGAAATATATGTTAAATAAAAAAACCATTTTCAATGTGAATAATATTAAAAAAAAAAAAACCAAATAAAAAAATTAAATAAACCAAATATTATGTAGTAATTGATAGATTTTTAATTTTTTAATTTAAATAATATTTTAACTAATTCAAAATTATTCAAGATATCTAAGAACAAACGAAAAACTCAGCATACACAAGACCAGAAACCACCGCAAGCCACCATCTCCTCCAAGTATGCTTATTTATGCGTATACGAGTGACCCTATTGATTGACTAATTGATACTCAGAGATATAAAATGATTAATTCAATTCGAATTATCATTGAATTTTTTGAAGAAAAAAAAAATAAAAGTAAAAAGTTCTACCGATCGACGTGTTCCTATCCCTAAGAGACGGTGACTCAGTTGTCTAGCAGCGCAGGGAACGAGACTTCCGTTCTTCTCGGCTAAAATAGGCTCAATTGCAAAAGAGGAAAATGTAGAGATTAAGGCCAACTAGGCCCATGAGCTCATAGAAACCCACCGTCTCGAGGGGGCTAAAATGCAAATGATGGGCCCGGCTT
Organism: Dillenia turbinata; assembly: GCA_037126225.1. Taxonomy (NCBI): domain Eukaryota; kingdom Viridiplantae; phylum Streptophyta; class Magnoliopsida; order Dilleniales; family Dilleniaceae; genus Dillenia; species Dillenia turbinata. The sequence goes on along the minus strand of JBAMMX010000010.1, from coordinate 20,253,306 downwards.
TCTTGAGCTCCCAAGCGAATGAGTCCCCGCACACTATCTCTCTCTCTCTCTCTCTCCCCGTCATTTTGAAAGCACAGATTTTCATGTCAACATCATCAGAGTCTAGTAGGATCGTGAAATACGCTATTAGTGGAGCGGCGATAGCAGTAGCCGCCGGCGCTTATGTGGCAGTATATTTCCGGCAATCTTCGAGGTTCCGGAGACATGTAATTGGAATTATACCTGCTCGTTTTGCTTCCTCTAGGTTTCCTGGAAAACCCCTCGCTCCCATTCTCGGCAAACCCATGATTCAGGTCTCTCTCTCTCTCTCTCTCTCTCTCTCTCTCATGTTGTTTTATGTGTTATTTTGTTATCTTGATTTATACTGAGAACTGGGTCGATGCTAAATGCACTTGATTTTATTGTTTTTTTTTTTTGGGGGAGGTGATTAGTGCCAGAGGTATTTTGATGGGGTTAAATGCTTTTTTTTTTTCAGAGTTAGCTCGTTGATGAACAATACTTAATGGATATGCTTTGCATGTACTGATTAAAAGCTCTAACATGTAAAAGCTTACAAGAACTTGTGATGCTAAAAATTCAATGCGAAACAAAAAAGGTCTGTTTGTTGACTCAAATTGACTCTTTTCCTCTTTTTTTTTTCAATAGAAAAAGATGTGTTTAGATGTATTAAAGAATGCCAGAAAAACCAAGCATGAGAAATCCTCAGTGAAAAAGAATAGAATAATACAAAAAAACTAGTGTATAATTGCTCTCCAATCCCACCTCTACTCTTGTAAGCTATGATCTTTGTAAATCCTGGAAGCATGATCCCATAGAGGAGTATAAGAAACAACATTCCCATGAAGAAGAGAAGAGTTAATGGTCTGATTTCTAATATCTCACACTCCGTTAATTTCCTTCTAGATTTTGCATCAATAACCTCATTGAGAAGCCACAATATTCCAGAAGCCACATGCATTGGCAAGCATACTGGGTAAATCATGCGTGAGCTCAAAACCTCTCTAGTGCAATTCCCAAGGATTGATCCATGGACCTTTCCCAGACAAGCATCCATGCTCTTGCTCTTCTACACCTGTTATTATTTCAAAATTTGACATATGCTTGGTGGGACTGTAGGATGAAGGTGGTCCATTGTCTTTGTGCAAGAAGCTAATAACTAGCACTTTTTCTTAATCTTGAAGAAGGTTTAGGGCCCATTTGGGAAAGTTGGGGTTAAGCTCAGTTAAGTTTAAGTGTGTTTTGAATATGAAAAATTATATTTTCAAAATTTTTTCACTTTAGATGAGAAATTTTACAAGTATAATAAGACAAATTTGAGATAAGTCACGCAGATTGATGGAAGCTGAGATTTGCCAAACAGGGCTTAATAGAATATAAGTATTAGAATGTGTTATGTATTGGAACCAAGTACAAATTAGTACATGTGGTTAGTGTGGGTTCATTTGACATTGTGTAGGATCAATGGTGAGAATAAGAGAGTCCAGGAAATGGGAGGATTGAGTGAAACAAAGTGAAGGTTAGATATGAGAAAGTTGTGGGTCTAATTTTAGCAGGATTGCCATAACCTGGACGGAGTTGCACTAAGCAAAATGGGTGTTGATACATGTGCATAAGAATGTGTTGCTTTATTATTTAACAGACAATTACCCAGTCCATATCAGACATAGGAAATGAATTATGTGATGAGTATGATAATGGAGAAAGATTAGTACATTCCTATTTATGTGGCATTTGATCATCTAATTTCTAGGACCACACTAGAGGAGCATTCTCTAAATTTAAATGCTTATGTGATGTTCGTCTATGGTATGAGAAAATGTGGTCCTGTCTACACAAGTTTCTTGTCCCATAAACAAGCTTTTCAAGCTCCAGATGCAATGATATCTAATAATTTCTTTTCGGTTCCACACTTCTGTTTCTTAGATTATCTCTTACCTTGCGAAAGAGCCTGGAAATTTGAAATAATTTATTAGCTTATTTTCTTGTACTTCTCAGAGAACATGGGAAAGAGCAAAACTTGCAACAACATTAGATCAACTAGGTATGTCCAAGAATCTGCTTTTATTGTCTTTTACGATTCTTATGATAATATGTTCCAATATTTGTAATCTAAGAGTGAATACAAGAAGTTAATTTAGAGTTATTTTAACACTGGTAATAGGATGTCTATGTGGGGAAGGGGAGAGTCTTGTGATGCTAAGAAATATGAAAGTCCTACCTGACAATTCTTTTCCTGGCAATGGGTATGGTTGTAACTGTGAGATGTTAAAAATGTTGGTAAAAAGTACTTAGAACCAGGGATGGATATAGAATGCTGGTGGGGGGAGGGAGGTCACAAGTAATTTTGAAGGATATAAATGAAATATAGCGGGAATTTAGTGGTATTGTTTGAATTTTGTGATTTTTTTTTTTTGGGGGGGGGGGGGGGATGGGGGGGCATAACCCCCTTACCTCCAGGATCCTTCCCTGCTTAGAAGCTTAATGAAACTGCAGATGTTTCCAAGCTTTCTAACTTTACTGCTCACAGAAACTAAAATTGAAGTGCCCAAATCTATTCTGCCTTTCTTTTTGTTTCCAAATTTATTACTGTACTCATCTGGCATTTTGTGATCTAGTTGTTGCTACTGATGACAAGAAGATAGCAGAATGCTGTCAAGGATTTGGAGCTGATGTAATAATGACTTCTGAATCTTGCCGAAATGGTGAACTTCTTTATTACTTTGTAAGCAATAATGTTTTAAATTAAATTACAGTTGAAGGAGCTGTTGACATCATATGATTCAGGAACTGAGCGTTGCAGTGAGGCACTCCAAAAGCTTCAAAAGAAGTATGATATTGTTGTCAATATTCAAGGTGATGAACCTCTTATTGAACCTGAAATAATAGATGGGGTTGTCAAGGTTCTTCAGGCAAGTTACTCCTTACGCATTGGTTTTATTTCAGGCACTTAAATCTTACTCTTCTTTTTTCTTGCTGTAGTCTATTTAATCATCATTTCTTTTGGGGGTTCACTTATTTCTTGCTGTAGTCTATTAAATGGTTCAATTTGGGATTTGAAGATAGGGGATCACTTCAGAGGGTATTTGCCTTTATATGATGTTTGCAAGTATATGTATACTCATATAGGTGAGCATGTGATATGAAATAAAGTACAATGGTGTAGAAGAATCCATGTAGCCGACCTCACTTAGTGGGATAAAGGCTTGGTTGTTATTGTTGTTGTATAGACACCTAAGTAAAATGCATGTATGTATCAAAGTTTTATGGCTGGTTTTACTTTTATGACAGGGTCAAATTAGCATCAAAAAATTATTGTTTATGCGGAGGCATGCTTCGGCATGCATCTACAAGCACATGTGAACCTAGTGGCTTAGACTTGGACATGTTTGAGTGTGTTGTATACATGAATTTTTATTTCTGTGTTGTGCTATTGTGTCATTTTTGGTTTAAAAGTGCAGGCAGCCCCTGATGCAGTGTTTAGCACAGCAGTCACAGCTTTGAAACCTGATGATGTCGATGACCCTAATCGAGTGAAATGTGTGGTGGACAACCGTGGTTATGCACTATATTTTTCCAGGGGACTGATTCCTTATAACAAGTGAGTTTTGTATATTTGGGTTGCATGTGCAATGTCCAGCTGTCTGTTATTAGTGTCCATTTATTTAACTTTCAATGCGTTTGTCCATCATCTTTTCCAGGTCTGGCCAGGTCAACCCACGCTTTCCCTATTTACTTCATCTTGGCATCCAGGTAGAAAAAAGCTTATATGCTTGAAAATGCTTTCTACATTAGCCTTCTAATTGCCATATGGTCTGCCTGAAACTATGTGCACATGTTGCCCTTCTCCTGTTTAACCAGAGTTACGATGCCAAGTTCCTAAAGACATATGCAGAGCTTTCATCCACTCCACTGCAACTAGAAGAAGATTTGGAACAGCTTAAAGTCCTTGAAAATGGATACAAGATGAAGGTATTATTATTTTATTGCAATTCTGCCTGCAATTAAATTACACCTTATCTATTTGATGTAACTGTTTTGTAATCGAAGACATTCACCACCACCTCCTATATTGATATTGATTTTGTTTTACTCATGACCTTAGAACTGCTATACTTGGACTAGAATGTGATACAAACTCTAATGTGTGAATCTTGCACTGATGAGCAAAACTGCTGGGACTCAAGTATATTATCATCATCTAACATTCCTTTTTCCTTGTTTCGCTTTCTCTTACAGGTGATCAAGGTTGACCATCAGGCTCATGGTGTTGATACAGCGGAAGATGTTGCAAAGATAGAAGCTTATATGCGTCAAAGAAATTTGTCTTAGTACAAATGGTGGTTTACTCCTGACCAGGATTTTTTTTTTTTTTTCTTTTTCATCCTATAGAGGTTATTCTTGTTTCTCCGTCCTTCAAAGACTGATTTTCCTCTGAAGGAGAACATGGATAATTTGAATATTGATCTTTGTATGCCCGCTTTTTCCTGGGCCATACCTTGGATCACAGAAGTCACTAAAATCAATAAATTCATTCATCAGTTTCAGAATTTCGTGGTTGTTGGCTACATAAAACAGTAGACTAATAAGATGAGCTGAAATCAGACAAGGCTCATTTGTATGCACCGTTAATATGGTTTATGTATTATAGAACCAAAAAATTATATGGTGTTGCAGGTTACAAAGGGGGTTTATGATCTATAGACTACATGACTGGAGCTTGCCTCTTCTCTTCATGGTTGCAGCCATGTCAACATCCACAAGCTTCCTTACCACAGCTTTGTTGTGTTAACTTGTGTTCTCCTATGGGCATCCTCCATTCGCGTCAAATCAGGATTCTGATATGTAGGCTCTGCTTTAACCTAGTTTCCAGCAAATCCATCACAAACATGGTGCTCCCCCATTTCGTTTCAAGGTATTGGGTTCAGTGTGTATCCGTTAGGTCAGATTCAGCACAACTGAAAGGTATCAGAAAAGATATGTATGATCACTGTGCATATGTGCCGTCATGTTCAAAGATTGAAGCATGGCTTCCCCACTCTTGTTAAAATTGAATACAGAGATCCCACCGTTGTTGATATCAACTGCACGAAACCTGTACCACACAAAAACATTGTTAAGAGCAAGAAAGGCTTGGAATTTATTGTGATCAATCTTGCTAGTAGTAGATTTTATTTTCAACAAAACAAAACAAAACAAAACAAAATTGTTAAATTCCATTCAAGTAATATGGTAAAAATGTAACACTCGAAGCAGCAGACACGAGGTAATTCTGAAAACAACTGTATCAAGGCTAGCTGAAAGAACCCTAACATACCTCTCGGGGCCTAGTCCAAGAGCTGTACAGATTAGTGCCCTCAACATTGACTTGTGCGAGACAACCAGAAAATTCTCCCCCTGCCAAAGTGGTAATATGGTGTTTAGGGATGTCAAGGAAATAAACTTTTAATATTAGAACTTAATTATAATAAAAAGCGACTGTACTGGTGTAAACAAGATCTCCTTCCAAGCCTCAGTAGCGGTTTCCCATAGTTTTCGAATAGGGTAGACACCAGTGACACTGAAATTGCATGGATCTTCTCTCCATGTTGTATACTCCTTGGGATATATCAGCTTAGCATCCACTGCCTCGACATTCTGAATGTGATTCAATATATCGTAGGGTAGAAAATTGAAGAAAATATTCATTTTAAAAAACTTAATATTGTTTAGTTGGTCAAGTTTCAAATTCAACAAACAAGGTATTCTGCACTGAGATTGAATCACTAAGACCAAGCCACACATTACACAATAAAAGTTCAAGACGCAGACCATTTTTCATGCCCTCGAGAAAAAACAGATGTGCCTCTTTCAGCGAATCGAGGAAAACCAGTGGTTCATCTCTCCCTTCCCAAATGACTTCAGCTGTGGACTGCTCAGAAAGGGTAAGGGAAGAACAGTAAGAGCTCCAATGTTGCTCAGAGATCAGGTTAATGGGATATGCATACCTTGGCACGAGAAATTGGACTTGAGAAACACTGGTCATATGATATGTTGGATAAGGCCATTCTGCACCTTTCTGCTTGCTTTACCCCAGTTTCTGTTAGGACTGATAGGTTAGAGCTGCCCTGAGAAAAGCATGCATTAAAATTGAATTAGCAGCCAAAAGATGCATAAAAGCCAACACGCGAACACACACGACAGCTGATATCCATGCATTATGTAACACATTTTGAGAACAATGAAGGAAAAAAAATTATTAAATTTGAAATCTGCAAGCAGCGTACTTGGACTCTACTTTCTTCATTCCAAGAGCTAAGGCCATGTCTTACAAGTGTCACCTTCTTTGGTGAGGACATTAACTTACGAGTAAGAGATGTTGTCGCTCTATCAAAATCATATGCCCCACCAGTCATAGTAGAATCATTTCCAAGCTTTTCTGCGGTGGTTACATTTCAAAAGCAACTTGGTGAACATAGGCAACATATGCATTGTTAGAACAAAGGCAAGAACATGGCTTAAAAAGGTAGTTATACAGAATGTATGTAAAGACAATGCACATTCAATAATCATGAAATTTTGTTTGTGTTGGCATGATAGTTTTTGCTTAATCATTTCTTACGTACAGAAGTGATCATGGACGTCATTGGGTCATTAATTATTTCATAATTCTGAGTCAAAATGGTTAATTTTGAGGAAAGATGGAACTTATAAGCTGTTTTTCATGGTAACCTATGTTAAGTTGTTTCGAATACCATGAACATTTTTAGGAAAATACTGGCTCAAGTTAGCACATTTTAGAAACAGAAAATGATTAAACTAGAGTGATCGTAATGCATCGTATTTTTGTCAATCATCCAGCATTCAGTAGATGAATCCCGGATTGGTGCTTGATATTTTATTATGTTCATCAAAATTCGATGCTCCCGTCATGCTAAGTTAACTCTTTCTTCGTTCCAACAATTTTTAACATTTGTTTTTGGCATGCAAGAGGAGTTTGAGACAAGGAGAACGGATTTTGAGATGAGGGGAATGGCGTCCCCAACAAAGTTTAGCCTGTCTCCCCCATACATATATGGGCCACATATAGGGGTGTAAAACCCCAGCAAAGATCTGCCTTACCCTACGCTGAGTGATATCTTTCAAACCTAGGTTTTTGTGGCAAGGAGATCGAGCGCCTTCTTACCACGGTCTTTGTAACATTTTGAGCATAAATTTTACATTTCAAGTTTGACACCTTCAAGGACCAACCAAGTTATTGGTTCATTATTTTTCATAAATTATCAAGAACTCAGCAGATGAGCGAAAATCCATATTTCACTAGCCAATTAGAGGTCCCAAAGGTATTGAAATGTCCTTAAGAGACAGTAATGACGAATTGAGAGAACAAAATCTCCCTCTAAGACTAATAAGACCGCGACAAGCCAAGGTGGCCAACATCACAACTCCACTATCCATTTTTGACATCAGACCACCACCAAAAAGCCAATCTTCTGAAGTCTGGGAAACTTTTACTTATTCCCTTACAACAGAACAGTTCCATAGTCCTTCATTTTTAGATACTATTCCATTCCCAAATAAAACCTATTTCAAGGAACCCACATCAAACCCATTACTTTTCATTCTCAATCAACTCAAATTAATGACATATAGACCCAAAATCAAACCTTTTCAAATAGGGTGATAAGTTGCAAAAAAGTTACCAATTGTTGTGTAAGGAGTGTCTGAGATAGAGCTTGAGCAGCGAATCCGCAGGGGTGGGTTTGAGCTTGATTGTTGGAGAAGCATACGAGGTTTTGTAGAATCGAATTTAGAATACCAAGTAAGAGGATGAGTCAGAGAAAGTACAGAATCCATTCTTAGTCTTAGGTTTGTACAAAAGAAAATTTTAGCAGGAAAGGACAAGTGGGTATGAACAATTGTCTGTGTTCAAATTTGGGGTTGAGGTTGAGCCTTCTCCGTGATCTTATGATATGATATCGCTCACTAGATGGGTGTTAAGGTTTTGTGTTCTTCCCATTTTGCATTTTTGTGGATATGCTTATGGTGGCCCCCTAAGATATTTATTTGAAAGTATCGAATTCAAATATCAACGACTTTATTAATTTTTTTAATTAAAATAAAGAATTTTTTAAAAAAATATTAAATATTTTTCAAATTAAAATGATTATTTAATTTTAGCTTAAATTAAGCTAAAGACTTTTGTTATGATCGAGAATAATAAATAGTTTAATTAATAAAATCTTTCAAAATTAGAGAAAAGTACTTCGGTTGGATCACATCATCTGGTCTACGCATGAGCTGCTGTGTCCATGTAATAATTATTAATAATCAGTGATTAGTTATGATTATTAGTAATAAATTATAGTTAGAATAGTAAATAAAATTAATTAATAATTAATAGAACGGTCAAAAGATTAATAGAATTAATTAGTCAAATAATATATATAATAATATTTAAGACATAGAATAACATGAAATGAAATTAATAATGTTCTCACTCTCTCTCTAATCTCTCTCTCTATCTTAATTTTAGCCCTTTCTGTCTCTCCCCTTTCTATCTCTCTCTATACATTTTTTCTCTTTCTCTTTTTTTTTTTTTGTTTTCTATCTGGTATCCGGAATTTCGTCTCGACTAATCCGGATCAACTTACTGTCGAGCCCTTTTCAAGAAAAGTCTCCCAATGTGATTTTTTCTGTACCTATGAGGAGTCGAACTCACGATCATAATTAAGGAAACTCAACTCCCTTCCAGCTGAACTAACAAATATTGATCATTTTTTCTCTCTTTTGGAATGGATTGTTATGTTCCAAAGGAATGTTAACCCAAAAAAGTTGAGATTCGGCCCGGTCCAAAAGTCAGACCTAAAACTAGACCACTTTATTGGAATTTTGATGTGAGATTTTGTAAAGATAGCACAAAAATAAAAATCTAAATTGAAAAAAATAAATGTTTAGTATCAAACTAAATCAATTTCTCAAGCATTGTCAAAAGCCGAGTCGGAGAGATTGGGTTGGGTGGATGACTCTGCTATACCCCATAGATTTATAGATTCAAAATCTTAATTCTTAATTTTCTATTCTTGAGAACAAAAATGTTTTCAAGGGCAAAGAATTATAACAACTATTAATTATAAAGATTAATAGTTAATCATAATTAATAAAAATAATTAGTGGTTAATTGTGAAATTAGTTAGCAAGATGGTTAGTAGTTGTTAGGTGAAATGGTTAAATAGTTAATAATATTAGTTAGTAAAATATTATAAATAGTAATTCAATTCATGTAATGAGTATTAAATGAAATAGAATTGAAACATCTCTCTCTTTGTATTCTCTCTTTCTAGTCTCTCTCTAATTCTTTCTATCTCTCTAACTTCTCTCTTTATTCTTTCTATCTTTCTCTCTCTATCCTTTTTCTCTATCTTTTTACCACTTCCTTTGAGTTGGATTGTTACAGTGTGACACTTGTGGTTCTTGCCATTTTCGTAGGCAAACCAAAAAAGACATTTTGGTTACCAAAAGAATGGTTCCAAGACAACGCTTTTGTTTAACCACAGATGTCACCACTCCATTTCCTTTGCTTGCTTTGCGAAATCACATGCGAGGTCAAAAGAAATGAAGGTGCCTGTTGGAGGTGGGTTACGGCTCTATAGATATCATCTTCTTGTTGACTCGAACGGTTGCCAGCGAAAGGATGTAAAACTTGTAAAAACCGTTGGAAATTGCTCCGATGGGGGAGACTCTGACGCTCAAATCAGAAAAGTGGTTTTCGAATGTAAAAAAACAGATTAAGAGTTTAAAAAGGAAGAGATTCCCTGTGATTGGAGTGCCCAATGTGTAAAGTCAATAAAGCGTACCTAGTTTAGAGGGTTTAATCATATCTTATACATATGAGAGTCATATGCCATTGGCATGTTTCAACTCTACTTTTCTTATCGAACTGATTCAAAAATTTCGGGAGTTCAATATTCCGAATTGATCGTGATCTTTATCGTATGGAAACTTTTGATTCTCGAGGAGACCCTTTATTTAACTGAAAGATCCTAAAAATATCGTTTTTAGGCAGCAAAACTACAACCGTAGGGCGTTTTGACCTTCCTTTAAAATTGTTAGAGCCGCTTGTTATCAATCGGTCATTTGGCCGATAAAGCTTCTTCGGAATCCGTTCGTTTGATGGACCAATGATTATATACCCGATCGGGGAGGTTACTCTTGTTCGCTAAGCGGGGCGACTGAGACTCTATCGTTCAGAAGATTTGGACGACTAAAATCCTTTGGTAGATTATGGTAGGGAACATTGGATATCGGACGATGGCTGTCCTTTGTAGGCCTCCTACTTAGGCCCTGTAAGTGCTACCCCTTCGAATTGGGTCTAGAATTATGTCATATCATTTGCCCCCGACTCATGGCGCTTTTTCTCGGGAAAGACAACATGAGTTATGATTATTGAGAAAGGCGTAAAGCTTTTTTAGTGTGACTTTTGTCTCTTCGATTTTTTAGAATCGTTTTCTGTATGCTTCATAAGGATTCACGTTCATCAGAGAATCGCATACCCCAGCATTCTTGCCCATTGTTCTTTTAATCCTTTGTCAAAGGACTTTCTTCTGTAAACAAAATGTCGAAGGATTCTTTTTCATCACGAGGTGTAAATAGTATTCAAAGTACAATGACTGAAGAGAAACTGATGGAAATCCGAAGGGACATGTCGCTTGAAAGCGACTTTGAATGAGTGTTGCCTGGTAAAGGGGACAGGGCGAATCATGCCCTTGAAAATTGCGTTCCAATGTACAAACATTGTGTAAAGTATGGTTTGAGAATCCTATAAACGGGCCTGCTGGTGGAGGTTTTGAGATATTGGAACATCCACTCTTCGTTGCTTACTCAGAGTGCTTGGCGCTTCGCGATTGCCCTGATTTCCCTGCTAGGGTTTTTTTTGTGTTCGCTTTGACTTAAAGTTTTTGGGGGGCCCTCTTTTCCTTGGTGCAGTACATTACCAAAGGTTCTACTCATGGTTGGTATAAACTTCAAACCTGTCGGAATCTCGCTGGAAATTCTTTTACAATGAATCTCAAGATAAGCGTTGGATGTAGAAATTCTTTTATGTGAGATTTCTGAACAATGATTTTCTTCCAATACTTCCAAATGCTAACCAAGTGCCCTTCTTGAACATGAAAATCCCGGATCTTCTTTACCATTCTCGTCTTTTGCGGTTTGTCGGCCGCTATTGCGAGTCTATTCACTAGAGCATTTGGGTAGATTTTTAAATAGAAAACCAGATGTTGTTGTTGTCTGGTTTGCTGATGGATAAAGTGAGGCAGATCACAAGGCCTTTCTTACTGGAGCAATAGAAGAAGGAGTTGGTTGATTCTCTGCCATTTGTAAATACTTCCCTTCTTGAGGATGTCTCTACTAAATAGGAAGTGCGGCTGAACGCAAAGAGGAACACAACTGATGTTTCCCCTGAAATCCAATCGAAAAAATCAAGGGTTCGATCGCTTGGCCCGCTTGTTGGCAAGGAGGGGTTAGTAGAAACGGGAGAACATGAGTCTCCTCAAGAATATGTTGAAACGAGAAAGGGCCGGTCTATCACTCATCCGATGATCGTTGGTGCACCCCTTAGAGACGAGGAGGGGGAAGTTCTGGACGAGGAAGTTCTCGAGACGACTGGGAGCACTCTGACTCCAGATCCACAACAACAAGAAGAGACTCTAATAGCACACGTTTCTGCTCCTGTTTTGGGAGAAACACCCGAACGGTCTCCTCAGGCGTTTCAATGTCTCTTATAAGATGTAGAGGATGAGGCTGGTGTTCCACCTTCCATTTTGGTTGAGTCGCTCAACGGAGAGGAGGAAGATTTTGAAGAATGATCAGTAGCAGTCTATGTGGGGGGCGCCAGTATAATTTCATTAACTCGCGAGAAGTACTACAGCTGGCTGAACGGTACAAATTTCTCCTGAAACTTGCGCTCTGGACGATGTCTCCGGATCCCATTGATAAGGTTATCCACTATCTTTGCCTTACGGTAAGCACTTCTTGCCCGGGCTCTGTCCAGATTTATAATTATATAACTCTAACTGTTAAATATATTCCTTTCTTGACTGCGGACTTGACCGAACTCTAAAGTCAATGGAGAAAAAAGCTTGATGGGCAAGTCATCCATTTGAGTAACCAAGTGTTGACACTAAAGGATGTTCTGGAGAACAAAGAGAAAGACACCAAAGAGGGGGAAAACAGGCAGATCGAACATCTTCAGGTGGACCTGAGTCTGGCTAAAGAGCGTTGTGAAAAGCTGGGAGCAAAGGCGCAAGTACGAGAAGCGAGGTTAGCGGCCGCCGAGATGTTAGCTCATTTTCGAGAGGAATCCCTTCAAAATGCCGAGCGAGAGATGGTTGACCTCAAGGTGTTCGTTGCCAAAGATACTGTCGACCTCCGGCTTTCTCAGTATAGATTGCTTGAGCGTTTAAGGTGTGCAAAGGAGATTTTTTGACAAGTTGGCCGATATAAGGCTCTGCCTCCTCTTAACGGGTCAATTGAGAGAGCGACAATAGATTAGGATTCCGCCCCAGTAACCTCTGTTATTCCTTCCACCCCCTGTAATCTTATATTATTCTAATAATGAAAAGATTTTCTCCATTGAGTGTGTTGAGCCATTTATCTCATGCTCCACCGAGGTGTAATGATTCTCTGTGAAAGAAACCTTTAGAATGCTTTATCTTGTTCGCCTGATAAAGTCGGGGTAATTTAGACTCGTCGTATAGTAAGGAGCTTTAGATATTAAGGCCGTATCCACCAGACCGGGGAATTTCGTCCCACTTTAATGACGTGTTTGATCGGTAGAACTAGGGCGTCTAAGACCTGACATATGATTGGAAACTTTAGATGTTATGGCCGTGTCTACCCGTTTGGAGAATTCCATCCCATTTTGATGACACGTTCAATCGTAAGGACCAAGGCGTCTAAGGCCTGACATATAATTGGAAACTTTAAATGTTAGGGTCGTGTCCACCCGTTCGGAGAGTTCTATCACATTTTGATGACACGTTCGATCGTAAGGACCAGAACGTCTAAGACTTAACATACGATTAGAAACTTTAGATGTTAAGGTCGTGTTCACCCGTTCAGGTAGTTCCATCACATTTTGATGACACGTTTGATCGTAAGGACTGAGGTATCTAAGGCCCGACATACAATTGGAAACTTTAGATGTTAGGTCCGTGTCCACCCGTTCGGGGAATTCCATCTCATTTTGATGACACGTTCGATCGTAAGAATCAAGGCGTTTAAGATTCGATATACGATTAGAAATTTTAGATGTTAGGGCCATGTCCACCCATTCGAGGAGTTCAATCTCATTTTGATGATACGTTCAATCATAAGGATCAGGGCGTTTAAGACCTGATATACGATTGGAAACTTTGGATGTTAGGGTCGTATCCACCTGTTTGGGAGTTCCATCCCTTATTGACGATACGTTCGATCGGAAAGGCCAGGATGTCTAAAACCCGACATACGATTGGAAACTTTAGATGTTAGAGCCGTGTCCACTTGTTCGGAGAGTTCTATCACATTTTGATGACACATTCGAACGATAGGATCTGGGCTAAACCCTCCGTACGATATGGAACTTTTAGATGTTAGAGGGTGATTCCTTTGTAAGTCACTACGAATCTCGTGCCGTGAACCACCACCAGAATAATCACTAAGTAACGAGAGAGCGCCGAAATCTTTCTCAAGGGAAGAGCGCGGGAAACTCTAGGTCATACGCAGAACAAACGCTAGTGGGAACATAAGGCTCATGCTAGATGTTTTCGCCGCGGATCTGGAGGATCACCCCTCTTGATTCGTCATGTGACGGCCTGAGATCCGATCGGTTTGGTGGCTCATTCTCCTATGGTACATTACGTTTGTCGGGGGAAGGTAAATTCTTTCCTTCCATATTAATGAACTTCTGTAGTTTATCACTGTGAACCAAAAATTTCAACTCGTCCCTGAATCTCTTGTACTCATAAGTCATATGACCGTAGTTCCGATAGAAGTGACAGTATTTGGACTTATCTTTTCTAAGATCTTCTTCTATGGGACGAGGAGACCACCTGACGTATGATTTATTTTTGATTTGATATAAAACCCAATTTTGAGTCTCGTTCAGCGGAGTGTATACGTTGAACCTTCGAGAGGGCAGACCTCCTAGTTTACTCCTCTTCGAAGAAGGTTAGAGAGGTGATCGGCTGCATTCCTTTCTGCTATGATGGTTTCTTCATTGATCGAACACTTCTATTTCTTCTGCCGCAATATATTTCTTAGCTCGGGAGTAAAATTCCTGAATGGTTACTAGGGGTTTCTTCGTAATGGAGACCTTCACGTCGGAGGATTGCAAGCCCATTAAGAGGGCAGCCAATGCGATAGAATGGTCCAAAGCGGGGACATTTAACATCTCAGTTTTAAATCTCTCCAGGAAATCTCTTAGAGGCTCGTTTTCCTGTTGCCACAACGACAGCAAGGATGTGGACTTTCACTTGGCTTCTCGGCTGATTATAAAATAAGTTTCGAACTATTGTCGGAGTTGGGTAAAACTCTTGATACTGAACGGTAAGAGAAAATTAAACCATGTCAGGGGTATTGCCATTGAGAGTAATGGGGAAGTGGTTGCACATCGCTACATCTGACAGGTCTCTGGAGACCATAACTGTTACAAAGTGGGCATCGTGATCGTGGGGGTCAATTGTCCCATTATATCACTCCATGGGTGGCAGAAGGACGTCTCTTGGCATCGGTTCTGAGGAAATCTTCAGATCGAAGAGCGATTCTCCCGAAGGGTAGAGGGGATCTGTCCATTTCTTCGTACCTGCCCTTTTAAGCTCAGCGGTTACAAACTGTTTGATTTGCTTCTTCAGATCTTCGGGATCATGTCGAGAGGTCACTGATGGCTCATAATTCGCAGGAAGTGCTTGTCTCGATAGTCATTCATATTCAAACTCCGCTGCGGATGAGTGTCGTCTTGCTCGAGGGCTCGACTGAGTCCCTCCAGTTATTTGCTCATTTTTTGGAGTTTTGACTTTAATCTTTCCATCTGAGGCCGGCTCACTTGTTCTGGAGCTGGGGCCACGACCGGTTCTTCTTGAGCCGCGGATTGTAAGACTTACTCCGCATGGGACGATCGGGGAGACAACATATGATCATGAATTGAGTGATTGGGTGATGGAAAGAAGATAAATTCAGCAAGTATAGGGCACGCGCCTCTATAGTGGGGGCGGCCATTGAGGATGCTCTAGTTCTTGAAGGCACAGTTGTCAGACTTACGGAAGTTGTTCTAGTCTGTTTCCCACGGATGACGCCAATCTATTAGAGGTGGGTTTCGGTTCCACAGATACTAACTCCTTGTTGACTCGAACGGTTACCGTCGAAGCAATGCGAAATTTGCAAAAACTATCAGAGGGTGCTCCGACGGAAGAGGTTCCGACGCTCAAATCAGAAAGAGTGGTTTTTGAATGTAAAGAAACAGACTAAGAGCTCAAAGAGTGAGAGATTCCCTATAATTGGAGTACCCAATGTATAAAATCAAGAGAGTATACCTGACTTAAAGGGTTTTATGATATTTTATACATGTGAGAGTCGTACGCCGTTGAAGTGTTTCAATCTTACTTTTCTTATCGAATCGATCCAGAAATGTTAAGAATTCAATATTTCGAATTGATCGTGATCTTTATCGTATGACAACTTTCAATTCTTGGAGAGACTGTTTGCTTAACTGAAAGATCCTAAAGATGGCATTCTTTGAAAGGAAAACTAAAGTCGTAAGGTGTTTTGACATTTCTTTAGAATTGTTAGAACCGCTGACTATCGATCGGTCGTTTGATCGATTAAGGTTCTTTACGATCCGTTCGTTCGATGGACCAATGATTGTATACCCGATTGGGGAAGTTACTTTCGTTCGGTAAGCAAGTGACTCAAAGCCTATTATTCGAGAGATCTAGACGACTAAAACCATTCGGTAGCTTGTCATAGAGAATATTGGATATCGGGCCCTATAAGTGTATTATCCACGTTCTGATCATGGAATAGATTTTTAAAAGAGAATATTTATTAATAATAAAATCTTAGATTATATGTCTCTGGTTCATTTTTTGGATCCATTAAAATTAGATTATACCTTGGACATGATGAAAAGTGTATATAATTATTTGATTATATTAATTATTTTCTTAATGAAATAGAATGGATAAAACAAAGATGATTAATTTTTCAAAATTATTTAGCTCTCCATAGAATATAAAAACAGACTAAAAAAAAATTAAAATTTAATTTGATTCAAATCGAATTTATAAAACTATATAAACAGCCAAATATCAATAATTTATTAAAAAATTAATAAAAACATGTTTGATTATGGTCTTGCATCAATTAATTGAGTATTTGAAATAGGAAAAATAAACGTTACATTAGAAGATAACCATAAATTTGATATTTTAGTATGAATAGTAATATTAATATTTTGGTATGAAAAAAATTAGGATTAAAATCTTATTCTCTTCCCTCCGGATGGCCAAAAAAAAAATGTTTGGGTTTCCTCGGTCTATGAATCCACCGGCTCAGATTTTAGAGAGAGAGAGAGAGAGAGAGAGAGGGCACGAGGGGATTGATGCAGTCAGCAGAGTCTAGGTCTGTAGAATCCAAGGAATCGGAAAAAGCGGAGACGCCGATTAAGACAGAAACGGAAGCTAGTAAAATTACGGTCGAGAATTCAAGTTTTGATCACTCAATCACCGCACAGATGGAAGAGAGAAAAAATCTGGAATTGGATTTGGAAAAGCGGCAACAAGAGGGTATGGAGTTGGAAGAAGAACACGTTGTTGGAGATGAAGATGAAAATGAAGATGATGACGATGGACCTCCACCGGGTTGGGAATCTCAATCCCTGTTCCCTGCTTCTCCGTCTTCCTCAAAATTGGAGTTGGATTTTGAGAAGGAGCAAGTGGAGTTGTTGGGTATGGAATTGGAACCGGAAGGAGTAGAAGACGAAGCAGAAGAAGAAGATGATGATGATGATGGACCTCCACCAGGTTGGGAATCCCATCCCATTACCTATCCTCCATCTCCATCTCCATCCCCACATTCTCCTTTAATTCAGACTCCCGTTCACTCCTCCCCCAAAACCCCCGATTTGCCTTCAACTCAAACTGTTGACTCAATGGAGATGGACGAAAAACATGTAACGGAGCCAAAACCCAATACTCCTCCGGGTCAGTCTCTCTCTCTCTCTCTCTCTCTCTCTCTCTCTCTCTCTCTCTCTCTCTCTCTACATATGTGTGATTGAGAGGTGCTTGTGGGGTTTTGGACGACAGATATGGGCCAGTTGGTATGTGGTTCGTGTCGTCAATTGCTCGCTTACCCTAAACCTTCCAAACATGTTAAGTGTTCTTGTTGTCAAACCATCAATTTTGTTCTACAAGGTTTGTTCTCTCTCTCTCTCTCTCTATGTTATAATAATCAGACTGTAATTTAAGATTGCAAGCCAGCTACATTCATTTTTCATTCAATTGCTTCTTGGGGTTTTGCCCTCCTTTTATTAACTTTCCTTGGACATGATAAGCTAATTTATAAATGATTTGTTATGCAAAATGTTGGTGAGGAATCTAACTTATTCATCAAGGTTTTAGAAGAAATCATGTTAACAAATTAGGGCATTCAAAATAGAATGACTTCTTTTTAAATATATTTAGCCCTTTGATTTTGAATCAATGGTACTTGGTCATTTGTTTATTGGGCTAACGTCGAACAACAAAAAGAAAGAAGCAAAATGGATTAGGAAAAAGGAAGAGCAACTCGAGTTTACTTGTTGGTTCCTATGTTGCGAGGGCATTGCTAAGAATGTATCTGTGGTCGGATGCACATGTTTTTGACACAGTGGGTTATAACCCTTTATATCGTATATTGTCCTGTGTCCCATTTCCATTTCCATGTCCATGCTTCATGATTCGTTCTGGTTTTGATTTTGCCATCTTGAATTACATTATGTAATCAAGTGTAGAGTTAAAGAGAAAAGGTGAAGTTGTGAAATTGAGGGAAGCCTCTGATAATCACTCTTTTCTTAGCTATATTACCATTATTGTCATTATTGCTGTCATGGTGGTGGTTATTATTAGCATTTTTCTTAATTATTCCTTTTTTATACAGCACATGAGGTTGGACAAGTGAAGTGTGGAAATTGTGAAGTGTTGCTAATGTACCGATATGGGGCTCCATCAGTTCGATGTTCTTCTTGCCGTTTTGTGACAGAAATTGGGGTACGTATATGAAACCATCACCAATAAGCTCTCTTGCGTGACAAGTTGCTTTAATATAGTGCCATCTCAAAACTGTGCCTGTCACTCTTTGAACTCAGTACCCTTTTGGTAGAATTGGATATACTTATTAACACATTTTTAGTGACTACTGCTTTTTTATTGGGATTTGACAATTAGATGTGTTTTGGGTGACATTTAGGAACACAACAAGCGTCCACCACTCTCTGTTCAGCAGGAGAAACTACGCTCATATCGTCGTAAAACTCTCAAAACTGTGCTAAAAGGCTATTGACCTAGATGTTCTGCTGCAGTGCCAGTAAGTCTCACATTGATGCTATTCGTAAACCTTTAATTTCTATATGCTTAGTCTACAACCCTGGAACTCTAAAAGTGTGCATTCTGCGTTAATGGTTGAACTAGCATGACTGGACCATGTTTTATGGGCTAGAATATGGGGCTGATGTAGAAACGTGCTTGTGCAACTTCTGCTAATCTATTGTTGCCCAGTAAACCATATTCAGATTTGATTCTGAACTATCATTTATTCCTGTACTTGGAGGTGGTTGCTGTGGGTTTGGTTAGTTCTTTTTTCATTCATTAATGTTTGATATAGATCACAGAGGAAAGCACAGATGACAAAGTAATCTTACCTTAATCAGCTGAAGCTTATGCTGAATCATGAGTCGCAATACCTTTAAGCTGTTATCAGCTATGAGTTTGAATTTCTAAATATATGTGGCACGGGCATGAATGTGAGATGTGTAACACAACACAACACAGGCACATGTCAAAATTGTGAAAAATTTAACACTTTTGCTTGTTAAAATGTGCTGCATCATGTTGTGTCCAAACATGTGTCTGGCACAGACAGTGACACAGAAACACTCATTTTTGGATCTGTTAAAATGGGTCTGAATCAACCCAAACTTCTAAAATTTCCATGAGTGCCGTCTAAAGAAACTCGCGTAGATCAGAACTACAATTGTAAATTTTTTACAGACGAAGGTAGAAATTGAAAACGCTAATACCACCACCTGGTGACTGGATATTTTGAAATTACAATCTAGAAATTTGCAACTAAGATCCCTATTTTAATCATTCTACAGAAATAGAAACCAGAAGCTATTTGATAGAATCCTGAACATACTATGAAGTGGTAGATATCAGCAGCTGTAAAGCAACATTCACGAAATTTATGCTGGTTTGTGGAGAGATACATCTCTAGCTAATTAACATAACAATAGAGAAATGTTTACCACCTTTAGTGCCATTAGAACTGTCAAGGTTATAGAACAATCGTCTGATTCTTCTCTACCAGCATGAAATGTGGAAATACGGCCAAGTTTGACAGAAGAAGAAAGGGATCAATTCCAGGATGTTCTTTGCAGCTGGGACTGTGAAAAGTCCTCATCTGAGGCATTGTCCAGGAATGTGCCTAGTGTTTTTCTCAACAGGCTGAAAGTTTTGTCATCCTGTAGAGAAAAAAAAAAAATGAAGCAATTCTGAATTGTAATTCTTACAAGAATTTGAGTTTTAGCAAGCTTAAGACTCGATTTTCTTTCTAGTTATACCTGTTTCTTCTTTTTCAATGAAGACTCCAGTTCTGCAATTTTGTCTGCACAGGCCTTTTCTCTTTCTGCTAGCATGCTCTTTTCTTTCTTCCCTGAAAGCCGATTCAGCAATTTAAGTTATATTGATGTTCAATAAGAAAATAGGAAGAGAATCTGTCGCTTACTTTGTTGTTCATATCTTGTGAGCAACCTTTCCTTCTCTTCTTCATATTTGGTTATAGCATCTGCAGAGGAAAAGTTCTTATCAGATGAACAGAGGCCATTCTCTAATTAAGGGCCGACCCTCGTCAATAACTGGGTCAGAATAGATATTCAAAATGTTAATGGTATGTGCAGCAGATTTTGTGCTATGCCATGATATGAGAACAGCGAATGTGTACCTGGCAATCAAGCAGGAAAGGACAATTAATTGAACTTGGTTATTTCAAAACTTCATTGATCCACAGATATACAGAATTATGTCAAGTATTGAAACTGGTCGGATCCACATGCCTGAGGACCCTATCAAGTGTTCTCTAACAAAGTTGAATGAAATCTAACGGAAGATATGAATCAGTTACTGGGGCCAGCGATGGTTGGTTCGGTTCAGAATCAGAAAAGAATCAACCTATACCAAAGATGGGTTGCAAACACCCCCCCCCCCCCGGTGGGGGTGGGGTTTCCCCAGGGGAAAAAAGAAAGGATTGCTTTGTGACGTTCTCAACTGGTGATTATATGATCTTGGGATGACCCAAAACATGAATTAAAATCTCTAATACGATATGGAAAATCATATTGACATTGAAGGAGGGACTTCATAGCATCAGAAACAAAGTAGATATACCTTTCAAAGCTTGCAGATGTGCTGTTTTCTCCTTGCAGAATCTCTCATATGTTGCTTTGAATTTTGCAGTTTCATCCTTTAAACTACTCTCGCACTGTAATGTAATATAACACACTATCACAAACTCACAAAATTTAACAAATATGATCGAGCAAACCCAAATAAATAATCATATATACCTCTTTGGAGCTCTTTGAAAGTGCCTTCGCGAAATTCTGCCTGTTGAAGCTCGACACGGATTAAAGTCAACAGACAAAATTGCGTTTAGAGGTCTATGCATTCGAGATATATTCTCACCTTTCCTTTTCGAGCTTCGATTTCAGTTCCTCAAACATTGACTTGATCTCAGAAGCCACACTGTTCACAATCCAGAAATAGAGTACATCGATAGTATTCAGAATCAAATAACATTGACTTGGTCTCAGAAGTAAAGAGAGTACTTAGATAGTCCACAAATCACAAATTCCTCAAACATTGACTTGATATCAGAAGATTAACGGTTCACTATCCAGAATTAAATAACGGCATTAAGAAAATTAACAAAGTGTTCTCTCTCTCTATCTCTCTCTCTACTTACATCAAATCGAACCTCAATTATAAAGATAATTCACTTCAAAATGACCAAATTATCTCAAAACAAAGAATAATCCGAAAATTTTTTTGCCACAAGTTAGGTCCATAACAGAAGTCAACTCAGCATTTTGAAGAATTCATGAATTTAGAAATTTGATGGAAATCAGGAGAAATCACAATAACCTATCCGATCTACCACAAATCATTGGAGTTTCAGCGCAAGAAAACTGAAGAATCTGACTTGGAAATAGTGGCTTCATTCTTCTTCTGTCCGTCTTTCTGCGCCTTATCTTTGATCAGTTGAAGCGCAGACACAATTCCTTTGATATCACTGAAGAAAATTCAAACACAAACAGTGAATCAAACCGCAGAACTTCAACATCAGAGCATCCAAATCGAGAGAGGGAGAGAGAGCAAGAGACTTGGAGAGATCGAGATCGATATCTTCATCAACATTTGGCAATGAGGTCTTGTTGAGTTTCAAAATCTCAGGCTCCCATTTTCGCTTCCTGTTGCTTCCTCTGGCATTAGACATCTCTCTCTCTCTCTCTGCAACCGAGAGTTTGTCAGCGATTTGATGAAATGAAATGCGGGCTTGGAGCGGCAGACCTCATCAAATTCAAAAAACAGAAATTTTCTTTTGGCGCGAATTTCCGTTTCATATTATATATTTCGGGCCATTAGTACCGGGCCCGTTTGGCCCTAGAAGCCCCGCCCTACCTCTTTTCGGCTGACCTAGCCAAATAAGAATTGAACTTCTATTCTTGGTTTTGAGGGTAAGGGCCTCTTGAGTCTCGCCATAATAGCCTCTCTTGTGTCAATCCAAGCCCTTATTTTCCTAGGCCTATTAATTTTCCCGGTCCTACTCAAAAAACTCAACTAATCCAATTCAATCAATTATGAAATCTAATTTATGAGTCGACTCTTCTAATATCAATTTTTCATTCTCAAAACTCAAATTTGAGATCTTGATTAAGTGAGTATAATATTTTGTCACTAGATTCACAGATCATTGGTTGGGTTTATTAAATTTATGAGAAATTAAAATCAAACTCGAGATCGAAAAAAAAAAATTTATTATGATTTAATCCAATCACATTAGTATAGAAAAATAAATTAGGAATAATTTGCACTGAACTTGATTCGAGCTTAACAAATTTTCATTTGCGGCGACTTAAATTCAATTAACTCATAGTATCAATCGTTGATACAAAGTGATCCTTATTTTTTTCTTAGGTGAACTGCTGTGTTTTTAATTCGTCTTTGTGGATTCAAACAAAAGTTGAAATCCTCATTCAAATATACGATGGAGATAAGGGCAAATGCTTGGCTTCTAAAGTTTAATATACAATTTACAAAATTATAATCTTAAATATTGTTTGTTATCATTAAATATCATAATCACAGTACCATAATATTATAATCTTAAATGCATGTTATATTTCACCCATTCTTTTTTTTTTTTTTTTTTTTTGTTCAACCCTCTTGATATCAAGCTCAATGCAGTCCAGAGAAGCCTTAAGAGATAATGTTGGTCATGGAAAGTTTGCTTGGTAACTTTAACCGATATTAATGTGAAATGTACCAAATTGTGATTACCATCATATCAAAATTTTGCAAAAACTATAATTTCTTTAATTTTTTATTTTTTTTTTTTTTTTTTTCTCCCCCAAAACAATCCCACCCCCCCAACCCATTTTTTTTTTTAATATTTTTTTTAAAAAAAAAAAAAAAAAAAAAAAAAAAACAAAAAAAAAACCCCCCCTTTTTAAAAAAAAAAAAAAAAAAAATTTATTTTTTTGAAAAAAAAAAAAAAAAAAAAAAGGGGGAAAAGAAAAAGAAAAAGGGTGTTAAAATTTAAAAAAAAAAAAAAAAATTTTTTTTTTGTTTTTAATTTCTGAGAGTTTTATTTCTAAGCATTCATTTTCATTTTATTAATTTAAACAATTCATATTGACATTTCATTTCTATTTTTGATTCTCATTCTCCTTGATCAAACATCGTCTAAGTCTTGTTACTATCCTTATATTGATTATAGTAGAATACCAAAATTTTTAATTAAAATATTAAATTAAAATATTAAAAATAAAAATACAGACATCAAAAAAAATTAATTCTTAAATTAAATTTATAATTGTTCAAATTAAATTAAATTGGTAAGTTTTCAAATATTTAATGTTCAAAAAAAACACCAAGTCTCAGGCCGGTCCAACACCGGGAACCGGAGAGGGGCGAGAGAGAGAGAGAATGGTGGGACTCCATTTTGACAAAAGGAGCCACTCAGCATTAACTGGCACGCCTTAAAATTCGGACACTGGTTAAGACGCGTAGATGCTTCTCCTCTAGAATGAGCTCCACTAATTTACTTCTCATGTCTATATCCTTACTAGACTTTTAACCAATATAATTGTTACACGTCATGATCATTCTTACCCAACCATTGGATTTATAGGGTGTAGGATGTTACCGTTGACTCCCCCGCACTAGGACTGCCTTCTAGAAGATGGGTAACCGAGGGTGAGCGAGTGGGGGAGACGGTGGAATCTTGAGATTTTAGCATTCTTCTTCGCTACCTACCATTTTTAATAAAAGGAATTTAGGCTTGAAATTTACGCTTCTGAATATTTGAATTTAATAATTATAAACTAAATCAGATATTTTATAACCAAAACTTCTATGATAGTATTTTTAAAGAAATAATAAAATCGGTGATTCCGCTATTTATTATTTTTAATAAAAAGAAAAAAAATTAAATATAATTTACCGTTCAACTATAAAAGATTATTTAATAAAATTCTTGAAACAAATCTGTCATTAATTTCAAACGGTCGAAAAATGACTTCAAAGTCTCCACTTGTAGAATATGTTAAATAAACCAACCAGGTGAGGCATTGACATATGATTTCTCTAAAGAGTTTTTGTAAGACTTTGAAAATTTCCTACTCTCATATTTCTTGTTTGCTCCCATTGGATTTTAGAAAAAGGAAAAAAAAAAAAAACATTTTTAACAAATGTCCCCAGAATTTTACAATATACATTTATATACACATCAACAATTATGAAAGAAATGATTTTAAATTTTTATACTATAATTAAAATTGCTTAAATATTATAGTTCTATCATAATAAAAAAGATAATATTATATTCTCTCTTTATAAATTTTAACCTGAGCTATTAGCGGGGGCAGTCATTTCTTGAATTTTTTAAAATAAATATTATAACTCCAAATTGTCTCAAAAAATTAAAATCAATCATAAATTCAAATTTCGTGTTATATTTCATCCTCAACATGAATATCTGGCTTTCTCTTCAACCCATCATTCGTTACATTCACTAGAAATAGTTCTTTTTATTAAAAAAAAAAAAAAACATCTTTCAAGTATCCATTTCTTAATCTTTTAATGTTGAGAGACATTTTTAGATTTAGCTTTAAACGCACATTATGAATATAAAAATATTATGAATCTATAACTGTTATAATAATTGTATCGGTGTTTTTAAGGAAATAGTCTAATGATTGTAAATCTTATTTTTTAATTCGATAATTTTAGATTTAAATCTTAGTATAATAAAAAAATTTAATAATTATATCAGTTATTTTTAAAGAGTCTATTTCAATTTCAATATAGACTCTAATTTATTTAGGAGTTGCGTAAAGAAAAATTATTCTTCATTGTTAAATTCTAGGTCACAGACCTCCGATTAAATAAAAAATTAGTGAAATTTAATCTTATTTGATAAGTGGATTTAATTAACTTAAATAATTATGCGGGAATCTTTTTGTGCTTAATGCTTGGCTTTCATTAAGGTCGCAAAGTAACAAATGGGACATGGGCATCGAGCCAAACCCAAAGTTATTCAAACTTGATAGTTATATATCAAGTCGTTGATGTAATCATAGGTATTGTATTCTTTTAATAATAGATTTTGAATTTGATCTATAAGAATTGAAAAATATGATTTGAAAGAGTCAATCATTTAATAAACTCTACAATATTTATATTAAATTAGTTGAACGAATCTCAAATATATATTGATGATAAGAAAAATCTAATTATATAAAAAAATATATATTACATCAAGAATGCATATAATATATAGATTTATATCAAAGTTCTTACAATTCAATTAGATTTGATGTTATTAGAGATAGGAGTGAGCACTATTCGGTTAAAATCAAAAAAATCATTTTCTCTTAACCGTTTTTTATTTTTTGGGTGGTTTTTTAAGTATTCGGTTTGGTTTTGGGTAAAATCAAATTTTAATTTGGTTTATTTGGACGGTTATTGGTTTTAACAATTTTTATTTCAAACAAACCGAATTAATTAAAAATATAATTTTTTTAGATAATTTTTATTTATATAAATATTATTATAATATTATAATTAAAATTTAAAGAAAAAATATTATAATTAATAAAAGAATTCTAAAAGAGAAAAAATCTAAAAAGGAAAGTGCACAATTAATGAAAAGTTTTCAATTTCTACATTTTGATTTCATCTTTCTATTTCTAATATGACTATTTTAAAATTAAAAAAAAAATAAAAAAAAGAATATAAAAATAGTGAAAATTTTTCAATTTTTATATTTTGATTTGATATTTCTATTTCGAATGTAATTATTCTAAAATAGAAAGAAAACCTAAAAAGAGAGTGTACAAACAATTAATAAAAAAATTTCGATTTTCACCTTTTGATTTGACATTTCTATTTCTAACAACTCTTTCGCTCACAAACTTGAAATCTTAATATTTCATCCTCACCTCTAGCTTCTCCCTCTCCTCCTCCAATTTTAGTTTGAAAGTTTCGTATGTTATTATTTTGTTTGAAATTTAAAAAATGATATTTGATGATTAAAATTATAAATAAATTTTAAATTTTAAAATTATATTTTATAATCACAAGTTGATATAAATAATATATAACAAAAGATTTTAATAATTTGGATAATTGAACTGAATTAACTGTCTAATTCAGTTGAATAACCGATCGTTTTTTAATTTATTAGATTAGGTTATGATTATAAAAATTGTATAATATAATTAAATTGATTATTCTAATTTAATTATATCGGTTATAATTTAACCGAATGCTCACGTCTAATTAAAGATTTTTATTCAGTAAACTATTATAATATACTGTGTTTGTCAATTATTATAAATATAAAAATAAATATTATAAATATAGAAACAATGAAATTAAATATTCTCAAAACTTATAATATTTTGTATTAGGTGTAACGAAAAAGTAACAATTTAAAAATTAAAATTTACTCATAAAAAATATTATTTCTCCTTGTATAGTCACTCAAATTTTTATTAAAAAAATATCCAAAAAAGGAAAAAACAATTTTTTAATATTTTATTTTATTTTTAATTTTCCTCCCTTTACCCTACACCAAGTCCACCTTAATCATGAAGGGGAGAGACTTGGAATCAAACTTGTTGATTTTGTTCCCGTTCAATGACTTGAGATAGCTAAGAGAAAGACCACTTGGAATAGTGGGTGGTTGAAAGGGAAAATCTCGTTAAATATGGAATTAAAGCTCAAAGTTATAATAATATGCTAAGTGAAGAATTGATACGGTGAAAATATAAAATAATATAAATATAAAAAAAAATGAACACAATTGTGATATTACATCAAACAACATTAAAAATAATATAAAACTAATAAAATATAATATTCATTGCTTCCATAAATTATTACAATAAATTTGATTTATATAAAAAATTTATTATCACAAAAATAAACAATCATTATAAATATAAAAATATAAAAATAAAGAAAATTAAATATGTATTAAAAATAAATAAAAAATATATAATATATTTTCTATGTTGGAACGAAAACTATTTGAAAAGTAAATTTTTTTGAATGGATTAGGAGTCTTATAAAGGCGCATACAAATGCATACTGAAAAGTAACTTTTTCATAATAAATAGAGATCTTCTAAAGACGTATGCGGATACATATTGAAGGGTACCTTTTTTAGAATGAATTGAGAGATTTTTGAAAATGCGTGTGGATACATAGATAATTCTTTTTTTTTTTAAATCTAATACCAATTAATTAAAAAAAATTGAATAAATTGAATTTATATAAAAAATTTATTATTATAAAAATAGAAATAGTTCTTATAAATATATATAAAAAAAAATTAAACATGTATTAAAATTAAATTATTTATTTTGTTTTGATATATAATATGTTTTTTTAACACGATGTTGATTTTTTTTTTTAACATAGGACACTAAAATTATATATAGTAAATTAAATATTTTATTAATTTTTCCTTTAATTTTTTCGAGACAGAGGGGGACAAGGACACAGGCGTATCCGTATGGTGCGGTTGGAAAGCCACGTCAACCCAATGAGATTCTCGTAGCAGGCAGAGAAAAAGAAGGGCGCATCTGTGGCGCTTTCTTCCAATAAAAACTATAAAAAAACCTCATTTCCAGGAACCCTGCACCCCGTGCTCTCTCTCTCTCTCTCTCTCTCTCTCTCTCTTAAAAACTACAAGAAAACCCTGCTCTCTCTCTCTCTCTCTCTCACACAAAGTTTCGCAACCGAAAATCTTCAAGCTTCATAGGTTGAGTCTGATCACACACCACAATCACTTTCGGTACGTTTGCTTCAAATTTCTACTCTCTCTCTCTCTTTCCCACCCCCCCTCCCCTTTCCTCCCCCCCCCAATTTTACCCAAAACCCCCCTAAATTCCGAGCGTCTATTATAAACTAATCAATCTGATTATCTGCTTTCTTTGAAATTGTTTTCTTGGGAAATGTTGTGAATTAGAGTTTGAACTTGTTGGCAATTTCTCAGTGAGCTTTCAAATTCCTTTCTTGCTTGCTCTTTCTTGTTTGATGATCGGTTCTCTTGGCAAACTATTTTGGGAAAGTCATGATCTATTATGCTCTCTAGAGAGAGAGAGAGAGAGAGAGAGAGAGTGAGTCTTGGCATCAATTTTGAATTGGATCTAGAATGAGTAGATTGAAAATTTGCTGGGGCAAAGTGATTTTTGGGAAGAGGAACTTTTCATCTTAACAATTCAATTCATAATTCATTATTTTTTGTTTCTTCTAAGCAACCAACTAGGTAGTCTTATAAAAGGAATTAGGGTTTTTTTTTTTTTTTTTCCGCATATCTTCTGGTTGGTATTGTTCTAGGAGGATTCTTTAATTTTACCAGCATTCCTGCAAAAATTAAATTTATTAAATTTTACATGACAATCAACATTTACTCCATCCGGCATTTTTATTTTTTAACCTATTTATGCTTTTGATGTATGTGAAGCCACTTTTTGGGATGATGAATAATTGCAAATTGATCAAGTTTTGACTAAAATGGGATGATTCAAAAAGGTTTGCAAGCTGGAAAAAGAAAAGGGGTTGGGGGGTGGGGTGGAGGACCCTCTTACCAAAATCAAAAAAGTATGTGCAATTATTGGTGTTGTGCAAGGGAGATATTTCTGCTGGGCAAATTCACAACATTTCTAGCCTAATTTAGCTTAGTATGCCTTTCTTCTAGGAGGAAAAAAGGGAAATTTTTGCTCTTGGTCTCATAGGTGATAGTAATCTAGAATTAATATACAAAAAGCTCAAGTCATTGGGAGATGCAGAAAATATTGCTAGTTCTTTTCCAATTTGTTCCACTAGGATGTTTCTAAGTTCATTCTTTGTTTACATCTGTGACCCAGCTGTGGCTCAAATGTTGTTGGACTGATTGTTCCTAAGTTATGGATTCCCTTCATCATCAGCATATAAAAAGAAATTATAAAAAAATTTAGGGTGGGTTTAATTAGTTCATATTGAGATATGAATGGCGATTGGCGAGTTTGTTGGAACATCTCATTCAATGTATTTAATTTTTGGACTGCGATTTCTGAGTACAACTTGAAATGTTCTAGAAGATGCATATTTTTCACAGGAGTTGTCTTGCCCCGCACGTTGAACATCGTGATAGGTATCTAGACTCGGAAGCTTCATGTTTTGTTTGCTTCAAAAGCCCCTCGTTCGGAATTATGTTTTGGCAATGCTAAATTTAGAGAAAGTGACTTTTAACTTTCGTATTTTTCATTATCTCTGGATTTAGTTCAACTGGTCGATCTCCGAATCGTCGGAGCTAAAGATTTAAAGTTGAGTATTATTAGATGGGTCGAATGAATTAAGTCTGATGTGATAGATTGTATTAATATATTTTTATTAATTTTTAATTAAATATTTATTTGAATTTGTCAAACATACGGATAATTCGATTAAGATTTGGTTAGTACATGCTAATGTTGATAATTTGTTTGGTCTATCTAACATTCTTGTTCAACGTTTGAATATGGACATTGGCCTTGCATAGGAAATGGCATGTTGATACAATATCGCAGGCCTTAGCTGTTATGTACTCATGTTTTCCATCGGCAGAGGCCCATTCTTTCTGACCATTATTTTATTTGCTGCAGAAATAATTATTCATTAGCCTTTTTCCTATATCTGTTTGCTTAAGTAGCTGTGCTTTAAATATTGTGTGACCAGAAGATATTGGTTTATTTATCTCATCAATTATTGAACCCCCTCTTTTTAATATAGGACTTTACCTGCCACTCTTTAGGCACTGCCTTATCGGCTGGGCCCACCAACCTATGTCAAAGTATTGAACAAACCTCGTGTGAAAACCTTCTTAATGCAGTTAATAAAGATGGAGCTTTGGATTTTATCTAAAAATACATGTATTTGTTATCGGTTAAATTGAGATTTGGATGCTTATATTGTACAGTCCTTTCAAAAGGTAAAAACATTAAAATAATGTTTTTGCAAGGGTCTTATCTTAGCCACATTTGCAACTTATATAGTTGCTTATAAAAGATCCTTCCTTTGGGACAGAATCACATGTTTCGTATGTGGATGCCATAGTACTTATCCTCACAATTTTTTATTGCACTCGACAATGGATGTAGAATAAGAAGGAAAGACAAGTGGGTCCGTTAAATTATGTCCTTTTTGTTCCAGTTGGTGGATGGGGACTTGGTTTTGGCCCCATTGGCCTCGAGTCTGGCCGAGATTAGTGCCGTTTTTGTTTGCTTGCTTTAGCTTTAATCTCCTCCTTTAGCTTTTCTTGCTTGTTGCTTTTGCGCATGTATTATGCCTATTTTAGTCACTTAAGATGCTCTTACACATAAGCGTGTCATGTTCGTGGTTCTTTCAATCTCACAAAGGAGCTCAAGTCACTGAACCCATTTTTTTCCTTGCGTCTTTCAGAGTTGAGAAAGGACTGGTGAAACCTGGGACAACAAACTGATGGCCTTTGAACAATACTATACCCATGAGTGGAAATCTATCCCTACTGCAGCAACAGATTCAGAAGCCTTCAATGGCTGTTTCGACTGCAACATCTGCTTGGACTTTGCGCACGAACCAGTAGTCACTCTCTGCGGTCACCTCTACTGCTGGCCCTGCATTTACAAGTGGCTTCATTTCCAGAGTGCCTCTCTTGCCCCTGATGAACACCCACAATGCCCTGTGTGCAAGGCAGACATATCTCACACAACGATGGTTCCTCTGTACGGCCGTGGTTGCCAATCTTCGAGTGAGCCTGAACATGAAGCCAAGCTTCCATATCTAGGAATGCCTATACCCCCAAGACCAGCAGCTTGTGGTACCAATACCTTGACCACGGCACCTCCTACAGGTCAACAGCTTCCCTATCGAAATCCTTACCAAACCCAACTTTACTATGCTCACACTCAAGGCAATTACGGAGATGATCCTTCATCACCGTCATTTAATGTCAGAGGAACCTCAGCATCTGCTGTGTTCCATCCGTTGGCTGGTGTTTTTGGTGAGATGGTTTATGCTAGGGTTTTTGGAAATGCAGAGAGCATGCATGCTTATCCAAACTCTTATCATCTAATGGGAAGCAGTACTCCAAGGTTGAGGAGGCAGGAGATGCAGGCAGATAAGTCGCTCAACAGAATTTCGATTTTCCTATTTTGTTGCTTCCTTTTGTGCCTCATTGTTTTCTGATATTGATTAACCTTAAAACGCCTCCCCCATTTTGTATACTTTGTAAAGAAGATTGTGGACACAAATCTTATGTACTGATAAACAAGATGCGAGACATCATATCTATGAGATTATACTATGAGAGTTTTGCACTGGTTCATTATCTTTGCATCTATCCACTTGCCATGATTGTCTTGTCATGTGCATTTGCAATTCAGGTTGTTCTCCACTGGTTTTGCCACTAATCACTCGCAAGTAAGCATTAGGGTTTCTCAGCAGTCTTCTCTAGTTGTTTTAATTATTTATTTATTTATTTATTTATTTTGTATTGATAATGCTCACGAAGTAATAAATCTAATACCCGTCACCTTCTTCCCCCTTTTGATTTTCTTAATTTCCTCTTGCTTATTATTATTTATTCAAACTCCCTCTTTTTAACTCAAAATTGCATACCACTTCTTTGGTTTTGATACCAGGGCATAAATGTATCAACTATGAAACCATGGATCATAAGGGGTGGATCCACCTGAGCAACCATGAGATTAGACTCTAATCTACTCGAAAATTATGTTTCTTGTGTTCTAAAATTAGGGATTCATTTCCCAAAATGAATGCATTATTATCCAAACAGATGACCAGCATGAGTATTTCTTCCTAAAATTTTCTAGAATACGAAACAAGAACCCTACAAACCCCATATCATCTCACATCAAGTCTAAAGCGTAGATTCATAGCCCATCTGTTACCCTAGTAGTGTTGAATTTGGGAATGAGGTAACTTTGTGGTCCCTTCAAGATTGGTACGATGAACCTATACCATCCTTGGCCTAAAAGGCCAAGTGGATTACACCTACAAATTTCATCAGCATACGCTTAAGACAATGAGAGGAACCCCATCTAGGGATTCTTTGAAAAAATAAATGAAAAAGCAACAACCCACAATCATCTTGACAATGACATTTTGCTTTATTTATTTGTATTTTGTAACAAATACTGAGTATCAAACTAGGGTTTTAGTTTTAACAGAAATGTGATGTTTCCAATTCCATCCCTTCATCAAGCCTTTTCCATCTTTCCTTTTTTTTGTCTTTTTTTTTGGGGGGGGGGGGGGAGGGGTGTTCCCAAGTAGTGCTTTCTACTGACACATTTAAATACACAACTAACCACTAATATCATTTGACATTAGGCTTATTATAATGTTTTGCTTTTTATTTTATTTCCCCGTCTCTCTCGCATGACATCAATTTTGTATAGCTGTATGCAAGTAAGATTTGTCTAGCTCAAAACATGAAAATCCTTTGCCTCTTAAGGCTTGAAAGATTACCGATTGATCAGTTAGAAGATAAATGCAACCATAACTTTTAAGGTGACAATACAGACTTGATCAAGACTCGCGCCGCAAGAGTTTTTTTTTTGGGGGGGGGGGGGGAGGAGACCTGGTTGAGAGGAGACACACTTCATTGCATGGTTCAAACGTTTTTAAATCATGGATGTTTATGCAGGTCCAAATATGTCCACGACAGTCCATGCTAGTTCATCTCCCCCCAACAGCCATCAACAAAAATCTCATCCCAATCATGGGAAAGAGTCTCTTGTTTGATGCAACGCATTGACAGAAAACAACTAACATAGCAAAAATCTTTTAAGATACACATAATTCTTTTAGCTTCTAATTCTCATTATCTAAAAATTATCTGAGGCGAGCTTATGCAATGATAACACGAACAGTGATTGATACTTGTTTGTAATTTTCAAGTAATATTAAACCCCACCCCACCCACCCCCCCCCCCCCCTAAAAAAATGTCACGGCCACTTGGCCATCAAGCAGACAAAAAACTCTAAACAACAAAGTCAAATGCATGAAACAAAATACCACCATGATATCTACTGTATACACCTGTAAGCATTATTACTTAATGGCGACTTCATGGACTATTCTCTCTCTCTCTCTCTGTGGAGTCTATGGCTGTAGATAAAGGAAATGATTGGATCACTAAGTGGAATTAGCCATGATTGACAAAATTGACTCATTTCTTCCACAAGCTAAACAGGGAAGACCCGTGTAATGATTTGCATCTGATCCTGCAATATAAGTCCTTGCATGTGTTGTTGGTTTGTGCTTGTTGGCTACCCAGAAAGTATCAATCACAGATCGCCATCAAATTCTTCAACTCCACTAGTAAAGTACTAATACATCAAAGAAAGTAAGTCCCCCATTTTGACTTTTTTTCTCCTTAATTTCTAAATCTTTCCATGTTTTGATCTCTCTCTCTCTCATATTTTTATATTCTTTTAAACAAATAAACACTTGGTTTCGAATCCAGCTGAACTAAACCGGGCATAACTTTACACTACGTTCATTGGGATGGGCAAAGCCATACAAACCAGCCCAAAAACACCAAGTTAGACCCTCAGTCCCCACAAAAAAAAAATAAAAAAAATTGCATGCTAGCATGCAGGAGTCGTGTCGAGTAAAATTCTTCAAAAAGTTACAGCATCAAGTACACTCTTGCAAGATAGGAACAAAGATGTTTGTTTGGGGATTAAGTTGATTTTTACGCTCATGTATTATTGAGTGGTTAGCATAACTGAGAAAAAAAGTAATATACGTGTGTGCAACAGCAAGATGATTCTGCTAGCTTTTGAAGCAAGATAATTACCAAATTTTCAAGGAAAGAATTTGCGGTTGTGCACAGTTCAAGCTTAGAAACATATAGCTGAAATCCAAAAACTAAATTCAATTATGCAACACTCTAATATACATGGGAGAATATGATGGGAGTACCTGTGTAAGTGTCCAAGAAAAGCAGGACATTTCAAGTGCAGATGGATTGAAGTCCAGGTTATACCCACATTATCATCGCACATTCTTGATGTATCTCATCGCTATGTTGCCTAAGATGTGGAACTGTCAAAAGTGTTAATGTGAGACATAAGCAACTAGAACAATTGTGCGTGATCAAATTGATGTCATTACACTGTACTTTAGGTCTCAGGGACTTGTTAATTCCTTCTCAAAGCATCTCTTTTTGTTCAACCCAAGTCTAGAAGATTGTTGTTTTACATCCTCAAGCAGACTTGTCACTTTTTCGTGAGCATCTGCTGAAAAGATATCCTTGGCCATAGTTCCAATAAGTTCCTCTGCTCCTTTCCTGTTTCCCATCACTTCCAAATATTCCAGAAAAGTCACCAGAGTTTCCTTCTTGAGCCTCCCATTAGGCGTGCAGACCAAGATCGCTTTCCTGATTGCTTCCGCTGTCTGCTTAATATCACCTCTCCTCAAGTACCCTTCTGCAATATAAGACCACGTAGAAGCCAAAGGCTCTATCCCTTTAGCCGATGCCTTTTTTATAATAATTTCTGCCTCCTCCAAAAGCCCTTTTCTTGCATATGCATTAACCAACATATTTGGAATTCGAATATCACTCGTTAGCTTTGTGGATTCCCACTCCTCAAAAATTCTCTTAGCACCTCCAACATCATCACATTTCATTAATGATGCTAACATACCTCTGTACCCATTATTGTAAATTTTCCCCTTAGTCTTGTAAAGATTCCAAATCCCATACAACTTGTCCTTCATCCCAATTTCTCCATACATCCTAATAAGTGAATCAAATGCATGACTGTTTCTCCTTCCCTTCTTCAGCAGCCCTTCCAAATTTTGGAGCATTTTAACAGCCTTGGCTTCTTGCCCGACTTTCAGATACCCTTCTGCTGCAACAACCAAAAAAATGCCATCCATATTTGCTGGAGTATTAGATTCCACCATTGCCACAATCTTATCTATACCCGCATCATCAGAAGCATCTGCATATGCACGAAGTCTAATTCCATATGTATATTTATCAAAACTGACACCCCTGACCTGCATCTCATGCATCACATCATCTAATTTCTCATAATTTCTAGTTAGATAATAAAGTTTCATCATATTGTTATAAAAATTTGGCATCCTCGGCATTCCCACACCCTTTATCTGCTCCAACAAGGCCTCGGCTTTCTCCACAGATTTCTCATAAGCATAGCATTCCACAAGCGCAGAATAAACAGCATAGCCTTTTAGTGTTTTGGGGGCATTGGCAAAATATTCTTCTGCTTGTTTTAGGCCATAAACTTTATAGATCAAGTTTAGATGGATAGCAACATCATTTTGAGAAGGAGGAATAAATCTTTTGTTGCACATCCACGCCGCTACCTGAAGAAGCAATGAAAAAAAGAAATTTCATGAACTTGCATGCTGATTAACAAGAAGAAACATCACAATAAACTAAGTCTTCAGTCCCAAATTGGTCCAGGTTAATTGCTTTTTCCATCCACCTCTATTTGCCGAAACGAATGTTAAAGGTTTAGATGTATAAGTAATGAAGATTACAACCAAATCTAAAAGAGACAAAACACAGAGCTCATCTTTAAGCACTACATTCCTCAAAATTTTAAAAAGGCTTCACTTTTGATTTATATGATATCAGGGTATTCTAAAATTCCACAATGTGTATGCGGCGACTCATAAAAATTGCTTCTTTTCTAAACCCTTTTTGCTTCACCTCCCAACTTATCAAATCCTACACAAGAAAATCAACTAAGTAATAAATATATGTTACATAATATATTCAACTAGAAGAAACCAATTTTGGCCAATTAATTCAAAACTCTATTTTCATACTATTTAAATTTACACATTTATCTGAATTCCTTTGACTTGAAAAAATTGCTTATCTCCTAACCCAATTGCTTCAACTATTATTCCATCCAATCCTACACAAATTCAACTTAAGTCTTGGGAAAGTTGAGGTCAAGCTCAACAGATATTAGGTGAGTCTTTTAATATAAAAATCTATATACATAATATAAAGTATAAAGCTGGTCCCAAGCTCCCATAGACTCCCACAGACTGACATGAGTCGCCAGAGGAGGGGAAGTTGTTTGAAATAGTCTGATTGTGTTTAAGATTCTTTTCCAAGAATATTTAAAATTAGAGCTATTCTAAAGCTGAAAATAAAATTGAGAATATGGAGTACTTGATATGTGTTAAAGAAAACTGCCAAATTATGTTTAAGTCTCTTAAAACGAATATTTAAGATTAAGGCGATTTAAGAATTGAAATTATATTTTAAGCTTTTTTAAGTTAAAATTTAGACACAGAATATCAGGTGTTATTCAATACATTTCACTTTTTGTCCTTGCTATATATATATATATATATATATATATATATATATAAAGTTAAAACCCAAAGTTCCTCATGCAGGGATGTGACAAAAGGAGGGAGGAAGAAGTTTCTTTGAAATATGAAATAGTATTGGTAAATAAGTATCTAACAGAGTTGGGATTATGTATTGCCTTTTCAATACATAAAATTTCATTCTACGTAATTTTGTGATTTTATATTTTCAAAATATATACTTAAAATTATGACATTTTGTACAACTTCATGCAATGCTTCAAATAATTTCTACTCACTCTATTGATCATTCTGCTTCATCTTGGACCCTTTCAATTTTGACCATGAAAAATTGAATCAAGATTTAATCTCAAGTTGCTCCCATTTTCTTGCCACTTCTTAAAATTTTCGTTCATTTTTCCCCAAAGGATAACAAGCCACGTTCAAATTCAACAACAATAACAACCACCAAGTCTTTATCCCACCAAGTGGGGTTAAAAAAATTTTTATATCTATATCACTAGAGATTATATAAATCTTATACATATTTTTTATATCTATATCTAAAAAATTGACATATAGAAAAACTTTTGGGGTGTTTCCCTCGCAGCGAAGCACTATATCAGATCCCAGGTGCAGTGATAAGTTTACAAGGGACCCTATGCGGGTAAATAAGATAATTTATAAAGATAAGATTCGTCTAACTATTTAAAATATAAGATCTTTGATCGGCAAGTTAGGAAAGATAGGAGAAACAATGAATAAACGAAAGATTGATATCATGTGTTTTTAAGAAACTAAGTGAGTGAGAGAGAAGGTTAAAATAGTAGAGCCTTATTATCATAAACTTTGGTACACAGGTAAAGATAGAACAAAAAATGAGATATGAATAATTATACATAAGAATCTAGTAGTGAATGTAGTAGAGATAAAAAGGAAGGTAGATAGAATTATACTTGTCAAGTTAATGAATGAAGAAAACGTAATAAATATAGTCAGTGTGTATACTC
This sequence comes from Dillenia turbinata, assembly GCA_037126225.1. Classification (NCBI taxonomy): domain Eukaryota; kingdom Viridiplantae; phylum Streptophyta; class Magnoliopsida; order Dilleniales; family Dilleniaceae; genus Dillenia; species Dillenia turbinata. The sequence continues at coordinate 20,215,909 of JBAMMX010000010.1, read as the reverse complement.
TCTAAATATGTATAGATGCGATTAGTAAAAAATAATTTTGGAGAATTTAGAGGAATTTATCCAAACCATACCTAGTGGAGAGAAGATATTTATTGGAGGAGATCTAAATGGACATGTAGGAAAGAGGAGCAAAGGATTCGAAATTGTACATGGAAATGTTGGATTTGATAATAGGAATGAGGTAAGAGGTACCATCTTGGAATTTACTACAGCATTCGATTTGGTACTCGTAAACACATTCTTTAAGAAAAAAGAATCGCACATAGTCACATATAGAAGTGAGTCCAATACTAGTCAAATAGACCTCTTTCTCACTAGGGGAAATGATAGAATAACCTACAAGGATTGTAAAGTTATATCGGGAAAGAGTGTAGTGACTCAGCATAAACTCTTAGTTTTAGATATACGTGTACTTAAAAGACAAAAGAAATATTGTCCATCTGTTGAACCAAAAATTAAATGGTGGAAATTGAAAAGAGAAAATGCGACAATTTTTAGAAACAAATTAACTCAGGTAGCAAATTGATCTATTAATGATGATGTAGAAATGATGTGGAAAGAAATATCTACTAATATTAAGGGTATAGGTAAAGAGATTCTTGATATATCTAAGGGCTAGGCCCTAATACGCAAGGAATTATAGTGGAGGAGCGAAAAAATACAAATTGTTCTCCAAATCAAAAAAGAATGTTCTAGAAATCTCAAAGGTAATAATAGAAACAATACATATGAAAAATACAAAAGTACCAAAAAAGAGGTAAAAAAAGATTATCCACAAATTAAAGAATAAGATATATAACGAACTATACAAGAGACTAGATACTAAAAACGGAGAAAGAGAGATCTACAGAATTGTTAAACTAAGGGAAAGAAAAGGAAAAGATTTAAATGGTGTTAGGTGTATTAAAAATGAAATCAACAATATACTTGTAAGGAACGATGACATAAGAAAACGTTGGAGAGACTATTTTCATAATCTCTTCAATGTCAAAAGTACAATAAATGTAAAAAATATCGAGATACCTGTAGAGAAAGTTAATAGAGATTTTAAATGTAAAATTCACCCTAATGAAATGAAGGAGGTCTTAAGGAAAATGAAAAATAATAAAACAATAGGGTCTGATGGAATTCCCATCAAAATGTGAAAATGTTTAGATGAATTTGGTTTAATAACGTTAACGGATATTTTCAAAAAAATTTGACAATCTAATAGAATGCTCTAAGTATGGAGAGAGAGCACTCTTGTATCACTATATAACAATAAAAGAGACATACAATATTGATCCAATTATAGAGGAATTAAATTTATGAGTCATACCATGAAACTATGAGAAAGTAATAGAACATAGATTAAGATTGAAGATAAGTGTGTCTCAAAATCAATTTGGATTTATATTAGGAAGATCCACTGCGGAAACAATCCACATGTTAAAACATCTGATGGAGACGTATAGATTACAGAAGAGAGATCTACATATGGTATTCATTGATCTAGAAAAAACATATGATAGAGTTTCTCGAGAGATATTGTGGTTGACGCTGATAAAAAAAGGGATCTTCTTGAAATACATTAATCTTATTAGAGATATGTATAAGAAGTTATAATCAATGTAAAAATTTACAGGGGTTTAAATGATAACTTCCCTATTAACATTGAATTTCATCAAGATTCAGCGTTAAATCTCATCCCTTTTGAAATAGTGATAAATGAAATTACAAAAAACATTCAACATGAAATACCATAGTGTATGCATTTTGCAGAAGATATAGTGTTGGTGGATGAAACTAGAGAAGGTATTAATGCAAAACTAGAGTTATGAAAGGTAACACTGGAATCCAAAAGATTTAAATTAAGTAGATCAAAAACTGAATATATGAGATAGAGATTTAATGGTAATCATTAGGACGATGAAAAAACGATTAGGTTAGACGAACAAATTGTATCTAAGAGCGAACGTTTTAAATATCTCGGTTTCATCATTCAAATGACAAATAGATGAAAATGTGAACCATAGAATTCAAGCAAGTTGAATGAAATAGAGAAGTGCATCTGGATTCCTTTGCGATCATACAATACCACTGCATTTGAACAGAAAATTTTATAGAACCGCGAGAAGACCTACATTATTATATAACACCGAGTATTGGGTTATTAAACAATGACAATAATAAAAAATGACGGTGACAGAAATAAGGATGTTTAGGTAGATGTGTGACAAAATTATAAAAAATAAAATTAGAAATAAAGAGATTCGTAATAGGTTGGGAGTTAGTTCTACTGCAGATAAGATGCGAAAGTGTCATTTGAGATGGTTTGAATATATACAAAAAAGACTCAAATACGCATTGATTAAAAAAAGACTCAAATACGCATCGGTTAAGAGGATCGAGAATCTAAATATAAGAGATTTAGTAAACGTAGAGGTAAACCGTTGAAAACTTAAATGTAAGTTATTCGTAAGGACATGAAAGTAAAGGATATAGATAACACTATAGTTTTGAATAGAATTGAGTGGCGTAAAAGAATCCGCATAAACTAAATTAATTTTTTTTTCTATATTTATCTCTCGACCCCAATTGTTTGAAATTAAAATTCAGATTATTATTATTATTGTATCTAAAAAATTAAAATCCATGCACTGCAGCAATGCGCGGGATTTATCATTAGTAATCAATCTTAGTGAAAAAATAGAACGAGCCGCCAGCTTAGTATGACAAAAATCACAAACCCCATTAAAATTGATACACTAGGAACTCAAGTTTTGGGCCTTTAATTATGTTTCTTTTAGAAACCCTATTTTCATACAATCGAAATTTGTACACGAAATCTAAAAGGATATAAAATAATTCGACAAATAAAAAGTTGAATACCTCAAGAGCGTGATTGTATCGCTTGTAATGTCTTAACTGCTGAATGATAGATCGAAGCTCTTCTTTTCCCACATTGTTACCCTCTTCGACCCATTGATTCAGAACCGGAACAATCGAGACATATGGGTCTCCAATCGGTGAAATTCTTTTGTATAAAGACTTTTCTTGAGGAGTCCGTGATGGGATTGAAATGGGTTTTGAGAAGATCAAGTTGTGACAAGTCTGTCGCCCGTAAAATGATGAAGAACGCCATAGATTCTGTGCCAAGCGAGCCAACTTCATCTCTGAGTCTCCGAGAGAGGGAGAGAGCGAGAGAGGGGTTTAGTGACGTTAAGCCGCCCTATGGGATTTGTATACCGTGTTAATTCAGATTGCCAACCTTTAGTCGGCCCATTTACAATGGGCTCTATTTTGGGTCTTCGGCGCTATGACCACGTAGGTTTCTTGCCAACCTCGTTTGTTTAACATAAACCACTGTGTAAAACAGATATATATATATATATATATAAACTACGAAAATTACAAATTTGATTAAATTTAATTTGAATCAGATTTGATTTTTAATGGACTAAACTCTTATAATATCTATTTTCTCCATTCACAAAATTCGAATATTACTCATCGGACCAATTAGGTGTTGGTGTTTCATATCAACCAATTATCGTAAAAATATGCCTGAATTTTGATGTTATGAAAGAGAGAAAATAGAAAGAATGAAAATAATTGTAACAATAGCTTTGAGGACCGAGTTGAGTCAATTATGAATAGGACTTTTTATTATCTCAATACGTATTGATATTTATAGAATCAGTGATCGTAGTGATTAGTCGATCGTGACTGAATGGTTGGATTCGCAATTGAACGCTACCAATTCCATAAATACAGAGCCGGTTGATATGTAGCAATGATGAGAATGTAACTTTGCAATGAAAAGATTAGTTCTACTTGGATTTTAAAAATTTAGGGCAGTCCACAAGGAATGCAGATTCGATTGACGACAGAGTTGATAGTTTGAGGTCCAAATTGTTGAATATTGATGTTTTAAAATAATTTTCGATGTTTATAAAATTAAATAAAACAATGGTCGACTTAGATTGTGGCGGCTTATTATTTCTAACCTCAACCCAAACCTAAAATATTGTTTAGAAGTACATAATTTCACCACTGACACGTATTTCTGCAAAAAGGGAAAAAAAAGCCAACGCATTCATGTCGTGTCTTATTTCAGAATCCGTTCGACAGACAAGATGGATGGATGCCATTAAAGGAAGATGATTGGAAAAATCAGGAAGCTAGACAACGTAGATGCCCTCTTCGGAGGATGCTGGTTGATTCCAAGTATTTTCTGGAGTCCTAAAGCAGACCAGTACACAATGAAGCCAGCCTATGACATAGCCGTGGCTATGGTGATCAGGTGGATCCTAAATGGAAAGCTATCTGGAAGGTTAAAGCTTCAACCAAAATGATTCTCTTCATGTGGAAGGCTATAACACGAGGGTACCTTCACCTTGGGATGTCTCATGCAACCTTCTACAGCTTGTCCTGCAGTACCTTGCCCAACTCCACCCCCAGTTCTACATCTTGAACTGTTTTTAAATAAATCATGTAAAAACGCATAAAGGTAAAGGATATGAAAGAAAACGAGGGAGAGAATCCATGAAGCATTCCATCATGTTGTGATTGGCCCCTACAACGGGGCTCCGTTTTAACAAATTTGGATAAACGGAGCTGTACATCAAGGTACTGTTCGGGGCAGCCCTGGGAAACGGCTAGAGGGAGTATTCTCAAAGAACATTGACGGAAGATTTGGCCTGAGGCTTACTTAATGGTGAAGCTGGGAACATGCTCAGTTGCTCTTCCTCTTGCTGAGCTAGGCGTGGCTAAGGGGAAGGAGAGCTCCTCTTGCCGCTGTCAACTTGGTGCTGAATTCTTGAAGTGGAAGACAACTAATTCGATGGGATGCCAAAATGTGCCAATCGGCTTGCAAAAGCTGCCCAAAAGGAATACTTGGGCCTCTTAAACATTAGATAGACCTCAGAAGCATTTGCACCAACCCACCCCGGGGATTAGTATAGTTTTTCTTTTTCAGTTTCAGCCTGTAATTGACAAAGAGGTGGCAAAGCATATAATTAAGATGGTCATGAGAAAAATATGCCTCACCTTGATAATTTTGATTTTGAAGAAGATAATTATTTCCATTACAAAAATTTGAAGGACAGAATATGAGTTTATATCAACCTCAGACAAAAATTTGGGGGGGGGGGACACCTTTATTCAACAATTTTGATGCGAATTCATGATGGAAGTACCTGGTTCAGTCTCCAAGAACAAGGGGCAAGTTTTAGATCAGGCAGACTGAAGTTATTGTTATACCCACAATGTCCGAGTCCCTTTGCCATGGAACTGAAGTCCTGTGAAAAGGATAATAGCCACTGACATACTAGCACCTAGAAGGATTGTTCCTGAGCATGTTGCTGTCAATGTGCTGTTCTTCATGTTCCAACCACTTGTTCGTTCATTCTTCAAGCATCACCTTCATCTTGACCACACTTAGGGGGTTGTTGCTTTGCATTTTCAATCAAATTTAACAATTTTTTATGACCATGTGCTGAAAACACGTCCTCTTCAATAAGTCTAATAAGATTTTTTGGACCATCCTTGACCCTATTCACTTCCAAATATTCCAGACAGGAAATTAGAGTTTCCTTCCTGAGCTTCCCACTAGGTATGCAGATTGCTTTCTTGATTGCTTCCACTGCCTGCTCAATATCATCTCTTTTAAGATACCCAGTTGCCAAATAAAACCACGTAGATGCTGAAAGCTTCACCCCTCTAGCTAATGCCTTCTTTATGATAATTTCTGCCTCCTCCAAAAGCCCTTTCTTTGAGAACGCATTTACCAACATATTTGGAATGCGAATATCACCGGACAGCCTTGCGGATTCCCACTCCTCGAAGATTCTATTGGCCCCTTCAAAATCATCAAGTTTCAGTAATGAGCCTATCATACCTCTATACCCAGTATTGTAAATTTGTTCTTTAGCCTTGTAAAGATTCCAAACCCTATACACCTCATCCTTCATCCCAATTTGGCTGTAATACCTTATAAGGAAATCAAATGCATTGTTCCTTTTCCTTGCCTTCTCTAGCATCCCTTCCAAATTTCGGAGCATTTTAACAGCCTTGTCTGCTTGGCCAACTTTTAGATATCCTCCTGCTGCAACAGCAAAAAAACCATAGTCCATGTTAGCTGCATCAGCATGCACCATTGCCACAATCTTATCTATTCCCTGAACATCAGAAGCATCTGCATATGCACTCAGTCTAATTCCATATGCATATGAATCAGAAGGGATGCCCCTGACTTCCATTTCATGCATCACATCATCTAGTTTCCCATAATTTCCAGTTTGATAATAAAGATTCATCATACTGTTGAAAATAGCTGGCATCCTCGGAGTTCCCATATCTCTTATTTCCTCCATCAAGGCCTCAGCTTTCTCCACAGATTTTTCGCGAACATAGCATTCCAGAAGTGCAGCATAAACAATATAGCCTTTTAGAGCTTTTGGGGTATTACAAAAATACTCTTCTGCTAGTTGCAGGCCATAAACTTTATAGATCAAGCTCAGGTGTTGAGCAACATCAGCTTGGGAAGGAGGAATATATCTTTTGTTGCACATCCACTCCGATATCTGAAGAGGTAATGAAGAATGAAATTTCATGTACTTACATGGCGATAAACAAGAACGGACTATCTTGTTGTTATTATTATTTGAGTTGCAAAAGCATTCAGTATGATCGAGTCAATCATGTTAATGTAATATACTACAATTCAGTGCAACTTATTTAACCTGAATTAGGTCCCAAACCCGTTGCATTTGGCTATACATAGTCTTTCATTCAACTTTACTTAATGCCCACTTAGTAGTCAAGTAAAACATCGCAATTTCATGTTCCACTTCCTTTCCTATAGTGTTATTAGGATTTTCATTATTTCTTGGAGCATTTTCATGTCACTTCTTTTTATGGGTGCATTAAGGGGTCTTCTGCCCAAGAATATTATACACAGAAAGCACCATATTCCCCTAAAATTAAAATTGTTTCATATGTTTTACTTGTAATTAATATAACATCAGGGGACAGTAACATCAACACCGTCTGACTTATAAAAATTGGCTTCTTTTTTAAACCCATTCGCTCAAGGGTGAGATAATCATATCCTACAGAGATAATCAACTCAGTAATGACAAAAATGACAAACCCATTAACACAAATACACAAAACAATCACTTTTTCTTCTTCCAAACCCCATTTTCATTCTACCATAATTCAAACATTTATCTAAAACTTGTTTATTATTTAGTTCAACTTACCAAATCATACGTAGAAAATCAAACAAGAATTATCAAAAAAAAAAAAAAATTGAAAGAGCAAAGAGTGCACTTTGGGCCATTCTTTCCAAGCCCCATCAAAATTTACATATTTATGTAAAAATAAAAAAGAAAAAGAAAAACAATTATTAATACCTCAAGAGCGTGACGGTATCGCCTGTAATGTCTATACTCCTTTACAATACTTCGAAGTTGCTCTTCTTCCACAGTGTTACCCTCTTTGACCCATTGATCGAGAATTGGAACAATGGAGACATTTGGGTCTCCAATTGGTGAAATTCTTTTGTAAAGAGACTCTACCTTAGAAACCCCTGATGGGTTTGAAATAGGTTTAAAGAATATCAAGTTGTGACAAGCCTTTGATCGACAAATTGATGAAGGACGCCATAGTTTATGTGCTACTACACGAGCTAACTTCATCTCTCCGCGCTTGGAGAGGGAGAGAGAGAGAGAGAGAGGGCTCCGCTGGGGTTTAAGGGCTTTTAATTTTGACCATGATTTGCTGAGCTATTTTTAGTGGGCCTATTTAAAATGGGCTCATGGTCTTCAATGTTGCCGTCCGGCCCAGTATTTCCCAGGGGCTAAGGCCCATTTTCCAAGCTAATTTTTAAAACAACTTTTTTTTTCCCCGGGACCAACCAATATCCGGAGGCATTATCCAATTAATCTATCTTGAGCTACTGTCAGCCCCTTTATTGCATATTAACCAATATCCAAAGGCATAATCCAATTAATTAACCAACATAACTCTTTTCATTTCCAAGATTCAAATACGAGTTTTGATTATAGGATTTAATATCATTTCTAATAGACCAATTATCTGTTAGTATTTTTAGAATAATTATACTTAATATAAAATAAGGATATCAGATATCGATAGTTTATTCCATATTTTATTTTTTATTTGATTTGAAATTTATTTTAATCAATTTAAAAATATAAACTTTACATTTTACTGCTCGAAACTAAAAAACATATATGTATATAAAATATTTTTAATTTCATAAAATTATGAAATTTTAAATTAACAAAAACATCGAATTTGCTTCTTTTTTTTTTTTTTTGAGTTCCTTTCTTGATCCAAATTTTGTTGCTAGAAACTTAAAAAAATATATATATCGAGTTCATTTCTAATTCTATAAAAATTATAAAATTTCAAATTAACAAAGAAATAGAATTTGTAAATGAATTTTACTAGAGTTTTTGGGGTTTACCTCCTTTACTTTTTAATTCTCATTTTATCCGAACTAAAGAGATGAAATTTTAAGAATAAATAAGTAGATAGCTACATTAATATGTGAAATTTCAAATTTTATATTTATTGTTCAAAATATATGAATTCAATTGAATTGCAATTTTTTTAATTTTTGATTCAAAATACTAGAGTTTCTTTGTAAATAAAACACATGATTTACATCATTTCAAATTAACTAAATTCATTTTTATTTAGTATATAAAATTTAATTTATTTAATTATTAGCTCATTCCATATATATATATATATATATATATATTTCGTCACATCATAGGTTTGTAACTGGTTCTTAACCTTGCAATCCAAGACGAGTGCGAGCCCATTCTTAATTAGGGCCGAGGTAGAGTTTAGTTCATGGTTGATAAATATATAGACAATTTAAATCGACAAAGATTTAAGTTCAAATCTTGAGAAAGAGAAAATAGGCGGCAGGGGAGGCATGCTAGATTTGCTGAATAACTCAGATACCCCGGTTGAAAAGACCAAAAAAAAGGGAAAATCAATCCTAATCAGACTTTTGTGAGCCAGTAAGAATCTGGTTGAGCTAAACTGGGCTCTCTGTAAGATAAAAACAAATATGTTGGTTGGAGGTTGCGATTAGAATGGCAGATGCCAGTTATGGGGGAAAAAAATGCAAGATCAAACTTCAGGGTCGGAACCGTGGTTCCGGATCCTTGGTCTGGTTAAACCGTCGGTTTTGTTGATCATGGTTCCAGGTCAGGGCCAGTCCAATAGGTGGCTGAACCTGCCTCTGAACCATCTTCCTTACAGTTGAGCCATTTCTCAAGTTGACCATGCTGATTAAGGGTTTGAACGGGCTGTGATCAAGTCTATTTGTAACCATTTTTGCAAATGGCAATGATGGCAGTCGGGGATCTAAATTGGCATTAAACTTGATTAGAAAGTTGGTCAAAAGGCTGAAATGTGGATACAATGGCAGTCGAGTTGTTTCATGCTCAAGCAATAAGAAGTAATTCAGATTTAATGGATAGGGTGTATGTTCTGTGATTTCACTTATGCAACAGGTTAGATGGTCATGAGAAAAATATGCATCAACAAGATGATTATAGCTCATTTCTGAACGATCCAATACTTCCTTTACAAAATTATTAGAGAAGCTTAGAGGCTTAGCTGAAATGGACATTCAGGCAGCAATATTACATGGCAGATTACCATGGCAGTTCCTGGCTATGGCTTATCGTACGAGGAAGACTGGTTTATAGAGACCTGATCATGGCATCTTGATGACTGCAGTCATTGCCAGGCCGTTCACTGGGAAAATGGTTCGATCTTCAAACAACATTCTGGGGTTAATGTCACTGAAGCCCTGACAAGAGACTGATAGTTCATGATCGACTTCCATGTGACAGAGTTGGTCCAAGTTTCAAGCACTTGCTAATTCCATCTCAAAGCATTCCATTTCCCTTCTGTTCATCATCGTTTTGCATTCTTGATCAAACTTAATAACTTTTCATGAGCATCTGCTGAAAAAATATCCTCATCCATCCTTTCAAGAAGTTCCTCTGGCTCTTCGTTGTTTCCTTAAACTTCCAAATATTCCAAATCAGCGACCAAAGTTTCCTTGTTGAGCTTGTTATTAGGTGCACAGGCCAAGATTGCTTAATTTTGCCTCCTCTCAGGTACCTTTTTATTTATTTATTTTTTTTCTTTGCTAGACTAACGGGTATTTAGAACCGTATTCACATACTTTGACTAATCCAATTTCAGTGTTATCGGCCGAATTTAGAAATGAGTTCCCGTAATATATTTTTTTTTTTATTTCTAAATTTTAAATCTGAGATTTGATTAAAAGATCTATTACCGTCGGGCCATATAATACCACAAGGGAGCCGGGATGGTCCTGATAGATTGGGTTGAGTATGATGGGCTGCTTTTAGTGGGCCTGGTTTTTTGGGTGGTTTGCCTCTCGATTCATTTTGTAATCTCCAAAATCCTCACCGGAGCCATGATTGGGTTCATTTTCGAAAGAAAATATTATTAGAACCGAAAAAAAAGAAAATAAAAAAATTTTGAAATATGTTAAAGTATTTTATCTTATAGAGTTCAATTTATTTAGTATTTGATTGATTTCTTCCATGTTTCTTTAAAGTAAAAATATTCTAAATTCAAATTTATTCAAATTGAGTTAAATAAAGAGAGTTAAACTTTTATTTTATCTGGAATAAAATCCAACTACTCTCTCTCTCTCTCTCTCTCTTTTTAAAAGAAAAGTGGTTTAATTAAATTAAATCCATTAAAGGATAAAATTTTTCAAGGCAATGAAAAAAAGGATAATGTTAATTATGGATGGTTTCACTATACTAAGGTTTCTAAATATTAATCGATGGACAGTCGATTAAGTATGTAAGAATGTTAGATCTCTTAACTAAGTTTTATATTTAAAAATTAAGAATGAAAAATATTATATTGAGAGAATTTTTTCTAAATTAGATCTGACAACATTCAAATTTTCTAATGTACCATGACGAATTAGCTTAATGAGCAGAATGCTCAATTTATAGATTTGATTTCTTTTCCAAGTCTAAAATCTAATCAAATGATAGTTTTAAAAAATTTCTTAATAAAATTTAATATTCTTATAAATATATGTAGTGACGTATCAACACCATAATAACGTACTAAATGTGCATATTTCTTTTTATAAATTATCGATATTCAGTAATCACGTAAATTTTAATTAAATTTAATTTGAAATCGATTAGATTCTTAAAAAGTAAATCTTTCTAGATATTTGTTTTGTCATGCACAGGATTCGAAACCAAAACCTTATTTAATGGATACCGATACTAACCACTTAGATATTGGTGCATATTTTTGGACCTTTAAATCATCTATAACATAGCAAATTCCTCACAAGCGAGAAGGGGAAAAAAAAAAAAAAAAAGATACGGGTGAATGGCCATTTGCCCAACAAAAGTTTTTCTTGTCCACCTCAATATTTGTCTTATACGGCCTAAAATCTAAATCAAACATTCGAAATTTCGCCATTTCTCCTATGAATGGATTGTTTTAAGGTCAGCCCATGAATCTTGACCCCCTTTTTTAAATGAGCAGAGATTTCAAACCCTTAGCACATTGTAGAGAAAAGTTTCCCAAAACCAATTTTCGTGACATAAGCCACAAAAAAAAAAAAAATAAAAAAAAATTCACTAGAAATGAAAGCCTTGTTGGGCTTCAAATACTCTTCAAAAGTCGCTGTGGTCATGTTTGTCAAACTTGAGAATAGACGCAAATCATATTAAAATATAATCTTTATATACAAAGATTACTAACATAATGATATTGTAATTGTTTTCTTCAAATAATTGATTTTTATTTATAAGATTTTATATTATTATGAAAAATTTTTCAGCTTATCAACAAAATGTAACAAAAAAAATAAAAATAAAAATAAATTAAAATAAATTGAGATTTTTGAAACAATTTTTTTTGCGACTATCTAAACTGTCATGATAAAAGAGTAATATATTGAAAAAAATGACTAAAACATTGAATTTGACCCATTTTTTCATTAAAATCTAATTAAGCATTCTTCGATAATATATATATATATATATATATATATTTATGTATGTGTATTTATATAGGAGTCATGTTCTTGTTCAAATTCATCAATGATGAAAAATTCTTTTTCCTAGCGTTTGACACAAAAAAAAGAAAGGATATGCCCAGTGCGGCCTAGGACCCAGAGTTAAGGGTACAAAAAATAAAAAATGGATACAAACATAGCATATACGCATTACTATCATTAAAATTTTATTCAAAAAATATAATTTAACATCAAGAGTATTGTATTTTTCTAATTAAATTTTAAAAAAATAAAAAAATTGAGAGGGTACAATTGTCCATTCTCATCCTCATGTGCAGGTAGGCCCGCTACCGGATATGCCCCAATTTTTCTCATGGCTTTGAGTTATATTTCAGGGATGGAGAAATAATTTTCAAATTTTTTTTTTTTTTTAAATTTTTTTTTTTTTTTTTTTTAAAACCCCCCCTAAAATTTTTCTAATAAAAATTTTTTTCCCCCCCCCCCCCACCCCAAAATTTGGGTTTTTTTAAAAAGGGGGAAAAAAAAAAAATATTTATATTTTTAATATCATAACTAAAATTATCTAAAAATAATTTTCGTAATTTATTATGTCTAACATAGATAAATTTCCTTCTCCTCTTGAAAGCTAAGTCTACAAAAGCCAAAATAAATGTTAAAAAAATAAAGAAAGAAAGAAAGAAAACTTTTAGGCAATTACGCATGTGGTCTATCAATGTGGGACCTAAAGATAGATTTTGCGGTCAAAAGCAAGATGGCTTTTGCGACCAAGTCTGGCAGGTTATTTGGAATTTGTAATCCCATAATGTCACACTATTAAATATTCTAATGGGGGGTTTAAAGAATTAATTTAGTCCTTACAAAATGACATCAGGGCTTGCTCGATCCTTCCAACCTAGGTCATACTTCTCGGCTTCTCCTGCAATTTGTTGAATCTTTTCTTGAATAGAGAATGTTTAATATTTTAAATTTAAATTTTATGTATGAAAATAATAGGCAGGGGGTGAACTTTGTCGGATTAAGCCGATTTGAATTGAATTTAATCATTCTCAAAATAATTACCAAATATTGATATTTTATTTAAAAAAAAAGATGATGTAGATTTCTTTGTTGTATTTCAAAGAAAATAATTGAAGATTTTTCATGTAAAAGAATAGTGGAATTTATATCTATTCTTTTTATTAATTTTAATTAAGGAACAAGCTAATTTAATTGATAATTTTTGTCTTTATTTTAAGCCGAATTAAAGAATTTATGGAGTAAAAAATAAGTTAAGGCATAATATAGGAGATATAGTCAAAATTTTATATTATGAAAGATAAAATATAATATATATTTATCTTGTAAAATTAAGAGTGGCATTATAATTTTTAATAGAATAAAAAACATTTAAAATTATAATATTTTTTTTATAAAAAAACTCCCTCTGCCATTTGATTTCCCGATAATGCAGAATTATCCTTAACAACTCTCATAACAGTCATTCTTGACTACTTGAGTCAGTTCTACAGCCACAAAGGATAAATGGTCACAAGCATAATCATGAAGGTATCTTATCATATCATATCGTGTTTGGGTAATTAGCCCCATCAAACAAACAAAAGAGAGGATATTCTTAAAGGGTGTCCTTGGTCTTTGGACTACAAATCATATTAAACGTGAAATGTCTTTAGGACAAGATCAAGAAACTTCTTCCTCCTGCACTGCACTGTTTTTACTAGAAAAATAAAACATGTTGGTCCACATAAAGTTGCATGCCCCAAGAAAAGGCAAGAAGAGGGGTGGAGAGGAGAGAGAGAGAGAGAGAGAGAGATGAAATACCATAAATGGAGCTAGTAGGTTCTTAGAAAGTGTTAGAAAGAGCAAGTCCAAGGAAAAAATCAATTTGGTCACATCCAAAATTTTTAGTCATGGAAAGATCAGGTGGGATTATGGAAGTAGAGAAGGCGTTGACGATCAACAATAAGAGAGCAAAGGAGACTTCACCAAAAATCAAGTGTCCAGCTCCATTTTTGTCGAAGACTTACGATTTGCTGGAGGAAGGTGAAGCTAAAGATCATGGAATTCGGATGGAACTGGTTTTATAGTGTGGTCTCCACCTGAGTTTTCTGAGGTTTTGTTGCCCAAGTATTTCAAGCACAATAATTTTTCTAGTTTCATTCGCCAGCTTAACACTTATGTAAGTCTCTCTCTTTCTCTCTCTCTCTCTCTCTCTCCCCCAGACACACACATACACGCCCACAGTCACACTCTTATAGTTTATGTTGGTACAGTAAGGAATTTTATAGATCTATGCTTGAGGGATGAGATGAGTTCCTCCAAAATTAGAATGCATTATTTCCATTTTTCCCCACTTGATTTGCTTCCCAAATTTCTTCAAATTGGGTTTCTCCTTTTTTTCCCCCAAAAAGAAAGATCCCAAACCTAAATAATATAGTTTCTTCTAAGCATTTCCTTATAATATTGTTTCTCGTAGATTATGGAAAATCAAGATAATCAATCACTTATGTCATTTCCTCATACCTTGTTTGAGGGATTATTTTCCTACGAGAAATAAGGAGAAGAATTATACATAAGATTGCTACCTAGGCCGATTGCACATAAATAGAGATTAGATTTTTTTTTTCAAAGTTCAAGAATCTAGGTCTAGTGTAATCTATTATTATTATTATTATTATTATTTGTTTTCACCAACCTACTAATCTGGTTCAACCACTGGAGAGCCCATTGAGGAATTAACTCTTTTAAATCTTTTTTTCTAATCATTTTTCTCCATTCCCAGGATTTGAATTCAAAATCTCTGATTAAGAGAGTAAGTGCCCGACCATTCAATTCAAAGTAGTTTAATTAATACAATCTATTATGATTAATAAAAGATCTTTCCTTGTAATTAATGGCATGATCGAAGCTTAACCCAACTTCAAATTTAATAAATCACATCTATTTTGATAATAATCAACATGGAACTAGATTTAATGGAATTTAAAATGGCTATAAGATACCAATGGTTTACTCAAAAAAAAAAAAAAGGAGGAATAGCCACAAGCAAGGTAGTCAGTGCTATTCATATGGGTTTCACATGTGTGGATGTCTATTTTAAATTGTAATTTAGTGTCTCTAAAGCGATTTCAGAAGCAGTAACAAAATCTTTTATAAACATATTACATCTTAGTATGGTTCTAGGAATAATTTTTTTTAATTAAATTTAAACTAAGAATTTAAAAAATAAAGTATTTGATTTACTTATTTTGCTTCATTAATGGAGTAAGCTTGTTTAAACCCAGTACTTTTCCACCATTGAAGGTTCTCTTTTCACACGGTCGCGTTCAAGCAGATTTGACAGTCAAAATAGATACCAGCTTTTGTTAGTTTTAGTATGGTAACGGTTGCCAAGTTTGACTTAATCCTTAATCTTGTGCTTGATTCTATGGTCTAAACTTAGGTAGCATTTTCAAGTTCAGATTTCTCAACATAATTATATCTGCTTGTTTTGAGATCAACACACACATTGGCGGATCCAGGACCCGATGGCAATGGAAGTAAAATATTTTATGAAACAAAATGATATATATTTTGGGTTGAATGTTGACAATTCTTTGGTTGAATTGGAGTAATATTTACTCGATATATAAAAATAAATAAAATTATTTTCATTCAATGGGGGCAATTGCCCAACCTACTTCATATATGGCTCCGCCACTGCACACACGTGCATGCACATATGATGCACGAAAACTTCTTAACATTGACGTTTCCCTGTTTCCGAATCATTTCTTTATTTCGAAATGTTTCTATACGCTAAATTAATTAATATTTATGTGAAAGTTATTATATTTTTTCATATTTATAATTTTTTTTATATTTAATGAATTATTTATTTAATTAATTATAATTATAATTTTTATGTTATTTATCTTAAAACTAATAATTACATATTCGATTATTTTAGATTTTTATTATAAAAGATATAACTATTCTATTATTTCTATAAAATAATTAATATTTATATAAAAATCTTTATATTTTTTATATTAACGTGTTTATCCATATTTTCGTTTCTTGTATTCTTATAAAGTGTTATTTTTCCATATCTTTTCATATCCTTTTCTATTTCCATTTTCGTGCAACTTAGATTATATATATTATATGTAATATATTATATATATCACTTTTCATAATATTTGTTATGTAATAATTGTCACATTGATAGGGATTCAAGAAAACTGCATCAAAGAGGTGGGAATTCCAGCATGAGAAGTTCCATAGAGGGCATAGGGATTTGCTTGTGGAGATCACGAGGAAGAAGTGCGAGCCAAGTGTGTTTCCTCCGTATCTAAAGGCTTCGGAAGAACCTGCAACAACTTCTATGTCAATGGAGGACAACAACACCAATCGTGCTATATTGCTCATGGAGGAGAACAAAAGTCTGAGGAGAGATAGATCAGAGCTTCAAATGCAAATAGCTCAATACA
>JBAMMX010000010.1:19526849-19556849 GCA_037126225.1 Dillenia turbinata | reverse complement strand
ATATACCCGTAATTCATTTCCCCTCTCATTTTTCTCTCTTTGTTGGTCTTCATCATCAGATATTAAACAATTTCTCTCTCCTCTAACTCTCTCTCTCTCTCTCTCTCTCTCTCTCATCAGAGAATTGTTTTGGTTTTTCCTATTAGTCCCCCATGAATAGAATAGAGAATAGAGAATCCGTCAACCCCTTGTCTCACGCATTCTCCTTATTAATAGCACTTTAATATCATCTCTCTCTCCAAAAATTCGAAATTTTACCACACCCAATTATTAAAAAATATCAAACCCACCCTCCCGGGGGAAAATTCCACCACCGCAACATCAGTCGCCGGTTAACCCAGAAAACTCATCTCTCTCTCTCTCTCTCTCTCTCTCGGTATTTTCGAAATTTTTCTTAACTTTCTAGGTTTGGGTATGTTGGGCTGATTTTTTCAGTCGAGGAAGGGCCGGGTGTGCTAACGTGCGCCGAGGGTGCATATGATAACAAGAAGTGGGAGAGGAGATGGGGGGAAGATAGGGTGCGGACGGATGTAGGGAATTGAATTAATCGTGGCCGTGAGAAGGAGTGAAGAGATGGGAGCGGAGAAGAAGATGATGATGATGATGAATATGAAGAAGAAGGGATGGGGAACGTGGGAGGAGTTGTTACTGGGTGGCGCCGTACTAAGGCACGGAAACCGAGCCTGGGACATCGTTGCTTCGGAGCTCCAATCCAGATCTCTTTTCCCTTTCACTTTCACCCCCGAGGTTTGCCCCTTTTGCCATTTCACAATCTCTCTCTCTCTCTCACGTTTCCTTACATTTTTTCATGCCCGAAGAAGCACCAACTAAATAGAGTGTGGAAGGTCTTTTTTGCCCTTTTGAATACTGATTTGGTATTTTTTGAGGTAGACATAAATGGTCTCCAAACCCTTTTCTAATAATATCGAATAATTTTTGTGTGAGAGAACGAGTGCACTGACTAGATAATTTTTTTTAATGTTACGTGGAATTAGTATGTTAAAAATGTGGGTTTTGTATGTATGCCCATTGGATTTTTTTTTTTATTATAGGTTGGGTTGGGTGGTGTGTGAAAGGTCTTTTTGCCCTTTTGAAGAATAATTTGGTACTTTCGTTGGTCATGATTGGGTATTTAGTAATCTTCTCTGACCCCTTTTTTCATTATAATAATAAAGTTTTGTGTGTGAGAATGTGTGAAATATTGTACATTAATTTGTTGGTGAGGTGAATTTTGTATTTTGGGGGACACAAAAGGGTATTTAGTAATTTTGTTCATAACCCTTAAAAAAGGGTGTTCTGGTTTTTTTTTTTTTTTTTGAGGGGGGGTGTTGAGAGAGAGAGAGAGAGAGAGAGAGAGAGTATGAAAAGTCATTATTGCATTGCACTTTAAGAGTAGGATGTGATTAAGATTTTTCTTATTTTGGTTGAGGGGATCAGAAAGGGGATTTTGTATTTTTTGTGTAATGATATTTTAATAAATTTTGTATTAGATAGACAGAAAATTGGGAAAAAAAAAAAAAAAAACAAACAAACACTGAAAAGGGTTCATTGATTACTGCCTGGATTTTGAGATTGGGGGGTAGAGGTGTGAATGAGAATGATTTTGGGCTTTGAGGGTTCACAAAGGTTTATTATATGTGGGGAATAAGGGTCTTTTCTTCCCGTATTTGTTGCACTTTTTTTTTTTTTTTTTTTTTTTTTGCTTATTTAACGATATTCTGTTGTTTTGTTTGTCGTTTGTGGTACTCGAGGGAAATGGGTACACTGCCTTTAAAGGACACGTGTCAAATAGCAGTTCCTTTGTATGCCCCAACATAACCTCCCTAGTTAATTTTAGCTTTGGGTGTGCGAAAAGGCACAGAGCACCCTCATCCTTCCAGCCGGCCATATATCATGTGCTTGTCACGTGAACTTTATTTGCAAATATATGTATATGTATATGTGTATATATGTACGTATTTATGTGTTTGTGATTTAGCATTCAAACTATTGTTGCTTTTGTTTACTCATTAGTGCCAAAAAATTGTTGAAAAGTTATGAATCTTCGTAATGAAATTTCTTCCTGTGAAAGTTATTGCCATATGCTCTTCAAGACTCTTAATGACTAAACCAAAGGGTTCGTTTTGGATTTTGTGATTTGAGTACTAAATTTGTCCAATTCATATCCTGCTGCTTTTTTTTTTTTAAATTGGAATTTCCTCCGCTACTAAATTTGGAAAAGTTATGAACAACTTTCCAAAAATCCCAAAAATCCAAACCTCCGGTAACCACAACGGATTTTTTAATGATTTTAAAGTGCCCATTTCTGTGAAATTATGGATTTGCTCCTGTTCAAAATGACCGTTGTGTCCTGGACTTTCTCTCTCTCTCTCTCTCTTCAATTGATTGATCAATCTCTTGCCTAATAGATCATTTTCCCTCTCTCTCTTCATTGGAATTGAGATTAACTTGAAAGATAGAAGGAAATGGGATTGTGTTTCTCTATCTTCTCTCTGTGTCTTTACCAACGGTAAAGATAGAGAAATCAATTGAACTATCAAGATCAAGAAGAGAGAGAGTCCTAGGGACAAAATGATCATCTCAACTTAGGTAAATTCGAATTTCACCCAAAATTAGCAAAGTTTCAAAATTCTTTGGGAATTTGTCTTGGGTTTTAGTTTTACCGATGGTTTGGAATTTTGGAAAGTTCAAAAAAAAAAAAATCCTCTCTCTCCTCTCTCTTCTATTGGTTTTTCAAATAGGACTCCAAAATTTGGAATTTAGTCTCAATTTTTTGTTTATGTTGTTGTTTTAAAAAAAAATAATAATAATAAATCATGCCATCATTTCCCTATCAATTTCTAAAACTTGCTACAGAAACGTTAGCAGCTTTAAAACACAAGGTAGAGCACTACTACTTTACATCGCCTGTAGCTTTGTCATGTCATTTTGGGTTGAAAATAATGACAGTGTGACATTAGCTCTTGTAACGACGTTATGGTTTAACCAAGTTTTCATAATTTATAAGTCAAAAGAAAAACCAAAAAATTGCCAATGTGGCCACGGTTGTGGCATGGTGAAGCACAATTATATAATTAGTTTGATCCATGTATTCAATAAATCTTTTCATTTTCATGGGAGAAGGCCTTCAGTCATATTATGCAAATTAAGCGACAATATGCTCAATAAAAACCAAGCCCAATTATCAATCATCCTAATCATGTGGTCATGCATCCTAGTATGGTCTCCTTTTTTTCACATGAATTGTGCAAAATTTGCTTTAAATTTTATGAAATTGCTACAAAGCACTCAAATGACAACATCAATGCCCAACTTTGCAGGTGTGCAAAGCCAAGTATGAAGATTTGCAAACGCGGTATTCTGGCTGCAAGTGCGTAGAGTCTGGCTTATTTCCAGGCCTTATTTTGGTTTTGATATACTTACCTTGTAATTAGATTTTATTAAGCAAGGTGAACCTTAGAAGACCGAAATACTTGTTTCCAAATTCTAGAATGCTCAAGTTAGATCTCTCTTGATCCTATCTTGTTAGGATAATGTTTTGTATATCGATTTAAGCTAGCCATTTTGTCACGTCTACTAAATGTGGAAAGGATTTTCGTCCCTTGTTTTTCTTAACAAAAAGATGTTTCAAGATTCTTTCCATGTATAGTTGGCTTGAGAAAATGGTGAACGATGAGGCGTTATGTATAATATTGTCCATCTTGTTGAGTGCACAACTAGTTTATGTTAAGAACTAGTCAGCATATGGTATGCGCAATCTAAATTTTCTCTTGGTTTGTCAAATTTGCTTAGACATGAGAGCATGCACATTAAGGCTGAAGATGGTTTGAATTAATTATGATGTGGGTCGAGAATCGTACCTGTAACATATTAGGTTATTCATTCTGTGAAGTTTGTGAAGCATGGTTTGGTACTAGTAAACGGTTACTTTTTCATCCTTGTATTGGTAAATGCTTGTAGCTGATTGAGGTTTCTATTGATCATCATAGAACTTGGTTTGAAGAGCTAAGAAAGCAGCGAATGGCAGAGCTGAAGCAGGAATTGGAGAAGTCTGAAGGCTCCATTGAGTGAGTAATTTCTGTCTTACAATTAGTTCTTTGGTAGCATGCGTAGACCATGCAAGGCCCCAGGAGCAATTATGCAGTGTGTAGGAGTCATTGTTAGATCACATCTTTCACATTCTTGCTTTTTTATCCTGCTGATGAATTTAGCTACTTTTATTGAAAACTAGTAGTTTAGTCCAAAGGTAGGTTAGATTGCGAGGGATCATGACTCGACAACTAGAGGTCTTTTTGCTGTCAAAGTAACTTGTATTTTCCCTGGATTGATACTAGGTCTTTTGGCTTGTCAAGGATTTCGATCTTTCGATCTCAAAACTACGGGTAATGTTGTAGGAAGTTCACGGTATCTTATTATAGTGAAAATATGGTATAACTTCCAAGGATACCATTTGCAGTCCATTATATCACCATTTTTTCTATATGTAGAAGGATTTTTTCCCTTCATTTTCGCAACCATAAAGATTCTTTAAAATCATTTCTATATGTAGAAGTTGTGATAAAACAGTGGAATTTCGCCAATGACATATCGCATTGATTACTAGGATAATTGCAACTGCAATGCCATTTGAAACCCATCGTACATTCCTTAAGTGAGCATGTGGTAATGCTTACCTCCTAATTTGTACATAAAGGCAGATAATAGGACAGGGCAGACATAAGGACCTGTAGATTGTGACCAAGACCTAATGTGTTGAAGCTGTATATTGTAGGAAGAAAAAAAAAATAGCTGTGCATCAGGGTAACATGTCCTCAATGCACCTAAGCTCAATATCATCTTGCATCAGCAGAGAATGTGCCATTCAATTGATTTTTTTTCCTTTCGTGGTGGAATCTATGTTTGTAAACCCACTGCCTAACTTTGTTTCAGGTCTTTAGAATCAAAGATTAAAAGTCTCAAGGAGGAGAAAGTTTATGGTGATCAAACGGGTCATGGCTCCAATCGAACAGAATCACCAACTCTAACAGTGGTTCCAAAAGCAGAAGGGGTTGAGTCTTTAAGTAAGGAAACATCTAAAGATGGCTTATCTGCTGGTAGTTTTACACATGAAACGAGGACAAACGAGTCACCTGAAAATCAAGTTCCTGCAGAAGCAGTTTCAGCTTCTAAGCTGGGAATGAAACCAGTGGTTTTGCGGTTTTCGGATCAAGAAAAGGCTTCAAGCATTGATAAGTTGGACAGCCTAAACCGTGCAGTTCAAGGAGTGACCTTTAGAAAAAGAAGAGGGCTGAGAAAGAGAAAGGACAGTAGTAGGGATGTAAAAGAAGCAAGTGTAGGAGATAGTGATTTTGTAGGTCGTGACAGTGCCACCACCTCCTCTTGTCCGAAGGAAAGTTGTGTAAATGACTCGGGCAATGAAGACAAGGATGATTTAATGGGGGTTTTTAATTTGGTAATGAAGAATGAAAGTACTTCAATTTTTAGGCGTCGACTTGATGGCCAGGTAAGAGTGCAACTGCCTTGCAACTCTCTCAAATCTCATACTGAGGACTCGGAACTCTGTCACCACCTTCATGCCTATATTCATGGTGTTTTCTTTTAACTTGTTTCACTTTTGTTGCAGAAAAGAGCAAGATACAAGAAGACAATCAAGCAGCACATGGACTTCGACACAATAAGATCGAGAATTTCCAACCATTCTATCAAGTCAGTGAGAGAACTCTTTCGTGATCTACTTCTGCTGACTAACAATGGTGTTGTCTTCTATTCCAAGACCACACGTGAGCACAAGGCAGCTTTCCTTTTAAGGGGTGTAGTCAGTAAAATGTATAGGCAACATTACAAGAAATCTTTAGGTGCATCTGCAACAACTGCCATTACTAAGCCAGCAATCCATAGCCCTGCCGTAAAACCTACAAGTGCTCGCCTTTCTAACTGCAGAGTCCCGAAGAAAAATGAGACTACAAAATCTGTTGACAGGACTTCGAAAGAAAATGAGAAAGCAAGTGATTCTGATTCTGGTCCAATCAACTCTGTTATCATGGCAAAGAAAGAGTCTGGTGGATCAAGAAGAGGCACGCGAGGATCTAGTGCTCAACAAACTGGAACTCAAGCTAAGGCTAGGAAGAGAGCTCGCACCAGATGATTGCACCCGTCCCTTTTTTTTCCCATTTCCTTTTGCTTTTTATAGAATTTTGATGCCTGGTTTTGTTTGGACCTTAAAGAAAAATGTGTTTTGGGTCGTGCGCCCTTTTGTTGTACAAAACAAAATGATCTTCCCTTGTTTTTGGGGGATGTAATTGGTGCAAAACTGCATGCTATTGTAGGCAGTAGGGAAAGAAAATGAAAAGGAGGAACTGTTTTGTTTTGGCTTACTAGTCCATTGTTAGAACCTATTTTTGCAGCTTGTCTGCACACCTTGCAACAGGGACTTTATTCTTTGTAGGGTTCGCATGGTGCACAAATCGCTTCCCATTTTAGTGCAGAGATAGGGGAGGATGGGTGTGTATATATGTAACATTCTTGTATATTTATAAAGAGACTGTTTTTTACGTTTCAAACATATGATCTCAATATTACCAAAGAATAATTTCATCTAACGTTCGCTTTCCAAGGACTTTATTCTCTGTGACCAACTCTAACTAATTCAAAATAAATAATATATTTCTTTAATCAAATTGTGAAAATGTATTTTATCATCGTTGTTTTAATAATTTTTTTATTGAATAGGACAGAAAGAAATCATGGTCATATCATATATCATGTGAATCTCTGTAAAACAACTCGGACCATGAAGAAATAATGGCCTAAACAATCATGGTTAACATCCTTCTCTCATAAGTTTACATTTGATTGACGTGGAAAAAGAGAATGACAGAAAAGGATTCAACGTTTCAAGGCCATTCAGTGACACATCATTGTAGCCTTGGTTTGGATGGGCTAAGGCCTAAACTTCGTCTTGGATTCAATGTCCAGAGCCCAGATTGTGATGATAACCAAGTATTTTTTTTTTTTGTTTTGGTATTTTTCAATTCGTCTCGAATAATCCAACTTGAGTTGTCCATTAAGGGTCTGACTCTTTCACTATCTATTTTTTTATTTTCAAAATCGAAATCGAGATTTTAATTAAAAGAATTCAATATTTTTATTACTGAATCAACAAGACTTCATAAATTAAAAGTATCACCACCTCCCGAAACAAAATTATTAGATTTTTGGCTTGGATGGTAGTGCTTTCTTGAACTTAGAATCACAACCATTTCGTGCTGAGGGAAAGGCAGTGTAATATTTAAGTAAAAGTGGTTCGACAATAGTATGCCAGCCAACCACAAGCCACGGAGAAAAAGTTTACCATGGAAAGTGTTTGACGAGCTTTTCTGTCTCTGTGTCTAGATTTCACTTCCTATTCCTTTGGATTCTTTCGTTCTCCCTCTCCTTTTCATGCAGAAAAGAAGCAAATTAGACCCCCCCCAAAAAAAAAGGCAAAACGTTCAAAGCCCCAAAACAGTAATACTATATGAGTTGAAATATAAAAGATAAAACTCAATAAATCAAAATTTTTTTAAGTAAAATTATTTTACATCTTATTCTGTATTTCAAAAAGCATATATTACTATAATCAGAAGAAAATAAGACTCAATCTACCTTGTGGGCTCCTAGATTTGAAAGGTGCTTCCAACGAGAGAAAACTTAGTTCTCACCTTTTCAACTTGGATTTATCATCGAATCTTATCCTTATCAGGTTTGCATGCCATATGAGAGGATGAATCTTCCTAAAATGTTAAGAAAAATGTTTTTTTATATATAATTTTAAAACTTTTTCAAATTTCTTTTTCTCTTCAGTGTCCACAATAAAGGAACAAACAAGCTTATAAAATTCTCAAGGCCATGCTTATATTAGAGGATAAACTTCTTATCACACTCTAAATTAACCATTACGTATTTTGCTTAAGTCGGATTAGACGCTTCTAATCACCTTCCATCCTTTCGATTACGACTCCGACACCGACCATAATCTTGTTTTTGAGGATCACTAGTGAAGATTAACATTTTTGCTCGACTTTAAAATCTTATTGTATGTTTATTCCATATTATTAAAGAGAAAGATATTACTAAAATTTTGATAGTATTTTAAACAAGTCTGATAAGAACTCAATAATAAACATGTAGTTAAAAGAATTTGACTTTGAGAATCAAATCATTCAACTTATACCTAATTTTTATATAAATTAAGCAAACTATTCAAATTCAAGTAAAAAAAAACATTTGAGTTTGACTCGAGTTCGAATTCAATTTTAAACTTATTTTATAAAATGATCTAAATTTCAATATTTTACTACTTGGGTAAGTTATGCTTATTTTTTACCTTCCAAACACTAATCAAAGATATCTAATTAATAAAAAAGATATTATTTATTAGAATCGATAAAACTTCAACTGCTATCACAACTGCCCCTAGAAAAAAAGGCGAACCGCACGAGATATTTTTATAACTATTCGTGGTTGTTAGTCCGATCATTAAAAATAATTATCTTTTATTGACGGATCAAGAGTTACTAAAGTAGTCTCTAAACAAAATCAGGCTTAATTAGCAATATTTCTATAATAGCTTGTTCAATTCTGGCTCAAAATATACACAAGGTATGCTTATGGCATGAAATGAAGTGCATGACAACTCTTTGAAAGGATAAGTGAACTACTTCACAAATCAAATATAAAATTGCATTAGAGTGATCCCTAATCTATGGAAGGTAGTCTTTGCAGGTAAAGGCAAATCATACCAAACTTCATCTTGGTAAGGCTTTTGGTTCTTGGCCCCAACAAAAGGTATTTAGCACAGATTGTCACTTGATTTAGTCCTCTCGGCATTTTTCTAATCTGACAACAAACAATATTAACATATTTTAAAGAACCTAAAACACACATATAATCAAAGAGGGGGTTATAACATCTGGGACTATATTACTTGGCATGGGTACAGAGATTTATTGAATATCTAATTTGTTTTCTGAAAACTACTTATTGTGATTGTTTTTCAAAGGCCAAAAGAATCATTGATTTAATATTAATACGAATATTAAGAGATTATATATAATTATGCGAATAAAGATTAATAAATAATGATACTTATTTGATTCTATAGCTGAGTATTGATTTTTTTTAAAATAAGATCTTAACTTTAAATTTTATATATTAAAAAAATAAATATTGCGAGAATTTTAATTTTTAAAGATTCAATCTAATTTAAATTAAGCTCTCGATTTAAATTTGATTTGGGTCGTGTGATTTATAAAATATTAATAATAATAATAAACCTGATCTTGTTGGGCTCAAGGTAATCCAATCGATTATTGCACGTAGGTGAATCTAGCATCAAACCATCAACCATACGTTAGGCACCACGTGGTGGGCCAAACCATTTGGTCAACCCTTTGTTATGGATTCATGAATTCACGTGACTGTGACGGATTATCAAAATTCTCAAAATTAATATTGATTCTCTCGATACAAACAAACTTATAGCAATAGTGATATTAAGTCGAATCTTACGAAAACTAAATTAATTTAATATCTTAATTTAATGTCAAAATAAAAATAAGAGGTTTTCAATTAAATTTTTAAACTAAAAATTAACAACTAAAAAATATGAAATAAATTAATAATGCAAAATAATAAAAATCAAAGAAAAATTCAATCTATCAAAATTCTGATCCAAGAGTTCATTGTATTCAATTGTTCACAGATCACGAGTTAAAAATATTTATCTTAAATTTAAATATTTAACCTTAAATTTATTAGGATAGTTGTAATAAATTTTACGTTTTCTTAAATTAATTGACTAAAACCACTATCCAATCAAAACTTATCATTAATCAACTTGCTACGATAGCGTTCCATATCAATATAATAATAGTATTAAGTTCTGTGAAAACAGTTAAAATAAAACACAAATAATTGAGATAACCACAATTATTCAATTTTGTTCCATTGATTCCTTAGGTAAATATGAATATCGATAAAAAACCCGTAAACATAAATAACATATTTGCTACTTGTACTATTCATGACAATTACGAATCACTGAAATTCTGGATAGTAATAGAAAAACGAATATTAAATTAAATTGTCAGATTAATGAATATTAGATTTTCATATAAATAAAATCAAAAATCAATGAATATTTGAATTAAAATGAGCAAGAAATCAAATAAAGTAAATAACCTCACAGTGAAGATAATTGATTGAAAATTCATCTTGAATCAGAAAATAAAACTAGCCACTCATGATAAAAAAGTCATCAACAAAAAAATGAAAAAAAAAAGAGAAGAAAAAAAATTTTCTAAGAAGAAGAAAAGTGACTCCAACAGTAGCCAGCGGCCCTCTTTTGAAATTATACAATAGTGACATCATTTTTTAGGAATATATATTGGTGTCCTGCTACTTTCTTTTATGTTACCCTAAATTTTAAAGATTCTCTTAACCAAATGATAAGAAATGACTCCTTCAAAATAGAGAAATTGAAAGTAACTCCTAAAAATAATTTTATTTAAAAATAAATTCTAGTAAAATTAACTAAAACAAAAAATTATCCAATTTTGTCAAGTTTCTTCTTTTTTTTATCGGCCTAATTTGATGTCTTGAACTACTAAACTCCAAAATGCCTCTTTAAGCCCATTATGATCTAATTTTTTGATTTCAATCACCTAAAACCCACAAATTCAACAGATACGAATTCCTCAATCGAAGGACTTGTTCTTGGTTCTTGCCGGTGTGAATGAGAGTTTGTTGGAGTAGGTGGGGATGATTGTATGGATGAAGTCACTGAGGGGTAAGACTTTGTTTAGCAACCTTCTTCTTCCCCATGGTGATGAAATTTGGTTTTCGATTTTTTTTTTTTTGGAAGAAATGTGGGTTTGAAATTTAGAGGTTTTGAATGAATGAGTGTTCCTATGATGAAATCATGCAGTTTAAAATGGATTTGAAGTGAAATTGGAAAGCACAATGGGGATTGATGATGGGTATGGTGAAGAAAAAAAATTGAGTGATTCGTGAAGGAGAAAAGAAAATGAGTAGAGAAAATAATGTGAGTTTAATCATTCTCTCTCTCTCTTGTTGAAGGAAACCGCATGATCACGCACTACTGCATTGAGTGCTTCTATCCATTGTTGAATTTGTCTTCAGAATTCAGCATGATCACGCCTTAAAGAGATGACTGCTTCTGCCCAACGTGAAATGCACTTTCTGAATTTCATGTGATCACGCCTTAAGGAGATGATTGCTTCTGTCCATTGTGATATTCGCTTCTCAATTGTCCTCAGTCCGTCTCTTGAACTAGAATAAATGCATCCCTTAAAATTCTCATCTTAGGCACCTACAAAAATTTAAAGAAGAAACAAATGACACTAATGAAACACCTCTAATTAATTAAGAAATCAAATCACAAATTAATCAAACTCAAGAAAAATATTGTGTTGCCTCCCAACAAGTGCAATTGTTTAACATCTTTATACTCGACGTTCTCCACTTGTTTCTTTTCAAGGAGAGTTCAATTTTAACTTGGAAGCCTCATATAATTCTCCATCTGTATCTAATTGTACATTCAATTCAAAATTAATATTGTGTTTTTCTTTATAAATTTTCTGCACAATTAAATCAACAATATCAATAAAACAAACTGATTGACACTCATTTCGGTATTTCATAGGATAAAAAATAATACATTTAACAATTTCGCTGTCGAACTCGACAAAGGGAGTACCCTCGTCCATATCTATTTTTGTATTTGATATCTTCATGAATGGATTTTCTAATAGAAGTGGAGTTGAATCTATAATAGTGTCTCCTTCCATTTTCAAAATGTAAAAATCAGTTGAGAAAATTAATTCGTTGACCTGTACCAAAACATTTTCAACAATCCCCTCCGGATAAGCATGAGAATGGTCAGTTAACTGAATAACAATCTCAATTTCTTTTAAAGGACCTAATTTTAGAGCACTATAAATTGAGTAAAACATGATATTAATGGGTGCTCATAAGTCTAGCATGGTATATTCAATTTTTTTCTTATCAATAACATAAGGTAGAGTGAACATACCTGAATCCGCATATTTTTCAGGTAAAATTCTTTTGATGACATCAGACACATTCTCACTCATCTCATCACCTCTTATTTTCCTGACTTCCTTCTCGTGCTCTTCCTCCTTGAATTTCTCAAATCTACTAGGAAAGAATGACATAATTGTACTAGAAGTGTTAGGCAAAGAGGACTCGAATGTTACCTTGATTGGATTTTCATGCATGTGTTCATCTTCTTTGTCCACATTTTTCCCTTCATCCACCTTCTTAGATATAGTAAAACTCGAATGAAGTCTTTTTCACTTCTTAACATTATTGCACTAACGTTCTCTTTGGGATTCACCACCATTTGTGAGGAAAATCTTTCAGAATTTTGTGTCTCCAACCTGCTAATTGAGGTAACTAGTTGAAAAATCTGATTCTCCAAATTCTATATATTCGCTCTCGTTTCCTGTTGAAATTGTTAAGTATTAGTCGCGAGAGTTTTTACAATATCTTCTAGAGACATACTTGAATTAGAAGATTGTGCAAGTGTTGGTGATGGTGTATTAAAAAATTGAGATGGATATCTTGGTTATCCTCCTTGATTCTCATAATCCAAATTTGGATGATCCATCAATTCAAGATTGTAATTATTGAAGTAAGGATCATATGTACATTGAGATTGACTAGAAAATCCTCCTACGATATTTACTTGTTAAAAAGATTCTTCTTATAATACTGGACACATATCCGTAGGATGTTCAAAAATTGAACATATGCCACAAACTTTAGCTACCTGTAATTGCGCTATAGCCAATTGATGGACCAAAACAGTTAGTTCAGAAATTTGATTTTCAAGATTCGAGTGACTTATCTCAAGAGTTGGATACTCGAAATATAAGAATTGTTATTTCAAAATTGATGTAGTTAACTCCTTCAAAGTTCTTTCACTTGCCATCATTTTTTCCTTCTTTAAAAATCAATAACACAAATGAAATACATAAACTAAGAAATTAATGTAGTTCTCCAACAACGGCACTAAAATTTTGACGGGTTGTCAAAACCCTCAAAATTAATACCGATTCCCTCAATGCAAACAAACTTGTAGCAATAGTGGTATCAGGTCGAATCTCACGGGAGCTAAATTAATTTAATATTTTAGTTTAATACCAAAATAAAAATGGGGGGTTTTCAATTAAATTTATAAACTAAAAATTAACAACTAAAAAATAAGAAATAAATTAACAATATAAAATAATAAAAATCAAAGAAAAATTCAATTTATCAAAACTCTGATCCAAGAATGCATCATATCCAATGGTTCACTGATCACGGGTTAAAAATATTTATCTTGCAATTCAAGTATTTAATTTTAGATTTATTAGGATAATCATAATAAATCTTATATTTTCCTAAATTAATTAACCAAATCCAGCATACAATCAAAACTTATTATTAATCGACTGGACACGATAGCGTTCTATATCAATATAATGACAGTATTAAGTTCTGTGAAAACAGTTAAACCATAACACAAATAATTAAGATAACTATAATTATTCAATTTTGTTCTATTGATTCTTTATGTAAACATAAATATCGGTAAAACACTCATAAATATAAATAGCTTATTTGCTACTTGTACCATTCATTCATGACAATTAAGGATCACTGAAATCTTGGATAGTAATAGAAAGATTAATATTGAATTAAATTATCAAATTAACCAATATTAGATTTTCATATAAATAAAATCAAGAACCAACGAATATTTAAATTAAAAAGAGCAAGAAATCAAATAAAGTATATGATCTCACAATGAAAACAATCAAATGAAAATTCACCTTAAATTAGAAAACAAAACTAGCAACTTATGATAAAAAATATCATCCCTTGAGTCATAAAAAATAAAAATAAAAATAAAAAGAGAAGAAAAAAAAAACATTTTAGGAAGAAGAAAAGTGACTCCAGCAACAGCCGGCAGCCCCCTTTTGAAATTGTGCAATAGTGACGTTCTTTTTGAGGAATGTATATTGGTGTTCTGCTGCTACCTTCTTTTGTGTTACCCTAAATCTAAAAGATTCTCTTAATCAAAGGATAAGAAATGACTCCTTCAAAATAGGAAAATTAAAAGTAACTCCTAAAAATAATTTTATTTAAAGTGAAATCTTATTAAAATTAACAAAGACTAAAAATCATCTAATTTTATCAAGTTTATTATTTTCGTCATAGGCTCAATTTGATGTCTTGAACCATTAAGTTCCAAAATATCTCTTTAAACCCACTTTGATTCAATCTTTTGATTTCAATCATCTAAAAATAAAAAATCATAAAAACCATCCATTAAAACACTAACAATCCAAAATAATTTTATTTAAAGTAAAATCTTACTAAAATTAACAAAGACTAAAAATCATCCAATTTTGTCAAGTTTATTCTTTTCGTCATAGGCCCAATTTGATGTCTTAAACCATTAAGTTCCAAAATGCCTCTTTAAACCCACTTTGATTCAATCTTTTGATTTCAATCATCTAAAAATAAAAAATCATAAAAACCATTCATTAAAACACTAACTAATCCAAAATAATTTAAGTACTATTCTATGATTTCTTTATGAATTCAATATAGGACTCGTGACAATCCTCCATCGGCAAATGCAGGCCCATCAATTGTTTATTTGAATTTTGTCTTGTTTATAGTAATAAATAAAATTTATAATTTTCCTTAATACAGACCTAAGCTTATTAAATTAGTTTATCGAACCATAAACCACTCTCACCATCCGCACAGACCTAACAGAGAGGACATTCCCTATCCCAGTTAAACCTTGTCCAAACAAAATTTTATTGAAATCTGAAATCTAAAAGGGTAAAGTGTCAACTTGTTTGTATTAATCTCATGTGAGTATAGCAGTAAAGATATTATATTTCTTTAATCAAAATTTGATTTTGACTTTTAAAAATGGAAATATAGGAATTGGAAGAGTTAACCCCATAGTAGGTCTTAGTGCTTAGTTGAATTAGATGAAACAATTCGGATACCGATCGATAAAAAAAAAAAAAAGTGTTAGGTGTGTTTAGTAAATGTATTGTTTAACAACATCAAAACTGCAGCATACCAAACATCCACTTGCCCCAAAATTCTTAAATTGGATCCCTATTTATATATTATTTATAAAACATGATTTATATTTTAAAAATTATTTGTTAACATGGAGTTTTACATTTACATACAATTTTCACTTAGCCAATTTGGTAGCAAAAGTGGATTTAATATCCATGGGCAATATGTGAAATTTAACATTAACATATATGCAGATTTAACGTGATTTTTAAATATTAATTTAGTTATATTATATTAGAAAATAATTTCACTTTTAACTGAAAAATAATTGTTAAAATGGTGAATTCATATATTTATATATCACATCCTAAATCTTGAGTGAGTCAGTAAATAGACATGGATTTAACATGAATTATGCAATTTTAAATGCATTGTTCCCTCTACACACGACAAATTATAATTTTACTATGTTTTTTTTTTTTCAATAAAGTTTTATTCAAAATCTCGATAGAAAGCAAATTCTTTCAATGACTGTAATGGAAAAGAATGATGATAATCTCTTGCCCCATGATCACCAGGTATGGAATTAATTTTATTTAAAATTATTATTATTATTGGGTAAAAGTGACCGCAATATCTTGGAGGGAGGTATAGGATCTCAAAATCTTTCCTTGTTTTATGAATGGGGTAGGATGTGTATCCCACCCTAGGGGTATGTTTGGTTCGCAGAGGAGAAGGAGGAAGTGGAAGGAGATCATCTGATAGAAGTATATATATGTTCTTTATTTTTATTTAGTAGGGATAGAAGAAAAGAAAATGTGTGATATTTTTTTTGTTTGATTGAAATAAAAAGTAAAAAAAAAAATATATCACATTATTTACTATTTTACCCTTGTAAAATAATATTTTTAATATTTATTACCATATAATTTTTTTTTAATTTAAAATATTTTTTAAAAAATATAATATTTTTCTAAAAAATAGTTATTTAATATATTTTTTGTCACGCCCCGACCCGTGGATCAAGTACGCAAACAGACCGCCACGACTCCTCGAGACACGGGTATGTCCTACTCGCACATCGAGGTGATGCAAGGCTAAGTACGTGGCGTTGTCTTACCAAATCCACGTCTTAAAGGAGACCTTTGGACCAGTAGTTCATAGGTTTTAATTTCTGACATATATACTTGATCAATATTATGACCTTACTCAATATCACCAAGTCAAAATCATATAGTAGAAGATTTAAAAAATATAGTTTTCAAAAAAAAAAATTCTTTAAAATATTTGCCTCCAATTTACATATAACATTTATATGCGTGGTCCAATCGTAAACAAGAATGGGTATGAACACATACCCAATAGCTTCTCTCAGTAAAACTCATGGATCAGTACCTCAATTTAAGTCAAGTACAGTATAAACTGAAAATATAAATATAAGGGGTGAGTATAATACATATACTTAGTGAGTGAGGTATAAGAATTATATAATGATAATAAATGAATTTATGAAAGTAACAAGTCAAACTATCGTTTTCAAATCATATTTCATTCATTTGCAAACATATTGTGTAATTCAAAATAATATGCATCATTATCATTAATAAATGTATCATGGGGTATCAATCAGTAATAAAACGCATTCAACCTGTAGTTTAGCCCAACTAAGCTAAAATCCACCAATGAGTCACCACAATATCATATGAATAAAACATATATATTTTTCTTTTAATCCCCTTCTCTTGATGTTGACACGATCCTTACGTGGTACTCGTCTATTGGATCCGTTGATCAAAGACAGGGGCTCAAACCCCTACTCTCGTGTTATCCCACCACGTTACCTCATCAGGTAAACGCTCAATATCATAGCAGAGAGTGCGCTATAGTTACTATACAACATCTTATAATCATACACATGTGCTACATGTCATCATTCATAAATCTTTACTCGTAAAAACATGACACTATCAAGTCATTATGATATCATGATGCTATTGTCACAGAATATCATTTCAAGATATGTCACAAATACTAAAATATTTTTAAATCACATTTCAAAATTTATTTATAAAAATCATGATTGAAACTACTTTTTATTTAAAATCAGAAATAGTTCGTCCCACTCTCCTCGGCTGGGGAGGATATGCCACTTCCGTTATCTGTTCTTGTTTTTCGAATGAGTTACCCCTAGTACGAAAATATAACCATATGCTTAAATTAAACAATATGTATAATCAATCAATTCAATTATTTTGATAATATCATATCGTCGGATTACAATATGCATATGGAAATATTTTCTTTCATAAGGTTAAATCTCAAATTCCATATTTAGAAAAAATTTTATAACTATCTCAGTTTAAGTTTCCACAATCAACTCTGCACAG
The DNA here is from genome assembly GCA_037126225.1 of Dillenia turbinata. NCBI lineage: Eukaryota > Viridiplantae > Streptophyta > Magnoliopsida > Dilleniales > Dilleniaceae > Dillenia > Dillenia turbinata. The sequence continues at coordinate 19,539,342 of JBAMMX010000010.1, read as the reverse complement.
TTTTGGGAGAAATTTCATATTTCCCTGTGTACTCCTCCAATTTAAGGGATTCTTGTCTTTAATCAAAGATGAGACATCGATATAAAATTTTCTAGTTTAGACCATTCTCAGATTTTAAATGTATAATTTTATAAAATTCCATTTTAATCTCAGTTTCAGTTTTAAAACTATATTTGTATAGTTTCAGTAAAAAAAACTATAAAGTTCTGCATGCTACTCCGATTTAAGTGATCTTTAGTTTAAATTAAAGATAAGACAGAGACAAAATTTTTATGTTTTAAGTTTCTCCAAATTCTGTATAGAAGATATATTAAAAGTTGACACAATGTATTTTGTTGAAACAGTAGATGAAATATGTTAAATTTCCAAAAATCACTAAAAATCGATTCCTTCATGAAATGTTTCATATAATATACCATTTTGAAGTTTAGTTTACACAGGAATAAATGGTTTAGATTTTCGATTCCTATAAAATGAGATATCATAACAAGATTACGTAAGACTTAAATATAGAAATTTATATCTAACATGCTAATATGGATACTAATGTAACTACTCATCAAATAATTTAATCCTTACACGAGTTAAGATATGTTATCTCTTTTGTAAGATCTCTTACTAATAATACATATCAGCACCCCCTTTGAATTCTTGAATTTTTTTAATCATCATAACACAATCAAATCACAATATATATGAATTCCTATACAACACTTCTATATTTCCAACTTGAAATTCAAAAATTTCCAATAATACTCTTCCCTATTTGGTTTCATGGTTGAACTTAAATTTGGATATGGAGTCTAAATGCTTGGCCAAGGAAAATTGAATGAAGAAAAATGAGCAAATTTTCTTAAACAAATTCTTTTATGAACCTAATAAAATATCTTTGACTATTGGATCATCTCGTACATAATCTCAATTATACGCTTGTCCTAATACTCAAACCATGTAATTTTTGACTCAAACAAACTCCATGCACTTCATTTTCTATCTTGTTAGCTGGTCATGTCAAGAAAAGAGTGCACAAGTTATTCCATTTAGTTTTCATATATAAATTTTCATTTTATGAGTTTTCTTGAATGTGGAACTATCCTATGTGATCACTAACCAGTCTTGCTGCCCTCTTGACTAATTATTTGACTCCAATTATCCATCTTTGAGTGGTTTACAATTTAGTCCCTCAACTTTTCTTGATTACATTAGATCTCTAACTTTTAACAATTGCATTTTGGTCCCTATGTAATTTTTGTTCGAAATTTTTTAAAAATGTAAAATTTTATTTAAATACCTTTATTTAAGTGTATAAGCATTTTCTTAACCATTTTCGATTTTTTTAAGTCTTGTCGGTACTTGTCGAGAAGGTTTTCAACTTACCAATAAAATTTTCGATTTTTAGTGATTTTTAGGCAAAACTAAAAAAAATAAAATAAAATAAAATAAAATGAATAAAATTATTTTAGATGTCTCAAAAGAACGCTAATATATATATAGAATCATGAGGAATGATACATGATATACAGTTATCGGAGATCGGTGTTATGTTTTTCTTATTTTTTATAAATTAGTTTTAGTATTATTTTTTATTAAATAAAATTAGAATATTAATTTAAAAAAGTAAAAAAAGTAAAAAAGTAAAATTTTTTTAAAAAATAATTTGTCTAATAAAATTGACCAAAATAATTAAATTTTATTACTTTATATTAAATAAAATTAAAATAAAAAAATAATGAACAATTTAGTAAATATTAAAAAAGAATAAGGATAAATTCATTCAACAATTTTATTTTCTTTCATTTTCGTCCGACGGAAATGATTTCTTAAGAGAGAGAAAAATTGATTACATTCTACTTTTACTTTTCCTTCACTTTTTTCTCTTTACCAAACGATTGAAATGTGTCATTTCTCAACACTTTTATTTCCCTTCTCATTTTTCTTTTATTTTTTTACCCCAATCAAACTAACCCTGAGGCTATTATTGTTTGTAGAACCCGTAAACTTAAAACCTCTGAAATAATTTCTAAAATTTGAATTTAGCTAAGGAGTGACACACCCTAGCCACACCAGAGCAAACTTGCTCCAACATTCCACATTTGTTAATTAATGATTAATGTTTTGTAAGATCTGGAGGTAAAAAATTTATGTAAGATTGTTTATAAGATGCTCATCATGAGCTTGCTTATGATGGGGTAGGGTGGAGAGACCTTGCATATGAAAAAGGGAAACACTTTTCAGATTTATGTAAGCAAAGCATTCATTTCTTTTGACGTTTACGAGTCACGCTCTTTCTTTCTGATTACTTTCTTCATACTTTTTCTAGTTACTTTATTCACAATAATTGGCATTGTTATATCAACACCTAGTTATTTTAATAAATAGACATTAATATTTTTTAAACGTGTAGAATTTGAGTTTTATGTATAAAAAAATAAATGTTAAAAAAGTTTTACCTCTTTAAGAGTTAGATCTGATTCGAATTTAATTAAATATAATATGATTACCGAATATCTCGCGACTTATAGTAATAAAAAAAAAAAAGCATTGCTATAAGGTGGGAAATAGGAATTTGAATTTCAAACTTCTAGGTCATATGAGAAGTTTTTAATACCCATAAACATAGGCCTTTGGTCTTATTGACAAACTATGCCCTATACCAGTGAGAGCTCACCTTTTCCGATTATGCTTTCACAGATTGCTCTCAGAGGCGCAGATAAATTTGTAATCGTTGCCATGAGAGCTCACTTTTTCAGAATACTCAATATGTAAGATTCTAAAGTTAAAATTCACATTAGAGGATAAAATATAATATGTAGAAGATAAGGAACAGATATGATACAATTATAATTTTTACATAATAAATAATATTTTAAAATATTTAATGAAATTTTAAAATCTTTTGGGTCAGTCTCTGATAAGACGTTACATAAGGATTGTATTCATAGTTTAGTATTTTGACAGAACTATAAATTCAATACATGACCCAAATCGTAAATGGCCCAAGCCAACCAGGCCTGCAGATTGCAAACAGACTTTGCCGACATTTACCGATCACCTTTCCCTCCCGACAACCGATTGCTCGGCGCCTTGATTGCCCTGCTCCAAAGTTTCCTCGTTGCTCGGTGTAAATTGCTCAATTAGGTAGAGAGGTATTCACCTTCCGACAAAGGAAATCTTACATAATTAGAAAGAACACCACTATGATAATCGATAAAAGAAATAATCTCCATGATAATTTAGACTTTTTAAATCGATAAGATTTTGTAATTATTGAGAATGCTACGATGAGTTTCTCAAAATCTCAGAATATTTTCATAAAAAAATTAGATTTTTATCACCTGAATGTGCACAACCCTCACATATGACATCTATATAAACTCTCATATGTCTGTCATCCAAATAAGTCTTTTAGTCCTACACTTTACATACAAATCATACAAAATTCTCTTTTTGGATGATATCAGTTTATTTCTTTTCTTTTGAAAACTGTTATCTAATTTGAGTATGGAAATCTCTTTCATTGGAGCACCTTTCGGTAATTTTCTCTAAGTCTTATTGATCGAGATCATCAGACGACTAAGTCCTCCCATTCAAGTTAGTAGAATCATTATCTGTGAAACTAAACTCGCTTCCAATAATTATATATAATTTTAATAAAATATGTTGTAATTGCATAAAAACTACTGTTAAGTGTTGGCAAGATTTTGCTAAATCGATGCTCACTCCATCCAACCTTTTTTTTTCTTTTTTAAAAAAAAAGGGAAACAAACAAAAGGTCGGTTTCAAATGTGTCGAAGTCTGTATTGTGAGTTTGTTCATATTCATTTTATTTAATTATCATTTCCTTTTTGTTTTTCTTTTTCAAGTAAATATTTGTCATTAATAGGTATTTAGATTTAAACATGGAATTGGGCCGGATCGGGTCAAGTCTGGTCCAATTCACTGTCGGTTCTCAGAACCAAGAGTCGAGTTGGCCGCGGATTCTAGGCCGGACTGGGCCGGACCGGACCGGTTCTAATTTTTTTTAAGTGGAACCAGCTCGACCCGATGAACGGGAACCGGCGTGTTGGTTCGGGCCGGGCCAGTTTCGGTTGAGACATTTTTTTTTTGCTCCATTGCCTTTTTTTTAACTCTCTCTCTCTTTTTTTTTTCCTCAATTGTGTTTTTTTAACTCTCTTTTTTTTTCTTTTTAATAACACGTATTTTTGGAATTTTTTTACTCTTTTTTTAACTATTTTTTGTATTACTCTCTCTTTTTTTTTTATCTCTATTTTTTTAATTCTATTTTATTTTTGTAACTCTAATTTTTTTTAACTTTGTTGTTATTTTTTTTACTCTCTTGTTGTGATTTATTTCTTCACTTTGTTTTTTTAAATTCACTTTTTATAAAAAAAATAAATTAAAAATTAGAGACACAAAATTTTAGAGTGGTTCTATCGAATTCAGTGTACGTCCACTACCAAACTCTTCACTTGGATTTTAAAATCCACTAATTTCTTTTTTACATTATTTTGATTTTTACATCACTTTGATTTTTTTTTCTATTTATAATGATTTTTATACAAAAAAATTATTATTATTATTATTCTTCTAGTTCTTGTTTATCATCTTCCGAGACCTTGATAATACATTGCATTCTTTTTTCTGCATCCTTCTAATCTTTAATGCTAATTAAGACTTCTAAAGTGTTATCCGCTAAACTTGTACGTTTCTCGGTTAACACTCGATCACCTACACTAAAAGCAATTTCTGATGGCACTGTGGACACCGGAGGGATTAGTACATCTTTGACCATTTGGCCAAAATTGGATAATACGATGCATTATTTCTCCATCAACCTAATATATCATATAAATCTATATCATCAAAACCTTCTAATCTAAGTGTTTGTTTATATAAAAATAATTCATTAAATGATGATGAAGAAGTTCTTTGTTTTTTTCCTAACATGTGTAAGGAATTAAATGAAAATGAAGATGATTGAGTGCTACTACTACTACTACCACCACCTATATTATTAGTATTTAAATTATTATTTTCTTTTTTATATAGTTCAAATATTGTTTGTAAAGTATGAGATGTTTATTGTTTTAAAAAATGTGGGTTAATAGACATTTTGATGGAAAAGATAGTGCAAAACAATCTATTAATATTTCAATACCTTCAAGCTTAACACGTGTATCTAATGTACTTGCAACTAAATACAAATTCAGAATTTCTTCATAATATTTTAAAAATTTTGTTTTCATAGAAAGAACAATTTCACCAAATCTTTTTTCATTTTTAAATTGATTAAATACATAAGTAATTTTATAAAGATTTGGTAACATTAAATAAGTAGTTGGATAGTAACATTCGGAAAATAAATTTGTACATGAATAAAAAATTTTCAATAATTTAGTAAGTGTAGATGCAAAATCGAAAGCGATATTATCAATAAAACCATATTCGTAATTAGAATTTACAAATTTAATTAAAATATTTTGAAGAGAAAGTACACTTTGTAACATGTCATATGTTGAATTCCACCTAGTGTCACATTCCAATTTAAATTTTTTATATTTTTTATTATGTAACATACATAATTGTCTCATTTCTTGAATTTTTGTAGAAGAATTTCTTATTTAATGAATTAAATAGCGAATATGTTTTAAAAATAGTTCTCTCATTTTTAAACCATCCCTAACACATAAATTAATTATATAGCATATACATCTGACATGAAAAAAAGTTTCATTTAAAATTGTTTTTGAAGAATTTTTTAAACTATTAACCGCAGTAGTATTAGTCAAAACATTATCAAATGAAATATAAAAAAAAATTATTACTTATTTCATAGTCATAAACAACATTTGAAATTATTCTAACTATATGTGTATTGGAATGTGGAAATTCCCAAAGTTGAAAAGTTAAAATTCTTTTCTCTAAAGACCATAAATTATTTATCCAATGACATGTTACTACAATATAATTTTCTTTTTTATGATCACTTTTCTAACTATCCGAAATTAATGAAACTTTACATTGACTATTCATAAATTGTCTAATTATACCATTTTTTAATTCTTGATATCTATCTAATGATCTCTTCCTATAGGATACTTTACTACTTTTTTTTATAATCGGGTTGTAAATATTTTTGTACATATTTTTCAAATACGGGGCATGCAACTATGATAAGTGGTAATTCTTTTCTTGCTAGTCATTCTATTTGTCTAGTTTTTTCTTTATCCGAATTATATTTAAATGTATCAGTTATATTACCTCCCCCTGTAGCAATTTGTGTTTGTCTTGTTTGTGATAATTTATCCGGATGATATCAACTAAGTGTCTTCTAAGTGTGCCTACCCCCGACCCTTAAAAAATTTATATTTTTGATAACAAATTTTACAAATTGCTTTTTGTTCATCAATTTTTTTTTTCAAAAAATTCCAATATATTACTATCATCTTTTTTAGTGCGTGTTGTGTTAGATTCTGTGTTACTAGGTTCAGTTTCTTCCAAAAGAGTTTCAATATTTATATTATCGGGAATTTTATCTTGAAAAAAAAATTGAGGAAAAGAAGATTGTTGAGAAGATTGTAAAGAGTGTGTTCCGGTCATTTTTTTTAAAAATTAAGATTAAAATTTAAAAATAAAATATATGATTAAATTTTTGAAAAGAAAATTTAAGATTAATTTTTTTTAAAAAAAATAAGATTTAATTTTTTATTAAAAAAATGTAATACCAATGTAATGCAAATATAAGAAAATAAAGATGCAAAAAAATTAAATGTACCAACTTTACGGATATCGGGTTAGTTTTCACAAAATCTTGAATTTGAACTCTTAATCTTGAAATCTTGTCAAATCTTGATGAATGTTGAAGGTCGTGGAAATTTTATGTCACGCCTTGATCCTCGATCTGAGGTCATGAGCAGCCGCCCGTTACGCCGTATGCTGCCCTTTACAAGACACACATACCGAGACAACAAAGGCTAAAACCAACACCTGTTCAAAACTATTTAAAACTTGGTTTTTTTTCCTCTCAAAATATCGTTTCCCAAGTAAAAGAATATAAAAATGTAACTCATTTGTCTCAATACATAAATATACAACATTATCGAGAGTTCCAATTATATTACATAATGCAATTACAGTCATCCCAATAAATATATAGAATGGTCATTTTATAGACCTCAAATGTACATCATCATCAAATACATCACCGTGGAAGAATGGTCGATACCATACCCAAATCCAAGGTCTCCAAATATAAATCAAGTGTGTCGAACTCTCTCAACATGTTTCCCTACCAAGTCTATAACTGTAATCAAGAAAAAGTGTGGGGTGAGTATTATTGAAAAATACTCAGTGAGTGAGGGGATCGACAATATATTCTCAATAATAAGTATGAGCATAGAGTGTCAAAGTACATTTTAAAACCATAATGATATCAAAACCAAACATGTCATTTCCAAAAATCAAGTGATCACATATCACACATCAAAGTATCAAAGTAAGCATCCATTTACATTTCGAAATCATGTAGAGTTTGCCAATAAAACAACCCCGATAGTGGTCTACCTCGACCAATGACGGACGCATTTGGGGTTTTCATATGCAAGTGTATAAAATTAGCTCTCTTCCCCAATGTTGGCCACAGGCCTCATTAAGTGCTAGACAGTGGTGTAACATATGTCCTCCCCACATTTGGTTCAATCGGCTAACCCGTGTCTATACGTATAACTAACACATCGTGTATATTACCTCACTCGGAGCTAGATTGTGGCTTAACACACATCCTCCCCAATTTAACTCATCTAAGCACAACTATACATATGATGTTTGCGGATACCTCCTACAGAAGCATATCCGGGCAACATGGGGTGTCCCTACAAACGTCCTTCATAGCTACAGAATTCATCAATAATATCATCACATCATCATATTCGTTAATTCCATAGACTCTTAATCCAAGTATCAAATCAGTATCCATAAAACGTGCCAATATATTTCATAAAATCATTTCAAATCAATGTGTCAATGCAATGGTAACATATAAATCATGTCAAGATTTCAAAGAGTGGCACGATATCATTTCATTACAAACCATGGATACATAATATTCGAATCAATCATTTGGGACATTCTAATGAATCACAAAAGTCATCATTTATAAAATATAGTCAAAATCATATGCTTTCACCCATATCTTAAAACATATCTTTTAAAAAGTTATAAAATATGAATTTGTTCAATCGAAAACATAATATCAAAGTCTCACTCACCATATACGGGAGGGTATGTCACTCCCTGATAACATCACAATGTGTTGAAAATGTGTTCCTCTCGATCGATCAACAGTGTATCACTACAATAGCAATACGTAATATATAAATAAGTGTCATTACCATTGAAAAATTCAATATTACATTTTATTTTAACTAATCCTTTATCTAGGATCAAATCTTAGGATATCATAAGTAGGGTTTGTAAAGTACACATATTGTCTCCTTTTCATCACCAACACAACTATTTCAATGCTCATTTCTATACATTCCTCATAACATCACCAACATACTACCTTAACACACATATACAATCCATACATGAACACACACATATCCTTCACAATTTAGGCCTCAAATATGTATACACACATTAACTTTTGTGTCCCAAAATTCTACACACTTTCTCTCATCCTTTGAACCAACAAATATACATATACACTCATCACATTTACTCTAAGTTCTGCATACAACTTCATCACATGAGGAACAATTTTCAGCTCACCTACTCATGCATATAGTCATCATTCTTACCCACTTTTCTGCACACAAAATGTACTAAAGGCAAGATACAATTTCAGCTTACATTTAGCCCTTTCACCATTCCAATTTTTTGGCCAAACATAACTCAATTTCTGCATAACTTTTTTCCTCATTTTAACCAACAAACACACACATATATTCGTAATTTTTGTACTCAAAATTCTGCACTCATTTAGGATTTGGTCTCTTTGTTTTCATCCCTAATCTAAGTTAAAATCAGCATATTAAAACATTCACATAAGGTTTTTAAGTTTAAAACAAAGCGCAGAAGTTCATTTACTCAAATATTGATGCTTCAAGCCTAAATCAAGACTTCTCTTCAAAGGATCTTTCTTTCCTCCACACTCCTAACTTTCGACTATAAGAAGATCATTATGTTAGACTCCTTCTTTTGGCTCCAAATTTAGATATGTTATATTAGGAGTGAAGAGAAAACTTTCTTACCTAGAGATGTTGAATGAAACTTGAAGAAAATCTAATTTGATTAAGTCCAATTCTAATTCACCCTAATTTGTTTAAACCAATTCAGATTTTTCAAGTTCTACTCTTGTGCAGTTTTAGGAAAAACGACAAAACATTCTATATATAACTCGGAATTGAGTGATTCAAATTGTTAATTAAAATTAAGACATATATCTACATTTTTCAGGTTTAACTCATCTCCAAATTCCCATTTCACGAATTTATAAAAATCTATTTTCAACATAGTTCGTACTTATATAACTAAATTTGTGTAGTTTTGGTAGAAAATTCATATCTCAGTATATACAACTCCGATTTACATGATTCTAAGTTCTATTGAAAGATAAGAGATATCCTACAACTGTCATGTTTAGTATTTCCTTTAATTATAAGTACAGAATTTTATAAAATTTCATTTCTATCTCAGTTCTAGTTCTAAATTATACTTTGCATAGTTTCAGTAAAAATACCATAACTTCTAGCATAATATTCAGATTCAAGTGAATCTTATCTTATTTTAAAGATAAGACAGAGATCTAAAAGTTTCATGTTTTGAGTTTTTCCTAATTCTATCCAGAAGTTATCTTAATATTTTAATCAATTTACTAGTCGTGCACAGGACAGTGAATATGACATCAATTTTTATCTTTTCTTCTAAAAATCACCATAATTTCATTTCTTAATGAAAATTTTTGCACCATAGCTCATTTTAAAGTTTAGAAGTCTAGTTTTTCTAGAACCAAACCAATCTAAATTTTGATCATCACAGAATAAGATATCATAGAATTACTACAGCTTGCTCAAATTGAAATATTCATATCTAGCATGTTAGTATATGTATTTAATTTCACTACTTGTAAAGACTTCAAGTTTGAGTATTTTACCTTCCTTTGTATGATCTTTTACTAACTAATACCCATCACTTGATCTTGATTTTCTTGAAATCTTGATCACCTAAACACCATAGTAGCATAATTCATCAAACATCAATCTTTACACAATTCTTATACTCTCTCAAACAACTAGAGATATGGAGTTAAGAATGTTTTTACCTCTTTTATTTGTGTTTCTTCTCTAATGCTCCAAGAATTCTACTTGAACATGAGCAATCTCTCTTTCCTTAGTAAAAATTTCATCCAAGTGAGTGAATAGAAGAGAAAATAGTTGGTTTTGGTCTTTTTATAAACTAAATCAAGTTATCTTGATTCTTGATTCATTTTTGCATGCAAGACCTCCACTCTACACTTGTCCTAAGTCTTTTTTCTCATACAAATTGCTTACAAGCTACCTCCATGCACCCACCTTCTTGTCAAATTCGTCCATGATGAATTCCAAGCACAAAGAAATGATTTTTGACCAACCAATGAGAATTCATGCAAGAATTTTTCAACCAATGAGATTTCTCTTTGGTGGAATGAGTTTAGGTGGCCACTATGTGTGCTCTTGGCCAATGGTTGATCTCCAATTATCATTCAATAGTTGGTTTTGTAATTTAGTCCCTCAAGTTCTCATATTTGCACTTTTAGTCCCTAAACTTTTCAAAATTGTAAATTTGACCCTTTGCGATTTTTAATCCGATTTTTTTTTTTCAATTTTTCAAATTCACTTCTTTATACTTATACTTAAGTGTTTTGGCTTTCCTTAGCCATTTTTAATAATTTTAGAGCTTGTCGGCACTTTTCGAGAAGATTTTCGACTTATCGATAAAATTTTCGGTTTAAACGATTTTAAGGGCAAAGTTTTATAAATTCCAAGTTAGATCCAAAATCTCGTATTAGACCTAATTTAATTTATCCCGCGTCAAAACGTAGTCGTTTAGTCTTTCCGAACGACTTTCGACTCAAATTAGGGTTTCTAGGCGACTTTTTCAAGAATTTGTGATTTAACTCTATGAAATAAGATCTATTCAAATTTGAGATTTTTATGCACTATAGAATCATTCTTATTATTATTGGACCATCGGTAATAATTTTGAAAATTTTTAAATTATCGGCGATTGTGCCGAAATTTTCGGGAGCGGATTTAACGAAAAAATTTCTTAGTAAATTTTCTATATAGAAATAAGAGTAATATCATATATAACATGAAGATAAGTACAATAAGGAATACATTGAGATATTGGTATTGTAATTTGTAATCCTCTCTTAGGTTCCACCTAGACCGTTCTGTAGCATGGAACACCAGGAAAGTTCCCAAGTAAGAGGTGGAGTTCGTCTGTCCTCGCTTAAATACCTCTTTCCTTCGACAATTAGTTGTCATTAAACAAAATTTTTCTAGACATGCTATGCCATTACATACTAGTAAATAAGTTTCACAAAAGTTTAGATTACAAATTTGAAAATGTGTTTAATGGAAATATGTTTAATGAATAAAATAGTGGAAATGTAGATAATAATAGAAATGGTAATGGAAATGGTCTAGAAATTGGTATAGAAAATGGTGGAAATGGTATAGAAAATGATATAGAAAATGATGGAAATTGAGAAAATGTAGTAACATTGAGAGAATGTAGATGTGAGAGAGAGAGATTTTGTTGTGGAGATTTTGAAAATTGGATGTTAGGTATTTATAGGAAATTTTTTTGACCTTATGGATCAAAATAACCCCAAAATTAGCTATTTTATAGCTGTTGGGAGAGGTAAAATTAGGGAAAAAAAAAAGTACACTAGCTGTTGGAACCGGCCGGCCGGTTTCGATTCAGGTTCGTCGGTTCCAATTCCTTGAATCGGAACGGCCCGGTACTATTCACGGGCCGGTTTGGTTTGGTTTGTTCATACCGACCGGGTCGGGCCCAGGCTGCGTGGTTGACGAACAGATTGGGCCAATTTTTTTTTTTTTTTTTTTTTTTATTTTTTTTTTTTTTTTAAAAATAATTTTTATCTTTTTTTTATATTTTTTTTTTATTCTTTCAATTAAATAAAATTCCCCCTCAAAAAATTTAAAAAAAAAAAAAAAATTATTCACCATAAAAAAAAAACATTCATTTCAATATAACCAAAAAAAAAAAAAATTTAAAAATTACAAACCAATTAAAAACATTTTAAATTTTTATAAAATTTAAAAAAAAAAATAAAAAAAAATTTTATATTTTTAATTTTTTTAAATTTTAAAAAAAAAAAAAAAATAAAATTTTTTTTTTTTTTTTTTAATTTTAAAAAATTTTTTAAAAAATTTAAATATTTTTTAAAAAAATTTTAAAAAAAAAAAAAAAAAAATTTATT
>JBAMMX010000010.1:19259349-19521849 GCA_037126225.1 Dillenia turbinata | reverse complement strand
ATAAGTTTGATTTTCTCTCTCTATTTATTAGAATTTTACATTTGAAAGAAAATCAAAGGGGTTGCTATACCTATGTTTGTGGAAATCATGGTTATGCAATCCGTGCTTGTCTGGTATGCGTGGTTTGAAAAATATTGGTTTACTGAGTACACACCTGAAGTGTAGTGGTCGGAGGTTCTGCTCTCAACTGAAAAAACTTAAAATGAAAAGGAAAAAAAAAATCCTATTGTTCCAAGAGCCTGGTTTCATGTACTCTTTTTCCCTGCATTTTGTCTACACGGGGTCATACATAGCTTTGTGTTAATTGTATTATTTGTTTTTGAGGGGTTGTAAATGTTTGTGGAATCATGATTATGCCATCTGTGCTTGTCTAGTATACATGTTTGTTGAACACTTATTTACCTAGTGCACACCTAAAGAGTAGTGGCCGTAAGTCCTGCTTTCAACTGAAAAAGAAAAAGAAAATAAAAAGAAATTCCGGGTTAGTTTTTGTATCATATTTGATCCAAGGGTCTGGTCTGGTTTCTTGTATTCTTTCTTACTGCATTTAGTTTCCATAACTTCTGTTGATGGTAAATTTGTTTTTAATTGCTTTAGCTGCAGCTTTGTATGGGAATAAACAGAAACCTGGTTTTTCTATGAAGCCACTGCAACGGTTGGATTCTGTTTTTAGGAAAAGACAGAATGTTTCTGACGGGGTAGAGACCATGTTTCATTTCATTTCAAGCATTGATGAAGATGATCTATATCTAAAGTTTCCCTTTGCATTTTGCAGGGAGTACTGGGAAAGCAGGGGAATAAGATGAAACAATTGCCTTTTATGGGATTTGTTGTTTGTATAGGGATGTTGTTTATTGTGTATAGAACAACAAAGTATCAGTACCATGAAACCGAGGTACCCTTTTTATTTTCGGTTATTTGATTTTTGAAGAATTGAGTGATTTTGAAAGAATAATTTTCCATTATCGCAAAATCTGTTGATTCTTCTTTTTGGGGACGAACATGATTTGTTAACAATTTAAAGAATTAATGCTTAGTATATTGCTTAAACTTCTTGATAGTGCAGTGAATGATATTTTACCTAGTCTAATATATGATACAACGCGACAAAGCCTTGTATCTCATACTAAGTCATTCTGGTTTCATAAATCAGCATATTTGTCAAATATGCAAAGTGAATATCTTTTGTCAGTAGATTGCATCGACATTTAATAAGTAGGCGTTGTAGAGCTCCTTAATTTGGATCTTATTCCACCCTTTTAATTTTTGTATAGCGACTAACTTTGGATCATCCTATCCTGACAGATGGAAGAAAAATTGCATTCTTTTGACACAATACAGGTGATTCTCTTTGTTCTATCACTTGGCATTCAGTTCTTTATTCTTCTCTGAGTTTGTGAGGCATGAGTAGAGTTGCAAACAAGTGAGCCAAACTAAATGAGTTTGAGCTTGAGCCTAAGCCCAGGTAGCCAAGCTCGAGCTTCAGGAATGAGATAGAGTTGTTTACGAGCTCCTTCCGGAACTTGACTTCCTTTAATGTCTTAAAAATTTCATTAATCTTACCTAGAAAAACTGATATAAAGTTTATATTTACCCATTTTACATATGAATTCTATTTGTATATCTATATTTTAGTTGATTAATTGGTAAAAATTCATAATTTAATTACATTATATACATTATTTTAGGAAATATAGTTTTAAATTGAGCCTAAACAAGCATGTTTGTGAGCCTAAATGAGCCAAGCTAAACGAGTTTGAGTTTAAGCCGAAAACCAGGTAAGCAAGCTCTAGCTTCAGGAATGAGCTTGAGTTGTTCATGAGCTCCCTCTGGAACCTGACTTCCTTTAATGTCTTAATAATTTCTTTAATCTTCCTTCAAGCTGTTAATTACCCATTTTACATAAGTAATCTGTTGGTATACCTATATTTTACTCGATCAATTGATAAAAAATTCATGAATTATTATTTTTTTTTTGTATATATAATTTACGAAAAGTACATTGTCTTAAATTGAGCCTAAATAAGCTTGTTCATGAGCCTAAATGAGCTGAAGTATGAAATTTTCGAGCTCTGCTCCTTTACGAAACAAGGTTAATCTGAACTAGGGCTTGGTTTGTTTGCTAAATAAGCAAGCTCCTGCCGAGCCCAAGGTTGTTCATGAGCAACTGTGCTTGTTTGCAGCCCCAGGGCATGAGCTTGAGTTCTGCAGTTCTTTGTTGCATTGACATGCAATTGTAGATCTCTGCAGTTTGCTTGGAACTTAAAAGAAATTCTCTAGCTGTTTTATTGTGGTTGCCTGATTATACTACTTCGGTGCATATCCTTCAAGCTGTTATTCTAACATGTGTTTCATCCAGCACTCTCGCAGATTGGATAGTTTGCCTCTGGGTATCATTCAAGCAAATAGTGATTTGGAGCTAAAATCCTTGGGATTGTCAAGATCCAAGGTTATGTTTGATCCTTTTTTACTCTGGAAAGTTGATCACATATTTATAAATATAAAGAATTGCAGCTGCAAGCCATGCGGAGTCAAACATTGCTCGTATAATCTGTCAAAGTTGCATCTGCTTTTAAAATGGTGACCTGTCATGTTCATGGGTTACTGTGGCTTGGAATTTCAGGTGAATACTTCTGTTCATAATAACTTGCTCGCGATTCCAGCAGGTATCAAACAAAAAGAGAATGTTGATGCAATGGTTCAAAAGGTATGATAACTGGTTGCCCTCAGCAGGCCATGAAGTACAAATTCTTTGTGTAATCTTGTTGAATTCAGTTTCTTTCAGAGAACTTTGCCATTGTTCTCTTCCATTATGATGGCAATGTGAATGAGTGGTGGGATCTGGATTGGAGTAGCAGAGCTATTCATATTGCTGTGCAGAATCAAACCAAATGGTAAAAGTTAGATCCTTTGAGTTTTGGTTCCCCCCTTCAAATCGTTACATGTTGATACCTGATAGCTCAAAAAATTGGTTGGTGATGGCAATGCAATGGTATACTGAATTGCCTGTCTTTGGGGAATAGACTTTAATAGTTGACTTTATATCTTGATTTGATTTATATACTGATGCTATCAAGTACATTGTAGAGGAAAGGTATTAGTACCATATTTGGGCCTCACTTCATTCTTGAGGCCTGCTCAAAGCAGCATTGACATCATACAGATGGTTTCTTCAAGTATCCTATCATTTAAGTGGTGTTTTTGGAAGTAGAGGTGGCATGTTGGTTAATATATTTTCAATGCTAACATGTTATATTTTGGTCCAACCTAAATACATAAAAATAGAGAGTATGTCTTTGGTTGAAAGAAAATTATAGAAAGAAAAGCAATAGTAAGTGGAGGAGGAGCATACGTCATGTGTAAAAATATGAATAGAATCTCTATGTGATGTGCTGATTTGTTACTCCTATAATGTGTTGTGTTTTAGGGTTAACTTGGAGTTCACTAGGGAAACAGGATCTTGGTAGGGGTTTACCAACTGAGGATGACGGTTGGCCATTAGTAACTTCTCAAGGTATAGAGTGTTACCAAGAGGTGTCCTTTATGCGGTATGATCGTAGGGATGGCATAGGTTTTGAGTAAGTGGGATAAGAAGCTTTGACTAAAGTGGGTGATTCCGAGGATAATTGAGAGATTGATTGATTGTAATAGTTGATCAATTGCATGAATAGTAGTGGTTCGTGGATGTAGGCAATTTGGCTGAGTTTGTTTAATTGTTTTGTTTGATTTATTTCTAATATGTATGCTTTTTATTTACCGTAGGAGTAATTTTTCCTCATATGACAAGACTTCAACTTGCAAAACCCAACTTTTCTATTAAAACCATTTCATTTACAAAGGTTAGAAGTGGAATAAGACAGCTGTGTGGAGGAGGCTAAAGGCAAATAGAGGTTTTCCAAACGGAGCCCTAGAAATTCATTTCTCCATCCTTCTCATTTTAGTTACAACTGAGATGTCACTCTTGTTCCTATTTCCTGATCCCACTGGTCGATTGATCTGATTGTCTATGTAGGGTAACGACAATACCAATCTTTTATTTTTTTTTTCAGGTGGTTTGCAAAACGTTTCCTGCATCCAGCTGTTGTGTCAATCTATGATTATATTTTTATCTGGGATGAAGACTTGGATGTTCAGTATTTTGACGCAAAAAGGTAATAATGGCTGGTTGCGATGATGTGCTTTGCTTGTATTTTTTGTTATTCTGCTCTAAGAACTGAATCTGTGTTTCAAATACTAGATTTTGAATTCCCTGTTATGTCACTTTGGCTATCCCATTTCTGTTGCATGGATTGGGTCCCTCGTATGTATTTATATGGTAAATGGTTTGCAGGTGCGAGGAATGTGCCTTTGTTTCATGACTGACGTAGAATATTACAGCAAAGTCCAATATTTTATCTCCAGTCAGAGATTGTGTTTCTGTCCAATTATACCTGTCAGATATCATGAGAAGGATGAGAACACCATCCTTCTCAGGTGAAGGAGGGTTGAAGTTGGTTGACAGCCAGCTTAAAACTTTTGTCAACACCATGTCCTTTCTCCTATATTGGTCTCTCAAACAGCCTACTCCAAAATTTGGGATGAGGCCTCAGTTTGTTGTTGTTGCTGTTGGTCTCTTTTGCACTTTAATGATTTCTGAAAACATCCATTTAGTTGGTATTATCATGAGATTCATACACTTGGGATAATTGTCCAACATCTCTCTGTCTCCTTCAAAGTGGTTTTCAAACTTGGTGCAGATTTAGTGTATTCTAGACCAATGGATTGAAAACTTCAGTTTTAGCGACTAATGTTTATCATGAAAATTCTCAGGTATTTGAAAATTGTGAAATCTGAAGGATTAGAGATTTCTCAGCCAGCTTTAGACCCAAATTCGACAGATATACATCACCGGATTACTGTCAGAAATAGATTTCAGCAAGTCCATAGGTGAATAGAATTGGCTGCGGCTGGGATTTGTTTATGACATTTTTAGTTACTGTAATTCTACGCTGTTGATATATTCACTGCCATTTGCAGAAGGTTCTATGACTTAAGGGGCAAAAAGAAATGTTCAGAAGAGAGTGAGGGGCCTCCATGCAGTGGGTGGGACCTCATTACTTAAATTTCGAGTATTTTCATTATTTGTCTTAATTATAAAGTTCCAGCCTTATGCCTTCCACGGGAGGATAAATGAGATTTTAACTTGGAAAACTGCAACTATTTCCCTAATTTCTATTACTATTAAATATCCAAAATACATAAAAGGTGTATGAAACCAGTTTATATGAATTGTAAGAATTTATTAACACTTTTCTTTTTTTCTTTTTTTTTTTTTTTTTGTTTCTGTTTACTGCTTTTCAGATGGGTTGAGGGAATGGCTCCTGTGTTTTCAAGAGCTGCTTGGTATTGTGCCTGGCATCTTATACAGGTAAATTCTTGTCTTTGTTTTATTCGGGCTTCTGTTTGTGGTAGTTCTTTTGAGTCACTCTTAGCTCTCTGATCTTTTTCTCTAGCTACCTTAAGCCATACATGCAGAAATTAAATGCCAATTCTTTTTGTGAAAAGTGTTTCAGTTAAGTGTCTAAATGCTTATGAGATGTTGAGCAGCCTGTTTGAAGCATGAGGGGATTGCTATAACTTCTATCAATCATTTAGCCTAAGCCCTCAAACACAAAGAAATGGATTTGCATCGGGTATGGTCATTACAAATTTGAACATTGCAAATATGACCTATGACAAAGGGCTGGATTTCGAAGTTTACAATTCTTGATGCTTGTTTACAGGTGATATGCCCATTCCAGGGAAAAAAAAAAGATTTTCACTTCCAAATGTTAATTTTATTGATTGTCTTTTTTTATATTGGGAAGGGGGAAATTAAGAATCAGCCAGTTGACTAGAGGGGAGGTACAGCTACTCTCACTAAACCCTCCTCAACATGCAAGATGGCATGATCCTCGTTCATTGAACTACCATTCATGCACTAAATTTTTTTTAGGATGACGTGGTTTAACAGAATGATGGCTTACCATGCTAGAAATGAAACATTTTAGTGGGTATTTGATTTCTAAAAATTGGTGATTGCCATGCAATTCCACCAGTCATTCTACATTAGCATTCTTTTTACAGTTCAAATAAATCATCCAATGTCACCTTTAATCATTACGTAAATTGATGCATGCATGTACTTGTATGAATACCTCATTTTAAAATTGTGTATCAACTTTGTCAAATTTGTCCATCATCTATTACTACGGTATACTGCTATGAGGATGTAATGTATCTCTTTTATCTGAAAGCGATAAAGATGGCATCTGTCTTAAATTGTAGTGCATTAGTCCAGCTGAGCAGGGTTGACAGTTACTGAAAAAATATGACACATGCGAAGTTAGACCGTATTCTTATATTTTCTTTTGCCCATCTGAGAATGATTTCATCAAACTTCCAGATTTGCTTGTCTTTTCATTTTTCTATTCTTTGGTTACAAACAGTTCACGAAGGCATGCCTTGTTTCTTTCAGAATGATCTTGTTCATGGCTGGGGACTGGATATGAAACTTGGGTACTGTGCACAGGTGGGGTTTGTTTACATATTTGAATTTTCAGATTCTATCATGCTTAAGGTACACTATAGTGCCCAAGAAAATTTTGTTTGATGACATACCATTAATTTCATATTTTGCATCTGTCTAACCTGTGTGTAGTTGAAGTACATCTCCCGACCACCTTAAATACCCTGTGAATGATAAGCATTGATTTTCTGTAGTGGAAATTAATCATGTTTTTCCTTTCCTTCTAAGAAAAAAAAAGTTATCAAGACTGGAAGGGGGGGGGGGGAGAGAACAAAAGGGGTGGCCCATTACCCTAATGCCTATCATGGTTCCATGGTTAACTCACAGTGCGGTTGGTGCTTATTGAATTTGTTAGTCTGTCCCAGTGTGTCTAGCCCTAGCCCATTGGTCGTGCCATAGGATTGGCCCTCCGTGGGCCTCTATGGTGCTTGTGGTCTGGCTGCCCTGCTTGTTACTGGGTAGATCAGACATGGACCCAGAGGAGGTGTACACCTTCCTTTGGAGGAAAAGGAGAAACAATTAAGAAAATGAGAAAACTAAAATTATGAAAATAAACTAGAGTTTTTTTTTTTGGTGTATACTTATTGTATCTGTTCAGATTCTCTCTCTCTAAATTGGTTCTAATGCAGTTGCCTAGTTTTGGATGTTCTCTTACCATACCTGTGTGGTTGCTTTTTCTCTTCATAAATTTGTGAAATATAAGTCAGCATTCACTACAGTTGCATAATGTCATGGCACATAACAGGGGGACCCGACAAAGAAGGTGGGAGTCATTGATAGTGTATATGTCATCCACCAGGGCATCCAAACTTTGGGCAGCTCATCCGCAAAGAAGGTTATATACCTCTTACCTTGCTGTGTCTCCTTGTGCATGTGTGGTAAAAATAGCTTGTTTTTGAAATCTTAATCTGTTATTTATATCACCATACTAGATGTGAATATTATGGTAGATCAGTCATTCAATAATTTTCAACATAAGTAATATTTTTACCTAATTGAATTCCATTACACATTAGACTCCTTGAAACCAAGGAAGTCAAATTCTCCTCATCAAAATTTCTGCTATCTTCAATTGCCATCTGACCAATTCTTTATTTCTTTTCACATTCTCCGAGTGCTTCTGCTGATTCGATTGCATTCCTGATTTACTTTTTCTGATGTAAAAGGTGACTTGTAGCAAATATGGTTTCTTGGTATGTTCAATTTCGCCAAGAGTCTGCAGGCAAATATCAAGACAAAACACAAATTAATATATAACATGGGGTTCATGGAGACTATTAATCTCGAAAATGCGAGTGCAAAATGCATACTTGTGACGGTGCAAACTGCAATAGTAAGAAAATATTGAGTTTTGCAGATAGTAAACAATTTTTTCTTTTCCTTTTTGTAAACAGAATCAATAATCTTTTACATTAAACACTCCACATAAGTTCAACTGAAACTTGCATCAACTTTCCCGCATAGGCCAAGATTTGAATGCCTTGGACATATGCGTTTTGACGTGGCTGATGCTTGCAATGACTTGAATTTACGGTTTTCACTCTGTTGAAGCTACTGCCTCTTGTCCTCATCTCACATCTGCGCTTCTAAAATGTTGATTGCAGGACTCAAAAGATCTCCCTCCGGATGAGTCCGTGCGGGTATGTTATCCTGTGGACCCTACTCATCAGAAGGCTAAAATGAAATCTCTTTTATAAACATTGAATTACTTTCTTCTTGCAAATATAGCTGCCACTGTCGTCTAACATTTGTATTTTATTTACCTTGATTTTTCAGAAACATGATGATGCGCGGATAGAGGTGAGATTAGAATCCATGCCGCAGCATTCGGAATTTTGAAGGGTTTTTTTTTTGGGGGGGGGTGTTACGGACATTTCGTTGTGGTCTTTTTAACACATTCCTTTTTGTTTGGAATGTGGATTGAACAGATTAGAAGACAATCAACATCTGAACTTGAAATTTTCAGAGAGCGCTGGGAACAAGCTGTAAAACAAGACAAGGACTGGGTTGATCCTTACAAAGATCGCGCTACATATAATACGAAAAGATTACGTAGAAAACGCCATGCAACATAAGTCTTCTGGATCACTGCACCAGCTCCTTTTCGTCCTCAACTTTTGCATCCCTCACACCTTGTAACTCTTGTCCATTTTTTTTAGGTAGATCCCATAGATCATTATATATTATTGAGTTAGGTGAAATATTCGATGTCTTCCTCATCTGTTTCGAGTAGTTTTGTTCTCATAGCTAGGAATATATGTATCTTTTTATGATTTTTCTCCTTGTCATGGGTTAATTGATTGTTTTTCTCATATTGATGCCAAGTTTTTAAACAATGCTTATTTACATCGTGCCAAATCTTATGCCCATACCTGCCTTGGTGATCAATTCAATGTCTAAACAATTTTTTTTCTTTTTCTTTTGTGCTCGAACTTGAGTCTATTATAAGGGGAGAGTGGGATATGTTATTTGAGCTAAAACTAGGGGTGCAAATGGTTCGGGGTAAACTAATAATCTGAGCTGAATCAAATGGAAATTTTTGATTTGATTTGATTTTTTTTTTAAATAAAAACAAATTTGGTTCAAATCGAAATTTATTTCGGTTTGATTTTTTAAAAACGATTCGGTTTGATTTGAATCGAATTAATATTATTTTAATTATTTTTGTATTAAAAATCTAATTTAATTACTTCTTTTTTTTTGCATTTTTGTGAAATCCAATTGATAAATAAAGTTATATTATTTTAAAAAAATATTTTTCATAAAAATATTTTTCTCTAAAATTATTGTTGATATGATTTAAATAAAAAAAATATTACTTTAAAAGATAAATCAATTTTAAATTATCCTTAAAATTAAATTCTAAATAGTTATAAAAATATTACATTTGGACAAAATAAAAGGAAACTCATATGTTTTTTACACATTAGTAATAAATGACATCTTTTTATGTTTGACAAAAAAAAGAAAAAATTAGTGACAAATGAAAAAAGAAATTCAGTTTAAAACAAATCAAATGGAATCAAACTGAATTTTTTTTATACGATTTGGTTTAAATCAAATTAAATTCAGTTTGATTTTTGATTTAAATTTTTTTAAAATTTTATTTTTCAGTTTGATCACTAAATCGAATCGAATCGAACCGTTGGCATTCTAGTTAAAACTTATTAGTAATGTCTAAACAATAAATTTCAATATAAATAGGCATAATCAGAGGAATGTGTACTCGATTAAATTTCGTTAGGGATTGTATTTGAATACAAGTGATTTTACTTTAATCTTTTTTTCCTCCAAGTTTAAGATGGGGAAAAAATGTTTCCTCAACGGGGTTAATGGGGTAAAAGGGAGCGGATAAGCTCAAAAAATTAATAAATGATATAATACTTAGGAAGAAAATTATTATTCTCTCTATTTTGGGTGACTTTCTTTATTTTCTTTCTCTTGTTCTATCCCTTAAAAAATTGAATATATATAAAAATTATGAAAATATTTTTTAATTGTGAAATTTCTCTTACTTAAATAGTATAAGGGAAAAAGAGTATAAATTTTATAAAAATAAAATGTCTAACTAATTAATAATTTTTATAAGAGTAAATTTTGGTTAAGGAATTGATATTAGGGGGAGAATGGACAAATAAGTCATTTCAATTTCGCCGTCACGCAGGTCGTGTGTACAAGGAGCCCTTGTTTTCCTAGTCAACACGTTTTGCTCCGATGAACTAATCATAATAAATAATTTTTATTTTTTTAAAAATAGAATTTTACAATTAGAAGTCAATTCTTTATAAAAAATTAAAATTATCAATTCAGTAACAATTTTTATTAAAAATATTATTTAATCTTAAAATGGGTCTAATTTTAATTTTTTGAATGGTCCTAAATAACATCTATTTTCAAGAGAAGACTGATTGATATCCCATGATTTGGCTTCTAGATGGGTGGCCAGTCAAAGTCAATATCAAAATGCCTTCCTTCAACCCCACAAATCTTATATTCATCAAAATGAAAAAGGAGGAAAACTTGATCTCTTGCTTTTTTGTGGGAGATGAAGGGCAATTATGACCCAATAATTTTCATAATTTTTTTTTTATTTTCTAAAAGAAAATTAAATTTTGACAAACTTTATTTTATACAAGGATAAAATATCTTGAAACAATTAGGAAAAAAAAGAAGAAATGAATATAAAGAAGAGTGTCAATTGACAGTTGGTCTAATAGGTAAATATATTAGATTTTTTAATTAAATTTTGGATTTAAAACTTGAGAATGAAAATACTATATTGTGAGAGTTTTTTCAAAATTGAATCGGATAACATTCAAATAGAATTAATCAAAATATAACTCTCTATACCAATTGGTTGTACCCCAAAAAATATAAAAGAGAAAAGAGTAATATAATTCTTAGGGTAATGGTTAAAACCATAGCAAATATGTTGGTTCCTTTCACCATTTCATCGAGGAAAAATAGTTTATTATATTTCACAAATTTAGTTCTCATATCATAGGATTAAGATTAATAACTCAAAATTGATTACTTATTTATACCTATAGAAATGATTACATGTTGGTGGGGTTTATTAATTAATGATAATTTTAATTATTTTTTATTGAGAAATTTGATATTTAATTGTCATGTTATACATTTATAAGGCAAATTATAAGGTAAAAAATTCTCTCTATATTACGATCTAACGATAGTTATAGAATAATTTAAATGAACTTATATAAACTTTTAGAATATTCATTTATAGATTTTATCATTTTTTTATATAGAAGATAGTACCTTTTATAGAATTAGGAATAAATTTTATGTTTTTTTAATTCCAAATGATAAAATTTAGAATTAAATTCTATACTTTCCCATAGATTTTATTCGGTTTCAAACATAATCTAACTCATGGAATATTTCTTTATATTCTTAGATTGCAAAGAATGTTGTAATTGTTTAGTATCTTTTTATGATTATTTTTATTTTTTAATATATAGGAGAATTTTAAAATCAATTTTTTTTTTTTTAAAGAATTAATATCAATTGAGTTAAATTTTTGTTTTTAATAATTAAGATAAATGAAATTAATTAATAAATTACCATATATAAAACAAATATTACCACAAAAGCCAAACCCTGAAAATTACAAAATCAACCCCTCCTTTTGCTGTGCTACAATCTCTCACTAAAAAAATTCATCTCTCTCTCTCTCTCTCTCTCTCTCGTCTTGTGTAGTTTCTTATCAATTTCTCTGCAGATACAGCCCGTGGTCGTTCTTTTCAAAGCCTATTTGGCTGACCTTTACACTTTTCTCTCTCTCTCTAAACTTCATTTTTGTGAATCGGTTATTTCATTTGCTTTTTTCTTAAGTCTCCTCTCTCTCTCTCTCTCTCTCTGTGAGATCTCTTTAGGGTTTGTGATGGCTGGAAGATACGACAGCAATCCTTTCGACGAAGAAGAAGTCAATCCCTTCTCTGTAAGTTCCTCTCTCTATCTCTAAATTGTGCTTTTGGTTGGATTTAGGGTTTTGAAAGGTTGACTTTGTCGGTTTTCTGTTTATATTTGGTAAGTTGAAGTGATACTGAGTAAATGATTGTGCGATTTGGTTTAGTTGAGTGTCAGATCTGGTTTTTGATTGTTAAGGATCAACTTCTCTGTGTTAGATTTGCGTTCAATTGCGTGTGATTCAAGTTGGGTTTAAGGTTTATTATGTTCAGATAGATCCATCTTCATCTCTATGAATTTGAATTGAGGCCTATTGCTATGGAATTTTCTGGGTCCGTTGTAATCAGGGTCTTCGACTTAGTTAGGGCTCCTGATCTACCTCCCCAAAGTTAATTTTGCTTTATGTCCATGTTGCATCTGATCTTATAGTCCAACGTTCTGTCCCCATGATAGATACACAATACTGTCTGCCAGTTCTACTAAAAGGTTCCTGTAGGAGATATTTGGGTTAGGCATCTATATCGTATTGGCATTTTG
This sequence comes from Dillenia turbinata, assembly GCA_037126225.1. NCBI lineage: Eukaryota > Viridiplantae > Streptophyta > Magnoliopsida > Dilleniales > Dilleniaceae > Dillenia > Dillenia turbinata. The sequence continues at coordinate 19,509,332 of JBAMMX010000010.1, read as the reverse complement.
TTCATGAGTAACTTGTTTAGCACAGACATGGGCACAGATATAACAAGGACATGGTGACTACTTAAAGATACAAAAGTTCTACACTATTTTAAGTTAAAAAGTTGTCATATTATGTCATGTCTAAATCGAAGCTAAGTGTTTGTGCGACAAAGTAGATATGATATTTTATCTTGCGGAATTCAGTCGTGAAAATTTTCATGAAACTTCTTATAATTTGACATTGTTAAAAATTGTTTAATTTGTGGTTGACATCTAAGCTCAGAAAACTTATCATGGGAAAGTTCTCACAGAAAAAGCATACCTCAACAGTTCTGAAAATTGGATTGAACTGGTCTTGCCAGCTGAGCTGATTAAATTTTTGAATTAAGTGATTCGCAGGAGGATTACCAAAACTGTCCCACTCAAAGACACTCGATATGCACTTCTTGACTTCAACCACCCTGCCCTGCTATTATGTGCAACTACTTCCTCCATATTACCATTATTTGACTATTTTGATCACGCCAAAAGACCCAAAAACAATGATTCATCAACTGAAGATCCTAATATGAGTTCCCATGAAATATGTTTTTTCATGCTTCCATCTCTCTTTTCATTCTTGCACTGTTATCTTTGTATTGATGGTATGGTGTCCTTAGTTGATTGACATAAAATTTTCATGAAATTATGCTAACTTTGTTGTTTAAGTTGTTAGACCAGCCATTGAACTGTAGGTCTCATATTTGAACCATACATTTCACTGTTTTGTAATATGCTTAATGATAACAAGCTTGATCCATATCAATCTTTGAACTAAAGAAAACCCTGGGAGGCAAGCAATACCAGTTTATGCTTATCTGTCAAATAGCTCAAGTGATGAGGACAATTTTTTAACTTCCTTAATATGACTTCCTCTTTGCTGAATATTGATGTCAGGATCCAGCTGTTAGAAGCAAAGCTGGAGGGCAGTCAAATTATGGTGGGGGTGCGTTTTATACAACAGTAAGCTCTATTGCTTTGTTTCTTGGGGAATAGGAGAAATTGGCATTAGTTCTCCATATGGCACTTTTGATTCGCCAATCAAAATTTTGCTGCTTTTTTTCCCCTTTTTTGAGATGCTTACCGAAGTTGGTGCACTACATTAGAAAATTGCTTCTAACTTGTGTGCAAATTTACATTTTTTCATACATCTTCTATTGGCATTTCTAAAGTTTTCTGGAAGGTTGTTATCCACACCCATTTTTTTTTCCTTACATTCTGGTGTGTGTATGATCGAATCTGTATTCATGTGCTTTTCATGTTCTTTTTACGCATTCTTCTCTAGATTTTGTATCAGTCCTGTATATTTCTCATGAACAATGTCTAGCTTTGTGCATATTCCCTGTGGTTTTTCTTTTTTGGATGGTTCGTATGGCTGTGCCTTTGAATTTTCTTTTACTTTCTCTATTGGTCGGCATGTTGCATACCTTTTGTGCTTGTGATAGTTAAACCCCTTATAGAACCATTACACATCATTAACTAGCTGTGGTTTCTAGAATCCTGGGAGTGTCCCTCCTGCCACGAACTCAAGGCTTTCCCCTCTTCCTCCAGAACCCTATGATCGAGGTGCTACTGTTGATATTCCTCTTGACACAGATCACACATACAAGGTTGGTGTAGCTTTCAGATTGCTAAGAACCTAAGTTGTATTACATAGCTTTAAATTTCATTTTCTGATTATCTGCCATTTCAATTAGGATCTGAAAAAGAAAGAGAAGGAACTCCAGGCTAAAGAAACTGAACTAAAGAGGAGGGAGCAGGTATTTTCTACTGAAATTCTTCATTATGTTGTTTATGAAAATTTGGCTTTAATGGTATATACAAGCTGTTATAATGACAAGAAATATTAGCCAACCAGTTGAAGTGAATATTTTTCATTTCATTGGGTGATGCAAGTCCCCGTGCTTCGGACGCCAGGCGTATCAATTTAATTTGTAGTTGCACTCAGCCTTCAATCTTTGTCTTGAAATACTGGGCATATCGAGTAGAATCTCGGTTATTTATTATGCTACAGAAGGCATTTTTGGTTGACTATACTGGATGGGAGATTAAAATAAAAGAAATATCGTAGTATCAAAGTGCTTCAATTCTAAGCTGTTGTTCTTGTACAACAACGACAACAACCAGAGCCTTAATCCCAAAATCTGGGATAGGACGTGAGAGACAAATATAAGCTATTGTTTTTGTAACTTTAATTAATTGCAAATATCAAAAATGATAGATTGTTGTATCTATAATGATGTCTGGGGTGTAAGGATGTTACTTTGGGTCCACCATTGATGAGAATTGGGAATTTGTTTGTGTGATGTTGTTTGCATGGTTAGAGATCAGGTTGGAACTTCCATTGCATCTGTTGCATATTTGTGTATGGCTATCTAGTTAGGACTTGGGAGAATAAAATTAAAGACAACTATTGCATTAGTAGTGCATAATAAGCAATTGACTCTATGAATATAACAAACCTAGCTCTAGGGATAACTGCAATGAAATTGCTGAGTAGTGATGGTAATTTAAGGAAAAACCAGGGAAACATGATTGTTGGTGATGGTAACAATTTTTTAATTATTTTTTAGTTGCAATGCTGTCATATAGAGGGCGAACCTTGGTGCAACGGTGGAGTTGTTCCTTTGGTGACCTCAAGATCACGGGTTCGAGGCATGAAAATAGTCTCTTTGCAAAAATGCAAGGGGAATGCTGCGTACACATAAGCCTATCCTTCCGTTACCTCTGCATTAAGTCAGGGAGCACTTTGTGCTCCGGTTGAGCCCTTTCTAATGCTGTCATGTTGGACATCTTGTTTTTGTGAATGGGCACGTGATATTTCCCCTCCCCTTTTCCAATTTTCAGGACAGAGCTTTCTGCGCATGATTGATTAATTTATGATCTTGCTTATTTTTTGTCCACCAACGCAGGAAGTTAGACGGAAAGAAGAGGCTGCAGCTCGAGGTATTTATTCATTGTTGTTTAAAGAAGTCATTAAGGCTGCTCAATTTCCAGACTTTTAAGAGTTTATTTCTTTTTCTTTTTCTTTTTGTTATGGCATTTAGTTACATTAGATTTTGAAGCTGAAGATGTACACCACTGTCACATTGGTGCCATTGATCATCATCTTGTTAGCATAAGGCCACTATGTAATTATGACTGTGTATGAGTTCGGAATAATTGTTTTTTGGATGCTTTACGATCCATTGGGTCTATTCATGTTTCTGAATTTACGATCCACTATGTAATCAAGGGATGATTTGCTAGGTCAAATTTCTCAAATGAGGATTTTTGAGGAAGTGTTATTTTGATATCCATCTTCCTCAATATTTTACTGTTTTCACCATGTCCCCCTATGTTATTATCATCAACAATGTTTTGGTCAACCCACTTAATTGATTGCCCATGTCTTCCTGCGTGCTTCATGGATCCAAAAGCTACCGTAACCATTTGAACCGAATGCAAGTGCCTACTTTTAAAAATCTCTATCCCCAAAATGAAGGAACTAGTACCAGATGGTAATAAAGTGCCACCGCCATGTAGATGTTTTATGCTCAGTTCACTTTGATGCAATGTTTATTTTTCTTCTTACTGCTACTGTAGAACTCACTGTTTGTCTTGTTTGTTTTGCAGCTGGAATCACCCTTGAAGAGAAAAATTGGCCACCATTTTTCCCAATTATCCATCATGATATTGCCAATGAAATACCAATTCATTTGCAAAGAATGCAATATGTTGCATTCACGACATTGTTGGGTATGTCAAACATAGCATGGCTCCATTGGATACCCTTGTCTTATTTTTGTCACTGAGCATAATTTACTCCCACATGCGTTAGATAAGAGTGAGACTTGAGATATGACATGTTGGTTTATCTTCATGCAAGCAGTGACAAGAAACTCCAGAGGAATACTCATAAGAAAGAAAAAGCAGACAGGGTTGTTGTCTGGAACTTGGATAATTTTTTTATTTTTTCCTTTTTTCTATCCTTCATTCGTTTTGGAGACCCACCCTTTATCACTGTATCCATGTCATTATCATTTGCAAGCAATTATATTGTTTACTTTTTCATCCACTTCTATCCTTAGCAAATGTTTTGCTAATCACCTCAAACTTTTAGGCCTCCTAAATTAGGTCTATTCATGTTTCTGAAGACACTGAGTCATGTGCCTCCAGATTATTATAGCATAATGCTCATTGGCCCAAATGCTTGAGATTTGGAGATATGCTTACATTGGCACCCATTCTTGTGTTTATGTAATGTGTGGGCTATCTTCATACTAAGGGTCTAAAATGTGGATTTGTGTCGGTCACTTGGAGGAAGATTTCTAATAAAAATGTAGAGTACCTTTGTAGCTGGGAAATTGATATATGACGTATAAATGATTCACCAAAAAGAGGGGGAAAAAAAAAGAGCTAGTATAGTTTGCAGAATGGTATGAGTCATAAGTCTTTGAGAGGAGAGTGTATTATTACCTAGTGGTAAAGTTGCATGCACTTTGTTGGAGCTGAGTGGAAGCAATCTCTTCTTTGTAGAAAAAGGTATTGTTGTGTTCAATGGTCTATATTGGACCCCACATGTTTATTGTGATTGCTGGAGTACTTTGTTATAATGAGATTGTTGTTCTTCAAATCTCAAATGTTTTGTTTGAACTATTTGAGATGGGCTCTACTCTGATCCCCGATTATTTGAGTTATGCAGGGCTAGTACTCTGTCTCACGTGGAATATCATAGCTGTTACAACAGCATGGATAAAAGGGGAAGGTTAGTTTAGAACATGAATTAATGACTTTTATTATTCTATATGTTGCTCGCAATTTGATCAATTGATCTTGATGTCACTTTACGTTTGTTTTAGGTGTGAAAATTTGGTTCCTTTCCATTATCTACTTCATATCAGGGGTTCCTGGAGCATATGTGTTGTGGTATCGCCCGTTATATAATGCTATGAGGTACTAGTTTTCTGGAACTTTTAGACTTGGCTGGGTGTGCTTTAACTGTTACAGGCCTTTCTGTAGTCCATGCACCCTTTTGGTGGTTGAAAGTATATTAAGATCATTTGAACACCATCTGCCACGATAGAATAGTCTCTTGCATTTCTATTGTTGATTTTACTGTTGTCCTGAACGAGCTGGTTATTGTCATTTGCTATGCAAGCTTAGGCCTCTCTCTTTTGTTCCACTTTTCAATATTTGTTTTTGCTGTGAAAGAGTGCTTCTTATGTGGGGGCAACAACAAAATGATAAGATAGCTGCTATGATTTTTCTAAACTCTTATGGACGATGAATAATTTTTCCAATAAATAATTGTCACATTGGCTGTTGGTTGGGATATTTCTGATGTCATGCTTCGGCATTGTGCTTGTCATCAAATCCTCCAATTCCTCATAGCAAGCTTGGAACATTTTGTTATTGGAATTCTAATACCACCTGCCATATTTCAGTTCATTAATTGCTTTGTGTTTTCCCTAAGTGCAGGACTGATAGTGCTATGAAGTTTGGGTGGTTTTTCCTGTTTTATTTGGTAAAAGCTCCTATAACTATACTATAGACATGCTTTCAACTGAGGAAATTCCATTTGGTGGCTCCATTGTATAATTGTTTTTTCCCAAATCCTTTTGCAGCTTCACATTGGTTTTTGTATCTTTTCGGCTGTTGCTCCTCCTATCATTTTCAAAGGAAAATCTCTCACGTAAGTTCTGTTTATGTTTCTACTTGTTCATAGCAATATAAAGTTGAATTGTTATAGCAGTAATCTGAATTCTGATTACTGGCCTAATGAATTTTAATTTCAGAATTGTGGGGATGAGAACAAAAATTTTTTTAACTTATTCTTGTCCCCCACTTAATTTTATGTATCTTGCTTGTATACAAGTGGATGGGAATTTGGTTTGGATTTTTGCTAATGGGGGCATATTAGGATGGCAGCAGCTTCTGTTTTGGTTTATAATATGCCTTTGAAGCATGTATTTCAGCAATTTATTACTATTAGTGAACTCATTCTGAGGGATCACTACTTAGGGCCTACTTGCTTAGCATATCAAAAACAAAAAGCAATCACTCCTTTTTCTTTGATTCGGTTGGTCAATCTCGTCATGATTCTCAACACCTGGTGTCTTAATGATGTTCATGCAAACTTTGCAACTATTAGGAGTAGTGTCTTCCAGGTCAGAGATAGTGGACTTTAATGCTTCACCCAGCCATGTTTGTCTTTTCCTGGCTGTCAACTGGTAAAGCATACCAAACTAATACCTTATCCAAGCCACAACAGAGTTAACCGGTGTTTGTAATTATCTGTGTTTAGTCTGGCTTGCAAGATGTAGTTTTAGTTGTGACAGCAGGTTTGTTGGTGAGCTTTTCCATCTTGTTCTGATAATTCTTTCTGCTCCGATTTAATAGGGGCATCCTGCCAGCGATTGACCTTATCAGCGGCCATGTACTTGTGGGGGTAAGTTAGTTTTCTGTTTCAGAATCATAAATCTGACTTAAAACTGGTTGCATGAATTGAGAGTGTGGGATCCACTAATATGCTATGGAGCTTTGACCCATATTAGTTTCTTTCTTGTCTTGTAGATCTTCTACTTCATCGGATTCGGATTATTCTGTGTTGAATCAGTTCTCAGCATCTGGGTTATTCAGGTTTTACTCCTAGCTTTTTTTCCTCTCACTTACACTTGCACCCACAGAGACACTGACACAGACACAGTCAAGATGGAGACAGAATAAAGCATAGAGTAACACTTTGCTTCGAAAGCATAGAGATCCTTTTGTTGTGGATGACAATTTGTAAGTCGTCAAACTTGTCCTCTGCTCAATTTTACAGCAAGTATATATGTACTTCCGAGGAAGTGGCAAAGCTGCAGAGATCAAGCGTGAGGCTGCAAGGGGAGCTGTGCGGGCCGCGATCTAAATTGCCTTCTTGGTGATGCATCGGAGAAGTCTTGTGTGGATATTGGTTGGATTTGCCCCCAGAGTTATAGGAGCCTCATAATGAAATTCATCGATTCTGCGGGGCTTTATATATACATATTGCTACATTTTTCTGTGTGTGTTTGTCCTGGTACTTTTTACTTGAAAAACTTTAGGAAGTCATTGACGAAACAATCTTGAGGTAGAAACATGATAGAAACATACGTGCTGTAATTCTCAACCATGGAGATGGCTTTGGATCTTCAATTCTCTTATCTGACTTCTTCGGGGAGACTTGTATTTACTTGTTCATCATATAGAAGTTTTTAGTTCGGGACTTGTTTGTAAACTCGGTGCAGTTTTAGCGTATCCTTCCTTTCCCTCACTCTCTTCCCTATTATCAGAATTTTTTTTTCCAAAAAAAAAAAAAAAGAAATTGTTCTTCATCATCAAAAAATGCTGATGCCAAGTGATGGAGCCTGTGACTATTTCTGTCATAAATTTTGTTCCATGCCATACATCTGTGTCTGGAGTATCAATTGTGATTGAGTTTTAGCTCTTATTTGGAAAAGACGGCTGTGATTTGAATTGGGTAAACTTGAATTTCCCAAAATGATGTGTGGTATACATGTGGCTGTGGGTGTGGCAAAGGTAGCTTGAGAAAGGCCCTCGACCGCGCTGGAGAAACATTTACACAACAATTAGGAGAACGTATATGGCAGCAACTGTTTAGTTCAAAAAGGTAGGGGTGAGTACTATTTTTCTGAATCGGAATGGTTTATTTTTTGGTTTTAGATAAAATCAAAATTTAATTTGATTTATTTGGTCCGGTTATCAATTTTAATAATTTTTATTTTTTAATTTGATCAAATTGAATTAATTAAATATATATACTTTTTGAATAATTTTTATTCATATAAATATCAATATAATATTATAACTAAAAGTAAAAAAAGAAAAAAAAAATTAAAGGTTGTTTTATTAAACAATGATGTAAAATTAGTTATTATTATTATTATTTTTAATTTCATGAGCTACTAGTAGTATAGTAGATTTAGTTTAGAAATTTTATATTTTGAAATTTGAATTTTATATTGATATTTGTTGAACCAAAATTAAGTTTTAAATTTTAAAATGATAACTTATAAATACAAATTGATATAAATAATATATATTATATTCATATAGATAAGAATAGGAGATAATATAAATTTTAATAATTTGATTAATTTGGATAATAAACTGAATTAGTAAACTAATTCAATCAAATTTAGTTGTCTATTTGTGATCTATTAAATTAGATTAGGGTTACGAGAATGGTATGATTTCAATTTTGATAATTTTCAATTATGGGTTAAAGGAATGCTCACCTCTGGAAAAGGAATGGGGAGCCACATAAAGAGTGCACTCCCCCGTCCAAAAAAACAGAAAACAAAACCAAAAGTGTATCTCCGCACCGCAGCGGTGATAAGCCTTCTTGACCCGAAGAAAAAATTTGATCGGAACAAAGAAATGCTATAGATGTTAGATGGCGTCACCACTGGAGGCGTGTCTTCGAACCCAGCTACTTGCTCACTGCTGCTGGTGCTGAGTGGTAAAGAAGAGTTCGATAGAGGTGATTACCATCAGGTATGGCTGCAAATTCAAAGGGTTCAACAGGGAGCGAGGAAATCAGAGAGTAGAACGAAGGTTGACATTGGTTTTGCCCCCCCTTTGGCTTTGGAGTTCGATACCATGAAATAGTCTTTTTTCCTTTTTTTACCAACTCCCGCACATACTTAATTTATATTTCGATTAATTTATTTTAAACATGTGTATAACTATATTTGAGAATAACTTTTACATATAATTTTTTTTATTTTTAAATTTTGAATTTGTGGGAAATTATTTTGGTTCAAATAGGAATCTGATGCAGGTGGAGGAAGACACCACACACGAACTCCAAACCAGAGCCTTATCTTTATTCATGAATTAGCCCGCTGTTACCAGAATCTCAACATGTTGCGCTTTTGTTTGGCTTGAGGTGAAGTACTCAAATAACTAAAATAAACAAGGAAAAGCTATGATATGCTCTGGGATATTACCCACAAACATAACACGTGTTGACTGTTGACCACTAAAAAGGGATTGCTCCATGCAAGGTTCAAAGGGCCTACTTGGGGATAAGAGAAGTACAACCGATAGAAATCAAACTCAAACAGCACCAAAACAGCAATAACACACCTCTTAAATGAACATGCTACAATATAATAAGTACTAGTAATAAAGCCACCCATGTTTTTCCTGCCAACCAGAATCAACCTCTCTCTCTCTCTAACAATAAGCAATACATTTCTTCTTGCAGTCAATGGTGCAGCCACCGCCGCCGCCACCAGCACCGAAACCCTTGCCGGAGCGGCTATAGGAAGTGAAGCACTTGGCAGGACACGTGAGCTTTTTCTTGTAACAGGGTCCTTTCTCCTTGCACTCCACGGTTGGGCGTACGATACCACTTTTTGAGTGCCCTCCACTTGGGCCTCCGTAACCAGACCCGAACCCCCCTCCTATAATCCCGTTTCCCCACCCGCTTCCAAATCCGGGTATGTCAACACCCGGTGGGAGGAACCCGCCTGGCTCGGTCCCTGACCCTGGCCCACCATTGTTGTTGTTGTTGCTGCCTTTGTTGGTGGGTGGTGTGGTGGTGGGCTTTGGCTTGGCCTTGGTCGTTTTAGGGTCGGGTTTTACGGGCTCTGCGGACCCGGGTCGGCCTGCAAGAGAGAGGGAGGCTGTGGAAAGTAAAACTACACAGATAAAAGTGGCGAAGCCTTTGGTTTTGGTTTTCATCTTTGTGGTTTTGGAAATGGACAGTTTCGTGATGTGAAGGAGATCGTGGTGAGAGCAGAGTATTTATATGGGCAGTGGAGGTGTAAAGAAAAGGCATTTAAGAGAGAGAGAGAGAGAGAGAGAGAGAGAGAGAGAGTCGGATGATGGTTGAAAGGGGCCTCAACTGACAATAGGTAGGTTGGATGCAATTAATGCACTTTCAATTTTTTCTCCAAACTCCTCTCTCCCCCCTACGGTCAAAAGTAAATACCATATGCATACACACACACACACACACACACACACACACACACACACATATATATATATATGTATATATATTATCAGAAATCATAAAAATTAAAAAATTTATATGTATATATTTATAAAAACACATAAATAAAAATAGTTTATCATTTAAGTATTATTACAATAACTAAATATTATGTACCTGTAAGATGTATATAGTATTTTCATGGTTGTGTATAGAGAAGCATGTGGGGTTTTAAGTGAATAATCTAGTGATCATAGTTTCTCTCTCGTCTTAATTCTGTAATCCAGGTTAACCAAAAAAGAAAAAAAATAGAGAAGCATGTGGGTATGGACGGTGGATGGTTGGGTCCCCTTTCGAAGATCTGGAAACCTTGGTACAAACTCGAGCACCCTCTGATTCAGCTTTACACAAGTGGTTGAATCGACTATGAGTTTAAATTTATATAAATTAATAAATATTTATTTATATTTTTATGAAATAATGATAATAAAATCAACAAATTATAATTTTAACTATTCAAAACGGTTATTTCACTATATTTAGATACTCTGATAGAAACACCTAAAATTGTTAAGTTAATTACCTCAAAAATAGGAAATATAAACATTTTTGGATATTAAAAAATTAGTTGCTAACTATTGTTTTTTTTTTTTTTGGGTCTTTTTTTGGGTATCCTAATTAAATTAAAGACTTTTTCCAGTTGACAAAGTGCGCATTTATATTTAATGCAATTAGAAAGAAAGTAGGGGTGGGACACTTGTTCAGGTTTGCATGCATAATAGGTCAAGTTCATCCTCTACCCTACATGGACAGAGACCAGCATTGATTTTGCACATTTAATTATATGATCAGGTGTTCCCCACTGTGATGGATGCCCTTTCTTATTTCATCCATCGCTAAATTCCAATCTTTTTTTTTTTTTTTTTTTTAAAATGATGGATGAATTAATAATAAAAAAAAATCTAAAACAAATAGTATGATATATATATATATATTTTACAGATAATATAATATTAGTCGATAAAATTAGCGTGTATTAGTATTAAATTAGATTTATGAAAAAATATATTAAAATTTAAAAAATTTAAATCAAATTGATCAAAAACTGAATATATAAAATATATATTTAGTAACAGTTATTAGAATGATGAAAAATGATTAAATTAAAGAGATAATATATAAAAAAGTAAATGTTTTAAATATTTTAGTTCTATTATTCAAAATGATGATAACATGGATAAAAATAGAGTATTATATGGTATAGCTTTGCCAAGAACAGGAGACATTAAATTGAGACCTTTTTTTTTTTGTCTGACAATCGACTGTTTCCACTTTTTGCAGATTATTATTATTTTTTTTGATTGTCTCTGGTTATGATTTCACAGTTCCTTGATGGTTAAAATCGGACGAGACCATTTTTATGATTATAATCTGATTTTTCATGATATAGTTTTAGTTCGAAATCGAACAGGTGATCATGGGGATGTGAAGAGACTCATCCTACGATGTAGCGTTTCCATATAACACCACATGCTGATTGGACACGAGTCATATGAGGTGGTGGGGCAAAGCCAATGTAGTTTTTACATCACAACCTTTGCTCCAAATATTTTCCTTTGTTGGGCTTAGTCTAGTTGACTCATTAATCAATCTAAATGGGACATTCGAATGATAAAATTTTTTTATTTAAATATCTTTTTTAAGATCTTATTTTTAAACTTTTATGAGTGTATATATTTTTATGATTTTTATGTATAATTAAAAACAGTAATGGGTCTAAGTGGTAACTAAGTTTAAGATGGGTATTAAAATTGTTATTAGTTCTACAACATTAAATGGGGAAAGGAGGGCGGGGTAACTAGTTCTAAGTTGAGAGCCAAATCCAAGCTGTCCAGATGCAACTTGAGTATTGATCATGATGAATTCCCCAACACCTACCAGCACCATGGACTTAATGAAGGGAGAGAGAATTTATGAAAAGTCCTTTTGAGACTCCTTTTCATGTACCTAAAGTTGATTTACTATAACAAATCGATGACTAACATCTTTCCCCATAAATCAGAATTCAAATCCATCAACACCTACCCACAAAAATAGGTATGTGAAAAAGTTGGCAACTTAGGATTCGGGGAATGAATGTAAGGACATGTAAGTACATATAAAATGTTTTGTAAGCTTGAAAGTTTAGTCAAGAATCGCTTGATTATTGTACAGTAGCGGTCTGTGTTATTTATTTCAGCTATGGAATTATACCTTTTTTCTTTATAAGGTTTGTTCTAATAAATAGTCATATGAGGGATAGACACCAAGAAAACATTGAGTTTGTGATTGGGCATACAAAATTTGCTAGTCTTGTCTCAAGGCTGGGCTAAAATGCGGGGATGGTCTATTTTAAAGGATTTTTGGTGCCCTATCCATGGGGTAATTGATCGTAGATTAGATGTAGGATGCATTTATTAGACCATGTGGTTTTCATCTGTTTCACATGAATTGTTGGTAAGGTCATTTTACCTTAGTAAAAAATATTTGAATTTGGATCACAGATAGTAGGTGGTTACCCATTATCCCCGTTTCCCTTATTGATGAAAACCTAAAAGCTCTACGTGAGTTGAATTGATAAAATTCTATTGAACATTATTCTATGAGAGAGCAGTTCACAACATAATCAATTATAGTGCTTATTTGAGAGAAATACATTAGAGAAAAAGAGGGCTTATAAAATTCCAAATAGGAAATTTTCTACGCCGTTCTGATCACCAGATTTAGAGTTTTGATATTGTGAAATCATGATGGTGGTTCAATACTGTAATCATCGTCTGATTACGAGTTTGTTCAAAAAAAAAGTTTACGATTTTCAGAGTTTTTTGTATTATTCATTGAGTTATACTGAGAACTTTATTATTTTTTATTATTCTGAAAATATTTATTATCATACTTTTGCTGCTGTATAATTGTGTTATCAAAGTCTAACATGAATAATGAGCTGAGTATGGAACTTGTTCATGCAATCTAAGCCGAGAAATCAATCCCCCCACCGCGGCCCACGATAAAAAAGTAAGATAAGGGAATGTGTTGGTAGATAAATTCAAAGTTTAAAAGAAGGAATCAGTGGCTGATTGGTACCACAAGCACAAGAGTATCCCATACTTTGCTATACTTCAAGCTTTTCCTTTGCCCCCAAACACATTCTTAGTCCATGATTTCCATAGCTTGTAATCTGTGGCTGATGGTGCCTAGGTGTGCAATCACAGGGCTATGGAAGCGGAAATAAAGGAAGAAAAGAAAAGAAAAAAGACCTGCTGATAATACATACAAAGTGTTTTCCTCTTGATGAAGGTAGAAAAATATTCAGATATGGTTCAATCTCTGATCTCCCTACAAAACAAAATGGTAAAAATGCTAGTGTGAGTCAAGGGTCTGAAACTTCCAACCTAAAATCACATGACTACTATAAATTTTAGGGTCAACCACACTACTGAAGCCACCTATAGACAAAGAAAGTACTGACCACCCCCTTGACATTAATTTGAGTTGAAAATAAGAACGATGCCTGCATTTTGTCCTCAAATTCCAAACAAAACATTTATCTGCATACATCACTGATCTGCAAAGCCCCGGCTGAACTACCTTCCATGAGGGTATTTAATGACTCAAAACTGTACGTCTCTTTTGGGATTTTAATTTACCTAGCTACTTTTTTCCCCCTCATATTGGGGGGATCCCGCGGCTGCTACCCAACAGGTGTGTAATGGATAAATCCACAAACCACGTGCGTTGCGTAAACACAAGGATTATTTGAGTGTGGGCTTACCTCACAAAGAAGGTCGAAAATCCCCACACCCAGCGAGGCAATTCATAATGGCTTTTTAAGGTTTATAAAAGCTTCATTGTTGGAGGGGCTTGAAAATATCAGAAAATATTTCCTCAATGACATCATACCTTATGGCCAAAGCAGTTATATATCATAAAAACACGAAAACCTATATTGCCAAACAGCCAAAGGATTGTTTAATCCAATTTGCTCAAAATTCTGCTTCTTTCTCTGGAAGCAGGGAGACCCTTGGACCTCTCTCATTGTCCTTTATGTCCATAACTTCTAATAACCAAGCAATGAAAGATTTGATCAACATTCAGTTGAAAACATCAATCACTGCAGGGCTTTCATCTAAGAGACTTGCAAATTTTCCAAATGCAAGTTCTAATGCTCATGAATATATTTGTCTTTTACAAGAAATTTTATTCAGGAGTAATACTAGTGCAGGACACCATCAGGTTCAAATGGTATCTATGCTAGTTTGCCTACTCTAATTTCAGACTGGAGGTTCATTGATCCAAGATCAGTCATCAATTTGAATGGAAATGTCACCACAACACTAATTTTAGAGTTTCAATAATGCTCTACTGTTTCAATAGGGTAGTGTAGTCTGTGTTCGATTAACTTCTATCTTTTGTTTTTGTTTTTGTTTTGTTTTGTTTTGTTTTGTCTTTTATTGTGTTTGCAAATCTCTATCCACATTGGAACTTAACTAATGTGTTCTTCACTTCTTGGGGCATCCCTTGGTGAAAATTTATCTTTTTGCTTATATTATATAAAAAGTAAAAAGTTACGCAAGTTTAACAAGAAGAGAGCGTGATGACAACATTATTTAAAATATTAAAATCCTAGTAACAACAGCTAGAATAGGCCAATTGGCTAGAACATGTGTTATTTTCATATTAATTCCATTAGGCACTCACCCATATTATTTGTTTCAATTTCTAGTTTACAGCATCCAGCGATTCATCTAGGTTTTTTTTTTTTTTTTTTTTTTATTTCTCACATCTTTATCCTTGGATCTCACATTTTGTTTCTTTTTCTCTTTTATATTTTTCTGTGATTTTATTTTTTTATTTTTTGGGAACATTCAGTTTCCATATTAATTCCATTGGGCACTCACATGTAGTACTTGTAATTTAATTTCAAGTTTAGGGCATTCTAGTGATTCATCTAGTGGGTGTGTGTTTCATCATTATCTTAGGATCTCAAATATTAGCTACTGGTTCCACCATTATTACAACGGCCAAAGTCATAAGCCGCTCACCTACGACTCCCTTCATTTCTGTGGTGTATTTGGTTTGGTTCTTTCTATTCTTGGCAAAACATCAAGGCAAAAACTGCGTAATATAATGCAATACAAATCAATTGGAAACAACAAAATGAGATTAATTTATATCATCTTCATCATAATTTAGTGTAACATTAATCATCGAAATATTTGAAAGGATATGTACATGTACATGCGTCCTTATGTTTTGTACATCCATGCAAGTCCTCTCTTGCATGAGGACCCAATACTTATGAAAATCATAAATCGAAAACCAGAGCCAGTTCAATCATTAATGACAGGCAGCAAATTAGTAATAGATGAACTTCAGTAGAAAAACAGGAAATCAACAAAGTGATGTGGGGGCAAGCATCTCCAAGAATGATAAACTTTAAGGCAGTGAAAGAAATTCCAAGAGAACCGGCATTTGGTGAATTGAAAGTCTGACCTCCGCTATCATCAATCAAGTTGGTTATCTTCAGCGAACTGTGACATGCACAATTGTTGTCAATTGCTTTTTGATGATATTAAGCTGCGATCTTCTGTAATAATTCCTTCCTGCAAGGAATAATAATCCGAGATGAGAAATATCTTATGGCAATAATATGCTGAGGAGATGCTCTATGCTAAATTAAGAAACATGAAAGGTTAGATTTCTTACCAGTATGGATGCTCTATAACCACATCAGAGACTGGAGGAGTTCCAGCTTGCATCAACTGCCTTGATAATCTTGTCATGTAGATCAGCTCCAGAACAAGCAATGATACCTCTGTCCAGACCTTCCAAGTAAATTCCTTTGGAAAAGTCCAGCAGGCATCCTCCAGCATCTGTGACAACACCACCAGCCTCTTGAATGATAACAACACCGGCTGCATGATCCCATATTTTCTCCTTGTACCCAGCCCTTGCAAACTTCATGAAGACCTCAGCATCCCCACGAGCTATAGCAGCATACTTTACCATGCTATATACACGCAAAGGTTGGTTCCTGCAGTTGAAACACAATCTGTGAACCATAGCAGTTACCAAAAAAAAATGCCATTACATTGTTTCATGTCCAAGTTATTTGTGCCTTTTCATTATAGGCCAGTTTCTCCTCCTCGCAGTTTGGTGTGATGTAAGCATGTCGAATTCCATTGATATGTTAAAGGAATAGATTTAATAATGTTTAGTTGTTGGCAATAATGCTGCTATAAAAATTTAAATCAAAGGAAGAAAATTTGAGCAAACAATAGATCATTCAAGAATAGATGTAGGAAGAATGCAGGCAGAGTGAGAAGGCTGCAAGAAAAGAAAGTAAATTAGTAGAGTGAAGATGCACACCTAAGCCCAATGCCATGTACCAGTCCTGCCGTGAAAGAGTGACTTGAGTTTGCCTTTTCAACTGGCTCACAAAAGGTTGCCAGTGCAGGATTATCAATGGAGGACACTTTGATTGGCATTGCAGAGTTTGGCCATACAAATACCTGATCATCTTTTAGTAAAGGCTGTGTCCAAGCTTCACCGCTACCTTTCCTAGCATAAGCCACAAACCCTTTGTCCCAGGATTCGGACGTCGGAGAGGTCAACTTAGAGACAATCCGATAGTATCGATGCTGATAACTTAGCCATTCCTTCTTTAGTGGATAATTAGGGCATCCAAGAACTCCAAGTACAACTTCTCCATCCTCGATGAGTGCTAAAGCCACAGCATATTGATCTCCACGTACAAATCCTAAGGTGCCATCAACAGGGTCAAGCACCCAAAATCTTCCTGAGGGGCCCCCAATGGAGTTACATCGACTGATGGACTTGAGAACATCTAGAGTCCTGAGGCCTGTTTCTGGACCTTTAAGCCCAAACCGAGGTGCTTCAACTAGACATCTATTTACAGTTCTGACAATAGCTTCTAACAAGCCTGCTGAATCAGCCTTGGTCAGAGTCTGAACATCTTCTTCAGCAACAATGGATACATTTTCACTCCCAAAAGATTCAGACAGCAACCAACTGACAGTTGCTTGGACACTCCAATCTGTTTATGAAACAAAATGAGAAATCAGCCACATAGAATGGCATATACGGACAAGATGTCAAATATGCCGAAGTCCCTGGGTTCATAAACTTCATCCAAAGCAATGGCCAGAGAAGGAACAGATAAGAATGCCAATATTGTAAATATATTCCAAAGATGCATCGAGCAATTTACAGAGAGGATAGCTGTACAGATCTTATAAAGGAAAAAAAATTCCCAAAAACATTATGGGTGCAATAGAAAATGAGAATCTTAGGTTCTATGGAAAAAAAATAATAATAATAATAATTGAGGAATGTTACAGCTCGTTTATGACTTCGTTACCTTTCACATTTTTCTATGCTACACCTTTTTCTTTTTCGGAACAAAAGATTAGGAAAATGCACTATGGATGAAACTGTTTCAACTTCGGAATGGTGTAACATTACCTTGGCCAAGCTGAATAGTATTAAGCAAATTGAAAGGTAAACAAGTAACCATTATTTGGACTAAGCGATTAAATCAGTGGAGTGGAGGTAGATATTTAGTGGCATGACTGAGAAATGGACTTCAGAAACCTTCAACATCCAGCCCACTCATTACTCTGGGAAGCAAATGATTGGATTGTGAGATTTCGAAAAGAATTGGGGTTCATGGGGGTTTGCTGAACTAATAATGTTTGTTGAGGTAAGCTAGAAAATTATGTTGTGAGATGCTATACCTCTTGCCTAATGTGGTTGGTATGAAGGCATGTCCCGCACACAACATTCTCAAGGACCAAAACAGCTTTGCCAAATTCAAAAATGAGTGCAGTACTTTAATTTTCTGATCCATGTCTGTACCCAACACTTTAATGTTGCTCTTGATAAATTTCTCATCACAGATTAAAAGGAAAAGGAGAAAAAAAAAACCCACTTTCCTAGAGAAAATTACCGAGGCATATCAAAGATTTCGGGACTCGGACATAAACCAAGCTTACAACTTAAGTGAGTACAACTTCATATAAAGCATCTACAAAGTCGGTGCATCCATCGATTTTTCAGGCATATATTTTTATTCTTACAACAGGGCGTGCACATAATTAACTACAAGCTGCCAAGGTAGGCAATAGTTTCCCCTCAAGCATAAAAGAAGTCATGCTTTTGTCATATTGGAGAGGCTTTTGACATTTTGGAGATTCCTTTTACATACCACTATCAAGAACACAAAAAATTATGCATGAACCATACATTACATGTGATCGCTCATACTTGAATGTGTGAGCACATAACGGGCATAGAATTGATATTTTGCAAATTCTTAACCCAAAGAACTACTACTCAAAATTTTCCTCTTTTTTGACCTCAGTACTTTCCTTCAAGTTCAAACCTACAGGTTAATTAGACCACAATATATAGAGATTATAATATTAGCTTTTCAGGTCCTTCCAAGCCATTTCCATGGTAAAAATTTCCCACGTTCCCCAGAAACTTCATCTTTTTTCTACTGACGAGAGTTGACCCTTGGCAGAAGGGGGGGGGGGGGTTTCCATTCTTCTATTTCCTTTCCTGCCTACCGATTTCTCCAATTACTAACGAAAAAAAACTTAGGTATTTGAAAAGTTCAGTCCTTAATAAAACATAAGTCTAAAGCTCAACATCATAGTAATTCATTAACACATTGACCCAGGCCAAAAATGAAAAGGAAAAAAAAAAGAGTCGAATCAAATGTAAAGAATTCAACAACACAACAATCTCATATCAAATTCAAAATTATCCCAATAGCCAACACTGCCGCATTCAATAACACAAACTCAAATAACCAAAGCCACATTTTCAAGATAACCCAATCTAAGAAAAGCAATAAAAATATCAAAAAGCATAGGATTAATTTGTCCAACACAAAAAAAAAAAAAAAAACTAAAAGTAATACATTAAAAGATTATCTCAATTCCCAATAGATAACGTTAGCATATCCTAAAACACAAACCCGGGTAACATAAACACATTTTGGAGATAAACCAATTCAAGAAAAAGGCAATAAATGACAATATAGATATAGATTTAATTACCAGCAACAGTGACAGGAGAATTATCCTCCTTGGACTGAACCACATCACTGGTTTTAGAAATTATGCTCTCCTGCACTCTCTGACAAAGAGAACAAGCCATCTGCACAGCTCTCACAGCAACATCCAATTCTTTGGAATACTTATCTGGGATTTCACAAGATTGAAAATCCATGTCCCTCTGGTCCTCCATAACTGAATAGGAAGCAGAAACAAGGCTCTTATTGAGCTTAGACGGAGAAAATACTTGGGGGGTATTTGGGATTTTGAAGAGAACGAAGGGATTTTTTACATGATTGAGTGTGAGTTTGTTGCTTTTGTGCAAAAGGGTCTGTGGAATTTCTGTAGAAATGCTTGAATAGAACACAGGCATCTACGATGGACTTTGTTCTCTCAAATATGTGTGTGTGTCTGTTGTTCTAATTTGTGAGTTTTGATGGTTTGTGTGATTATGTTGAAATGGGAATATAGAACAGTTGATGATGGAAATTGAAGAAAAGAAGGAATAAAATAGAAATGGACAAATTGTGATGTTTGGGAAATTGATTGCTTTTTCCTTTCCTCAATTTGATTGCTGCAAGTGAAAATTTTATTCACATGAAGTGGGAAAAGGAAGGTTTTTATTCCAGGTTTTTGTGTCCGGTGGAAGTGGAAAATTCCTTCACGTCAATGGAATCCTAATAAATTAAATACATAATTTATTTCGCATGTAACAGTAGTTTTTTTGGGTTTTTTCATGAGTATGAACTGAGGATATAATATATATATATATATATATTTATGTATTAGGTTTAACTGAAGTTAATTACAAATGTTAATATAAAAATTATTGATTTAGTAATTTTTTAAATAAAAATTTGAGTTTTATATACTAAATCTTATATTTCTCAGAAAATAATTTTTATTATAGAGACAAATTATTATAAATTAAAATAATAAAAAGGTAAATCAATTCAAATTTATCAAATTGTTATATTACTTTCTAGTCAACTTTTTTGTCGAAAAGTTTTAATATAAAATTTCCTTTAATTTATTATATTAAAATAAATAGTATCCAAATGCCTTTAATGTACTCTTAATGCATTAACAATTGTAACCAAATACATCTTACAGTGACAATATTTCTCAAATAGTATAATTTAAATAAAGGAAAATTGTTACAAATTGACTCAGTGAACTTTTTCCAAATATTAAGATAATTTCTTGTCATATGTTAAAAAATTCCTTGAAATTAAAATTTTTGGTCGAAGTCTATGATATATAAATATATATTTTTTATTTTAAAATTTTAATTTTCATTGACAAAATGTTACATGTTCTATAAATATTTTTTTATTTTAAAAACAAATTATTACAAGAAAATAAATTAAAATAAAAGTAAATTGACACAAATGGTAGGGTTAAACTTTTTAAAATAATAAGGTTGTTGATAGGGTATAAATTAGTGTAATAATTATGGTTTATTTTGTTTTATTTTTGAATGAATATTACACTAATTATTGTATTTTGTGATCATTGATAAAATAGGAATGATGGAGGAGACTTTTGAAGAAAAAGGAAGGAAAAAGTCTAATTTGGAAACATTGAAAACTTTGAAGATATTTCTAATAGTTAGGAATATAAATTTTGGAGAATTTTAATTTTTGTAATCTTCTATTTTGATTAGACTATCTATTTGATAAGTTAATTAGGTTGTTTGTCATTAAAAAATTCTTTTTTTTATTTGGTAGTTGTTAAAAATTTAGAAAAACTTTCTTTTAAAAAAAATAGGTAATTCATTTATATATATATGAAACATTAGAAGAGAGATGGAGAGAGCTCGAGAGAGGGAGGCACCCGAAAGGGGGCGGCAGCCCCGGCACCCTGCAGCACACCATTTTTAGTTTAGATTTTGTTTTTGGTTGCTTCAATTCTCTCAACCGGCGGCTGCTACTTTTTGGGGAAAAACAAGGACGACTACATTTATTTTATTTTCTCCATTGTTTTGCAACTTTAATGTTGAATAAAATCTTTATGAGTTTTTTTTTTTATGTTTTCTTTTCAATTTTATTTTTTTCTAGTTGAATGGTATTGAAATTTTGATGATTGATGATTGTGAGATTTAATTAGATTTATTAAATCAATATCTCATAGGTATTTATTTAATTCCTGCTCTTCATGGATCATGATTTTTTAAAATTTATTAAATAGTGACCAATGTTTAATAATTCTAAAATAATCTACAACTAATTAAAACGCTAAATCTGTAATTGTTTGTTAGTTTTAATAAAATGGTAAATGATATTCGTGTCATGGGAATGACATTCATGTCATGGGATTAAATAATTTAATTTAAATGAATCTGATGTGTGTTTGTTAATTAGAATTGGATCTCTCTAAATCTTAATTTTGTCGAAACTTTCAATTCTAAGAGTTTCTCTAGGGTTGACTCTCGATTAAGGAAATAGTTAATGAATTTCTCTTAATTATAGACGAAGTAAAGAGAGATTGGTCGTTAGGCGATTGTCGACGGCTATAATCAATTTATTTATGGGAGTTGAAATCTTTAAATAAATCAATGATCAATCACATGAAATTAAGGTGGAAATAATTACTTTGACTACAAAAATTTCTTTTCCATTAATTTTTATTTTTTTATTTTTTGAGTTCTTTATTTTTATTAGTTTAGTTATTTTTTCCAACCTCATTTTTTTATTTTATTTTATTTTTCTTAAAAGAAGTAAATATGTCATTTCTTATGGATTCGACCCTGCTTACTTTAAACTCGTCTTTATGAAAGTTGATATATTATTTTTGTTGGTTTGATACCCATAAAATTTTGACACCAAAATTTGGTGGGTGTCAAATCTGTCGTGTATCGTCAAACAACCAAATAAAAATATCTACTTTCATAAAATGCTAGTATAGAGTGAATATGGTCATCTCCATAGGAACGGTGGATTTACTTCTTTTAAGAAAAAAAAAATATGGAGGTTTGAAAAATTAACTAAACTAATTAACAAAAAATAAAGAATTGAAAAATAAAAGAATAAAAACTAATGAAAAATCAATTTTTCTAGTCAAAAGAATTATATTCACCTTAATTTCATGTGATTGATCATTGATCTATCTAAAGATTTCAATACTCTTAAATAAATTGGTTATAGCCGTCGACAAACGCCTAACGATCAATCTCTCCTTATTTCATCGATAATTAAGAGAATCTCGTTAATTATTTCTCTAATCGAGAGTCAACGCTAAAGAAGCTCTTAGAATTGAAAGTCTCAACAATATTAAGATTTAGAGAAATTCAATTCTAATTAACAAACACACGACGGGTTCATTTAAATTAGATTATTTAATTCTATGAAATGAATGTCATTTACTACTTCATTAAAACTAACAAACAATTACGGATTTGTCATTTTAATTAGTTGTAGATTATTCTAAATCTATTAAATATTAGTCACTATTTAATAAAATCTAGAAAATCATGATCCATAAAGCATATAAATTAAATAAATATTTATGAGATATTGATTTAATAAACTCAATTAAATTTCACAATCATCAATTATTAAGGTTTCAATACCCTTTAACTAGAAAATAAAATTAAAAAAATATAAATAAAACAAAACTCACAGACATTTTATTCAACGTTGAGTTGCTGACGACGAAGATGAAAATAAAAAAAATGGAAGCCGTCCTTCTTCTTGAATATGCAACGGGTGTGTTGTTGAAAAAAATAAAGGGGCGGCTGCCCTTAATTCATTTGACTAAAAAAAATTGATTTCATCTTAGTTTTTATTCTTTTATTTTTAAATTTTTTATTTTTATTTTAATTAGTTTAGTTAATTTTTCAAATCCTATATTTTTATTTTTATTTTTATTTTCTTAAAAGAAGTAAATCCATCGTTTCCTGTGGATTCGACCCTGCTTACCCTAGATTCAACTTTGTGAAAGTAGGTTATTTATTTTTGTTGGTTTGACACCTACCAAATTTTGGCGCCATTGTCGAGAAACGGTATTAAATGATTTATTTCTTTTAAGTTTTGTTTTCTTTTTATTTTTGAAACTAACATTTGCAATGAACTTACTAAAAGTTTGTTAACCATATAGAAGAGAAAGATTTTAAACACTCGGATATGGCCGGTCAAAAGACTTTAAGGGAGTTACTATTTTCTGATTTTAATGAACATACTTTTTGCAGTGATTTTTCTAATATTGGGACTTCCTAACAATTTAGAATATTGAAAGATGCTCCAAAGAAGGTTAATGAGGTAAGTTTTTCTTCCATCGATCAAAAATTGGATGCACTAACATATCTTGTGGAAAAATTTGTTGTAGGATAAAGACGACCGGTACATACTTGTGGAATTTGTTCAGAGATGGATCATCCAACTGATAAGTGTCCCATTTTTTATGGTAACCTATATTCGAACATTTATAACTAGGGATGGCGTAATGAGCCAGACTTTAGTTATAAAAATTGACAATAAGGATTCTAACAACAACCACAAGTTCAATCTCAATTTCAGTCTCAACAAACTTTTTCGAGTCAAGGTACGTTTTTAGAAAAAATTGTCAAAAGTTTGGCTAACAGTACTTTGTTAATTCAACAGGAAAGCCAATGATTTAAACAAGAGACAAGAGCCAGTATCAAAAATTTGGAAAATCAAGTGTCACAATTGATGGCAACCATGAGTCGATTGGAAAATTTATCAAAAGAAGTGCAACACAATTCATCAAATGCCAAAGAAGATAGGGAAATCGAGCAAATAGAGAAATCATCAATAGTGAATGAATCCACCGATGAGGTAAATAACAATCCCAATATTTTCAAAACAAAAATTTTGATTTTACCACATTTTCTTAGCAAATTGGCACAATCAAAAGATGAGGAAGAGAAAGAGATTTTCAAAACTTCTCGAAAAGAAGGACCCAATATTCCTTTCTTAGAAACAATAAAACAAGTAACAAAATCATTCATAAAAATAGTTAAGACAAAAATTAATACGGATTTGGGTATTTTAACGCTTGAGTTTGATGGTAAAATTGATACTTTTAATATTTTTGATGTTATGAAATATCCAAATGATTTTAAATCTATTTTTCATGATAGCATGGTGGAGTTCATTGTTCATGATAATTTTGTGCAAAATGAATTAGATTTTGATTTTAAGGAAAATGTGACAAAAAAGGTTGCACAATGGGGTAAATTTCTTAATGATAAACTCCTGCATTGGAAATAATCATTGGTAAGCCATAAAATCTTTCACTTCAATTCAAAATTGAAGTTCATGTCAGGTATGTTGAAATTTAAATGGACCGGACCAGTTTTTGAATGAGGTTGAATCAAGGAGGTAATGTCTAGCCAAATACATTAAGCAAAAGCGTTTATTAGGAGGCAACCCAATATTTTCTTTTATGATTTTTATTTCATTTTTATTTGGTTTGATTTAGTTTTAATTTTGATTCTTTTTAGGTTAAGAAATGCTGGAAAATTTGATGACCAGAAGTGTTTTACCATTAAGGCGTGCCCATGCCTTAACAAGCCTTCACTGCTGTCAAATTTTGCTAATGTTCTCAAGTGACCAGAATTGCACATGAGTTAGGGCGTGCCCACGCCCTAAGAAGGGGTCTATTGCTGCCATCATAATTTTTTCTTCAAAACTTGTTGGATTTGCCTATCCATTCATCACTCTACCCTAGGAAAATCTTGTTCTCACTTTATCTTTTTATTTTTGTTTTTATTTGATGTGATAGTTATTTATTTTTATTTTCTCTCTCACTTAGCATACATTGGGGACAATGTATGATTTAGGTATGGGGGAATATTTCATGTTTTTTGTTTTTGGAATTTTTTTTTTACAATAGGTTAAATTTTGTTTCATTTTATTTAATTAAAAAAGACAAAAAAAGAGAAAAATAAAAAAAAATTCGAATTTTCTAAGTTGATGTGTGTTATTTGGTTGGTTAGAAATTTATGAAAAATAACTCGTATCAATGGTTTTTGTACTTGCAATGATTATGTATGTTTTCAATAGTTTTCTTTGAATGATAAATATACAAGATTTGACATAACCCCATTTAAAAGTGAGGATTTGAGCCAAACAAGCGAGCAAATTCATTCTTTGTGTTCGGAATTTCTTTTCTTCTTGAGTGATTATCATACTTGGATTGAACATTCTAGAACTTGCAATGTTATGCATTTTGAGATCACGTCTAGAGTTTTATGCATTGAAATGATAAAGATATCTAGGCTTTACCCTATTTTGGCTTTCGTAAAAATCCTGACCCTTGATTTATTATTCCCTTAGTAAATCAATTTGATTCTGAGACCATTTCTTTCTTCAAAACCATTCAATACAACACTAAAACCCTATTTTGGCTTGCGTTTCAACCCTTGTACCAATGATATATGTAGTTAATTGCATGATGTTAGTTATATGATTGACTCATGAGATATGTATTGATTAGAGATTTGATGATGATATTTGCTACATATAAAAAAGGAAAGAAAAAGTTTGATTTTGTTTATTTTTGTGTTGAGATGTACTTCATAAAAAAAGGGAGAGAAAAAAAAAGCAGCGAAAAAAAAAGAAAGAAAAAAAAAATATTACATTTTTGAGAATTTCATTCAGTCATGGATCATAGAGAAAAGTTTGATATTTTTGACTATTGGCTACGTTGAGCACATGTGGGTAACAAGATCATGTATTTTTGGTGTGCTATTTGTGCGGGGTAACTTGTTATCGCAGAAAAATAACGTGGTTAGTTGCATATTTTCTTTGATACATTTTAAATCCTTGATATACCCTTTTATCCTACTCTTAACCCTAACCCCATTATAACCAAATAAAAGACCTTTAAATTGGTGTATGAAATTCAAATTTTTAAGTGGTGAAAATTTGATATATTTGCAAACATATAGTAATGTCAATTCTAATGTGTTGATCTGAATGTTATTGATATATTTTTCACCCAATTTTAAGTGAATTTGAGTGAATTTTTGGAGAGGATGTTGAATCTTGCAGTTTTGATTTCATTGGGAATTGTTGGGATTTGTAATAATTGTTCTCATACGAAACACTGTGAAGTATTTGTTATTTTGATTATTTTTCTAATTTGACTCTCATGGCATATGTTGATTTAATAATTCGAAAGAAAAATATGTTGCTTTCTTTAGTTTTAATTTTATTTGAGTTAGGAATGTTTGAGGACAAGCATCATCTAGGTGTGGGGGAATTTGATAGGGTATAAATTGATATAAGAATTATGGTTTATTTTGTTCTATTTTTGAATGAATATTACACTAATTATTATGTTTTGTGATCATTGATAAAATATGAATGATGGATGAGACTTTTGAAGAAAAAGGAAGGAAAAAGCCTAATTTGAAAATATTGAAGACTTTGAAGATATTCATAATATTTAGGAATATAAATTTTGGAGAATTCTAATTTTTATAATCTTTTATTTTAATTAGACTATCTATTTGATAAGTCAACTAAGTTGTTTGTAATTAGAATTTTTTTTTTATTTGATAGTTACCAAAAATTTAGAAAAATCTTCTTTTAGAAAAATAGGTAACTCATTCTTATATATATAGAACATTAGAGGAGAGGAGGAGAGAGCCCGAAAGAGGGAGGCACCCGAAAGGGGGCGGCAGCCTCGGCACCTTGCAGCACACCATTTTTAGTTTAGGTTTTGTTTTGGTTGTTTCAATTCTCTCATCCGACGGCTGCTTCTTTTTGGAGAAAAGTAAGGACGGTTACATTTGTCTTATTTTCTCCATTGTTTTGCAACTTTAATGTTGAATAAAATCTCTGTGAGTTTTTCTTTTATGTTTTTTTTTTAATTTTATTTATTTCTAATTGAAGGGTGTTGAAATCTTGATGATTGATAATTGTAAAATTTAATTGGATTTATTAAATCAATATTTCATAAGTGTTTATTTAATTCCTGCTCTTAATGAATCATGATTTTTTAGGGTTTATTAAATAGTGGCCAATGTTTAATAATTCTAGAATAATCTACAATTAATTAAAACGACAAATTCGTAATTGTTTGTTAGTTTTAATAAAGTAGTAAATGACATCCGTGTCATGGGAATGACATTCATATCATGGGATTAAATAATCTAATTTAAATGAACCCGGTGTGTATTTGTTAATTAGAATTGAATCTCTCTAAATCTTAATGCTGTTGAGACTTTCAATCCTAAGAGATTCTTTAGGGTTGACTCTCGATTAGGGAAATAGTTAATGAACTTCTCTTAATCATCGACGAAGTAAGGAGAGATTGGTTGTTAGGCGATTATCGATGACTATAATTAATTTATTTATGGGAGTTGAATTTTTTAGATAAATCAATAATCAATACATGAAATTAAGGTGGAAATAATTCATTTGACTAGAAAAATATCTTTTTCATTAATTTTTATTTTTTTTGAGTTCTATATTTTTATTAGTTTAGTTATTTTTTCCAACCTCCATATTTTTATTTTATTTTATTTTATTTTCCTAAGAGAAGTAAATTCGTCGTTCCCTATGGATTCGACATTGCTTACTTTAGACTCGTCTTTGTGAAAATAGATATATTATTTTTATTGAATTGACACCCACCAATTGTCTTATATTAAAAAATTGTAAGTAAATATTATTAATATAAATTTTTCCGACAGAGGTATAAATTTTGTACATGCATCTACTCTCTCTCTGTATATATTTGTTTTCATAAAACAACACAAAATTAGGCTATATTTCTATTGAACATTGCCACAGTTGCGAGGATGGAGCTTGGATTGCATTATTTCTATTGAAAATTAATTAAATTGATAACGAATCATAATTATTATTTTAAGAATGAATTATTTTATGAATGAATTCGTGATTACAATCTTACTAAAGTACCAAAAAATTGTGACAGATCCTTTAACTCATCGTTAGGGTATACTTAGGTAAATAGTTTTCGATAATCGAATAAATTATCTCATAGTTACAAATCTTTCATCAAATTTGGATGAATAATTTTTTTTTTATATAAAAAAATATAACCAAATAAGATCGAATAAGAAAAAAAAAATAGAAATAAAAAGATTTTACTATTTAAATTCTCGAGAAAGATTAAAATGAATCGTTTGAATGGTTTCCACAGCATTAATCATTGGTCATTTGACTTTTGTAGAGTAGAATGTGAAAATTCCAACTGATAGGCGGATGTTTGTGGGCAATGAAACAAGCATCCACATTGTATTCTGGAACCTTAAGCTTATCATTGAGAATGAGAAATCAGCTCTCCTCACGCACAGGAATATCCATATGACGGTTTGAATCGAGAATTGATGCTGAATCGGAATTCCACATTTATGGTATGGCCCTTTGAATTTGAACACTTCCCTAGAAGAGTAACGCACGAGGCCCAAAAAATTTTTCCTTCTTGCCGATATTCAAAATTCTTGATATTAATTTCAACTTTTTATATCACTGCGTTATGAATATAATGATAAAATATTATATTTTTTTAATCAAAATTTTAAATTCAAATCTTGATAATAGAAAAATAAAATTTAAGAAAACCAATCTCATGATTAGACTTTGAAACTGATCAAATCAAATTAATTAAGTTTTTGAATACCGATGATCAAATAAAAAAGAAATTCAACTTTTTATTCACTTCTGAGATTTATTGGCTATTGTGTATGTGTTTAAAAATTTTTCTAAATAATAAAAATTAAAATTTTTATAATAATAAAAATGAAAAAAAAAAGTTATTACAAAATATTTGGTCATCATGAAATCATCAACACAGCAAGATTGATTGTGGTAAGGCTTTGTTTAAAGGACATTCCATAAGTTCCAAGATTCAAAAGGTGTGAAACACACGCTCACTCAATCTCATTGTGAGAGACACTTTAAGTGAAGGGAAATAAGTGAATGATTTGACACAGAAGTTTCTAATCTTAGTAATCATTATCATCCTTAATGATAGAAAAATAATCGAAGATTGTGTGTTTCATTTGAAGGATAAACACTAAGATCATGCCATTTTTCTCCACTTGACACAAAAAGTTGCCCTTCTTTCTTTCACTTTGGCTGCTGTCAACTTGAAGTAGTAGTGATTGAGCATTAGATTCTGCAAGAGATTGGCGGAGGTCCCATTTTTGCCCCCTATGCATGACATACACCTTACATCTTAGAGGTGTCATCATCTTGCAGTAAGCTAAAGTTGAAAATTTTACTTTGAAATCAAGGGTTCTATTTCTTCTTCCCTTCAATTTTTTTTTCCTCCCCCCTAAACAAAAGGCACCACGAGAGAACAAGGGAACCATCCTAAGAGAATGGAACCCTTTGGCCGTCTAGGGGTGACCTTAGAATAGAACTTGTGCAACCCTTGAGTGTATTTTTTCCATCTGTCTGGGTCTATGGTATGTCTTACAAATTTCTTGATTACCCATAATAGAAACTAGGTATTGTAACTTTTCCTTTTGAAAAAATCTAATGAAATTAATGTAAATATTCAACAAAAAATATTTACAAATAATAAGTAAATAAATTAAATTTCCAAAATCAAATTAAATTTCAACCGACAAAACTAAAATTTTATAAATACGAAGAAACCGACATCGTGTTTTATGACTCAAATCCCTTTGGATAATGTGTTTAGAAAGAAAAGACGATCGTATAATTCATAAAATTCATAAGAAAAAAAAAGACAAGAAGATGAAATTAACAACAATCAAGAGAGAATGTGTCCCACAAGAAAATGAAGAACTAATTAAACGAACAAAAGCAAGTTTAGGAATAGGATAAGACATTAGGATTAGGTTTTGTTTTGGATTTAGCTAGGTTTAAGTAATCCATAGCGTAGTAGCATTCTCAAAAAATTTAATGAATGCGTGTAAGATTTTTGTGAGCAATTTGGGCTTAGAGTCCTCTTCTGGTGGTTTGCCCCATCCAGCCCATTTCATCACCTCGATCTTAGCCCAACGGCCGAGAAAGGTTGTCATTTTTTTTGTGGTTACATCTGCATTTGAATTCCGAATCACAGGATTAAAGAAGAAGATTATAACCATTAGACTGTTTCCTTAGAAACAAAAGATTATCATTTCATCACCAATGGGCATGAGTGGTTTTTTTTTTTTTTTTTTTTTTTTTTTTTAATATAAACCATCGATATCTGTAATCAAGTTAAAATTAATAAATTTGATTCTAGTCAAATTAAACCCTAAGAAGTAAAACTCTCCTTAACTTTATTTTTTTCATACACAATACTTAAAATTAAGAACTTATTTAAGTGGTACCACTGTTTAACTATTGAACTGTCTGCATGGTTAAGAGTATAGATGACAAAGACTGTCCATTTGGGCAGTAGTATGATGGCAGCTTTTGGTTTTTTATTTAATTTTTTTTTTAATTAGGAGGCTTATAGTCATAGAACTATATAATATAAGATAATTCTCTTCGTACATATTATTAAAATAAATTGCAATAACTAAAACTCGAATATATTCCACTATAGAAAGTTACCGGATATACAACCATCATGCTATGCTTATTTATATAGGTTCTGGCTCCTTTTGTAATAAACAATTATAGCATAATTTATTTATTATTTCAAGTATATCATTATTGACCAGATAAAAAATTACGTGAAATTCTTTAAATTTGTTATTGAAATTAAAACTATTTTAGTTAAAAAAAATAGTGAAAGAACTATGTTCTTTTTTGTTTTGGGAAAATCAAATTAACCTTTTCTTTACTCAATATTTACTTTCGTGAATGCTCCTATTATTTATAAATAAAACTTTGTCGAGGGCTAGAATGGGAAAATAAACAACACTCTTCTTTTTTAAAAAAATATTTTTTATTTTCAAACTCTATATTTTTATCAAAAATTTTACTTTAATTGAAAAATTATGAATAAAAAAAAAATGGAAATCTTGAAAGGGGTCGACTTGGAAATTGATGAAGAGATGGACAAGAACATAGAAAAAGGACCAACATTGGCCGGCTTCAAGCGGATCACAAATAATAAGGATTCCAAATTCAATTTCCTAGCTAGATAATGGTAAGATGTTAGGAAAAAAATACACAAAGTGTTTCCCGATTTAATACGAGAGATAGAAGAGGATAAACATATATATACGTAACTTTTCTCTTTTTTTATAAAGAGACTGTTTTTATGTCTCAGACTCGTAATCTCGAGATCATCAAATAAGTAATTCAATTGCCCTCAATGGTAAGATATTAGATTGCAAGAAAATAGAAATTAATATAAAATAATACGAAAAAATTGAATTTTGTAAGAATGCATGAAACAGAAATATGAAGAAACATATAAATATGAAAAATATAATTATTTTTATATAAATATTAATTATTTTATAAAAATAACAGAATAATTATATTTTATAATTATAATTTAAAATGATCAATATGTAGTTATTAATTATAAAAAATAATAATTATAATTAATTAATTAATTTGAAAAATATGTAAATATAAAAAATAAAAAAAATTATATAAATATTAATTAATTTAACGTGTTGAGTTATTTTAAAAATGAAAAACATTTAAAAAAACATTTTGAAAGGAGAAATTTTAGTATTGAAAAATTTTTGTGTGAATAAGAGGTAATAGAATAAAAGTGCATATTTTATGATGGATAAAAATTTTTGTGTCCTTTCAATATTTTGATATTATGTTTAAAAAGTGCATATTTTATAATGGATAAAAATTTTTAGGGTAATGTCTCGGGGCACTCCCTAAAAAATGTTTAAAAACTATAAAATCTTACAAATAAAAATTTAATATTTTTATAAAGAATTTTTAATTATATTAATAACTTTTATATTCTATTATGAAATTAATTTTTTTCTTTTGATTTACATAAGTTCTGAATTTTGAATCATCGAATTAGAGGAGGGGAGGGTTATTGTTAGACAATAAGTCATTATCCATGGCACCGATGAGAATTCCCCCCGTGTGCTTTAGATGCGTGGCGAAAATTATTAAAGCATGGGCTAAGCGTCCGAACCAACATATGTCTCAATTGGCGAGGAAAAATTTGTAAAGAAGTAATCGAGTCCACGAAATGGGGATAAGGAATTCTTCGTGTTCATTAACAATAAGTCATTATCCATGGCACTGATGAGAATTCCCCCCGTCTGCTTTAGATGCGTGGCGAAAATTGTTATAGCGTGGGCTAAGCGTCCGAACCAACATATGTCTCAATTGGCGAGGAAAAATTCGTAAAGAAGTAATCGAGTCAACGAAATGGGGATAAGGAATTCTTCGTGTTCATTAACAATAAGTCATTATCCATGGCACCGATGAGAATTCCCCCATGTGCTTTAGATGCGTGGCCAAAATTGTTAAAGCATGGGCTAAGCGTCCGAACCAACATATGTCT
Source organism: Dillenia turbinata (assembly GCA_037126225.1). Taxonomy (NCBI): domain Eukaryota; kingdom Viridiplantae; phylum Streptophyta; class Magnoliopsida; order Dilleniales; family Dilleniaceae; genus Dillenia; species Dillenia turbinata. The sequence goes on along the minus strand of JBAMMX010000010.1, from coordinate 19,476,830 downwards.
CAATTGGCGAGGAAAAATTGTGTAATCGAGTCCACGAAATGGGGATAAGGAGTTCTTCGTGTTCATTAACAATAAGTCATTATCCATGGCACCGATGAGAATTCCCCCCGTGTGCTTTAGATGCGTGGGGAAAATTGTTAAAGCGTGGGCTAAGCGTCCGAACCAACATATGTCTCAATTGGCGAGGAAAAATTCGTAAAGAAGTAATCGAGTCCACGAAATGGGGATAAGGAATTCTTCGTGTTCATTAACAATAAGTCATTATCCATGGCACCGATGAGAATTCCCCCCGTGTGCTTTAGATGCGTGGCGAAAATTGTTAAAGCGTGGGCTAAGCGTCCGAACCAACATATGTCTCAATTGGTGAGGAAAAATTCGTAAAAAAGTAATCGAGTCCACGAAATGGGGATAAGAAATTCTTCGTGTTCATTAACAATAAGTCATTATCCATGGCACCGATGAGAATTCCCCCTGTGTGCTTTAGATGCGTGGCGAAAATTGTTAAAGCGTGGGCTAAGCGTCCGAACCAACATATCTCTCAATTAGCGAGGAAAAATTCGTAAAGAAGTAATCGAGTCCACGAAATGGGGATAAGGAATTCTTCGTGTTCATTAACAATAAGTCATTATCCATGGCACCGATGAGAATTCCCCCCGTGTGCTTTAGATGCGTGGCGAAAATTGTTAAAGCGTGGGCTAAGCGTCCGAACCAACATATGTCTCAATTGGCGAGGAAAAATTCGTAAAGAAGTAATCGAGTCCACGAAATGGGGATAAGGAATTCTTCATGTTCATTAACAATAAGTCATTATCCATGGCACCGATGAGAATTCCCCCCGTGTGCTTTAGATGCGTGGCGAAAATTGTTAAAGCGTGGGCTAAGCGTCCGAACCAACATATGTCTCAATTGGCGAGGAAAAATTCGTAAAGAAGTAATCGAGTGCACAAAATGGGGATAAGGATTTCTTCGTGTTCATTAACAATAAGTCATTATCCATGGCACCGATGAGAATTCCCCCCGTGTGCTTTAGATGCGTGGCGAAAATTGTTAAAGCGTGGGCTAAGCATCCGAACCAACATGTCTCAATTGGCGAGGGAAAATTCGTAAAGAAGTAATCGAGTCCACGAAATGGGGATAAGGATTTCTTCGTGTTCATTAACAATAAGTCATTATCCATGGCACCGATGAGAATTCCCCCCGTGTGCTTTAGATGCGTGGCGAAAATTGTTAAAGCGTGGGCTAAGCATCCGAACCAACATATGTCTCAATTGGCGAGGAAAAATTCGTAAAGAAGTAATCGAGTCCACGAAATGGGGATAAGGATTTCTTCGTGTTCATTAACAATAAGTTATTATCCATGGCACCGATGAGAATTCCCCCCGTGTGCTTTAGATGCGTGGCGAAAATTGTTAAAGCATGGGCTAAGCGTCCGAACCAACATATGTCTCAATTGGCGAGGAAAAATTCGTAAAGAAGTAATCGAGTCCACGAACTGGGGATAAGGAATTCTTCGTGTTCATTAACAATAAGTCATTATCCATGGCACCGATGAGAATTCCCCCCGTGTGCTTTAGATGCGTGGCGAAAATTGTTAAAGCGTGGGCTAAGCGTCCGAACCAACATATGTCTCAATTGGCGAGGAAAAATTCGTAAAGAAGTAATCGAGTCCATGAAATGGGGATAAGGAATTCTTCGTGTTCATTAACAATAAGTCATTATCCATGGCACCGATGAGAATTCCCCCCGTGTGCTTTAGATGCGTGGCGAAAATTGTTAAAGCGTGGGCTAAGCGTCCGAACCAACATATGTCTCAATTGGCGAGGAAAAATTCGTAAAAAAGTAATCGAGTCCACGAAATGGGGATAAGGAATTCTTCGTGTTCATTAACAATAAGTCATTATCCATGGCACCAATGAGAATTCCCCCCGTGTGCTTTAGATGCGTGGCGAAAATTGTTAAAGCATGGGCTAAGCGTCCGAACCAACATATCTCTCAATTAGCGAGGAAAAATTCGTAAAGAAGTAATCGAGTCCACGAAATGGGGATAAGGAATTCTTCGTGTTCATTAACAATAAGTCATTAACCATGGCACCGATGAGAATTCCCCCCGTGTGCTTTAGATGCGTGGTGAAAATTGTTAAAGCGTGGGCTAAGCGTCCGAACCAATATATGTCTCAATTGGCGAGGAAAAATTCGTAAAGAAGTAATCGAGTCCACGAAATGGGGATAAAGAATTCTTTGTGTTCATTAACAATAAGTCATTATCCATGGCATCGATGAGAATTCCCCCCGTGTGCTTTAGATGCGTGGTGAAAATTGTTAAAGCGTGGGCTAATCGTCCGAACCAACATATGTCTCAATTGATGAGAAAAAATTTGTAAAGAAGTAATCGAGTCCACAAAATGGGGATAAGGAATTCTTTGTGTTCATTAACATATATATCCTAATATATGTAAAGCGACTAAAGGTCGCATGAGTTTCGTCCTCCGGCTTTGTTCGCCCTATGTTTTTTTTTCCACTCTTTCCTCTGTGGCCCCCACCACAGCCCCACCACCTTCTTCTCTCTTCCTTTCTCTCAAACTTTGTTCATCCTATTTTTTCTTCCACTCTTTCCCTCTGTGGCCCCCACCACAGCCTCTCTCTCTCCGCCCACCCCCACTACTCTCTCTCTCTCACCCCCTCCTCACAGTCTCTCATCCCCATTTTCCCATATCCCCTTATGTAACATAACATCAATTTTTTTTTTTTTTTTTATCACAACATTTATTTTTTTCGTTTGCATCTTTTTTTGAGTTTTTTTTTTCTTTCATTTGCACTCTAAATTAAGAATATATATATTTAAATAATTAAATACTCACAATATTAAATTAAAATAAAAAAATTTATAAAATATTAAATGTAATATTAAATTATTTATATAAATTTTATATAAAATATTAATTCTTATAATTTTAGGGTTAAAAATAAAATATTACATATTTAAAATATTTAATTCTTACAACATTAATACTTTTTTTTATTTTTGACATTAATATTTTAATTTGAAATTTCGTGTTTCTTTAATTATTAATTTTACTATCATTTAAATCTTTGTAACATTGATTCCATATATTTTTTTTTATTTTATCATTAATATTTTAATTTGATATTTTTATTGTTGATTAAAAATAGAAAATAATATAATTTAGTGGAATCATATATTTTTCTATTTGGGTATTATTTTATTTATTGAATTGCACTCATGTGTTTTTCAAGTTTTATTTAATAATAGTAATATAATTTTTATAATTTTAAGTTTATATATATATTTAATATCTATAAAAATGTTATAATTATCAGCTCTATTCTTCTGTAATCCTATACTTATCATTTTTACTAAAAACATGAGACAAATATTATAACTTGTTGAAATTTAAGAGGCATTTTAAGAAAAATTGAAATTAAATAAAATAGAATTATATTGTATTTTAATGTAATAATTATATAAAAATTATTTTAGTTTTTTAATGAAATATTAAATTTTTAAATATAAAATTTTATATATTTTTTTTATGAAAAACAACTTTCGTTTTAACAAATGTATATTATAAATAGAATAAAAAAATAAAGATATTTTTAAATAAATTGATTTATTATATATTTGAATGATTTTTTTATATATATATTGTGTCGGTGCCCATGTTTCAAAATCAAAAACACATTAACAAAAATCTCCAGTAAAATTAAAAATTTGTTGGAAAATAAATCTATTCATTTTTAACTGATCGGTTTCAGTATAATTATGATTTCTAAATTTATTTATTAAAAAATAATTTTAAATATTCTCAAAATATTTGGTTATTTTTTAATTTTTGTACACTATTAAAATAAATTTTTCATCGGAAAATTTTGCAAAAAAACAAAGATATTTAGTTTGTAATATTAAATAATTAATATTTAAAAATTAAAAAATTCATACATTAAATATTTAATATATATATTCAAATAATTGAACACATACAATTTTAAATTAAAATTGAAATATTTATAAAATATTAAATTGAATATTGAATTGTTTATATAAATTTTATATCAAATATTAATTCTTATAAGTTTAAGGTTAAAAATAAGATATACATATGTAAATTATTTAATTCTTATAATATTAATATATATTTTTTATTTTTAGCATTAATATTTTAATTTAAAATTTTATATTTCCTAGATTATTAATTTTACCATCATTTAAATCATTTTTAGCATTGATTTCATATTTTTTTTTATCATAAATATTTTAATTTCGTATTTCATATTTCCTAAATGATTAAATTTAGGGTTTAAAAATTTCTATCCTTTTTAAATTTTACCACAATTCATAGCATCATTAATTTTGAATTCAAATTTTTTTCTCTTCCTACCTCTTTTCTCTTCACTTAAAACAATACCAATACAGATTATATAAATATTTTAATTATTTATTGAATATTTTCCTTCCTTTGTTACAAAAATTTTTGATGGAAAAATTTTCCTTTAAAGTTTTTATGGAAAATTTATTTAAAAATTTTTGCTTTTCTTTTTTTATACAAATATTTAAAATTTTTTGTTTCTTTTTAATAATTTTTCAAACTTACCTCTTTTTGCTTTTTTTTTCTTTTCTGCAAAAAAAATTATGGAAAATCTATTCTAATAATTTGCAAAAATTGCATAATTTTTTTTAATAATTTTTGATTCTTTTTATAAATATTGTCATTTAAAAATTTTTCTTTTCTTTCAATAATTTTTCAAACTTGCCTTTTTTTCTTCTTTTTTCCTTTTTTTTGCAAAAATCTTTTTATGAAAAATTCATTTTAAACTTGTTTATGGAAAATTTATTTTTAAACTTTTGCTTACATTTTTCTACAAATAATTGAGCACCTACAATATTAAATTAAAAATGAAATATTTATAAAATATTAAATTATGTATATAAATTTTATAATATTATTTCATTTGTTTCATAAAGGTCTTAAAAAATTGGTTTCTTGTCCTTTGGGTGTTTCCCAAAAAAAAAAAAAAAAACTCTACTCCACTATATCCTAATTTATTAAATATCATATTCTTTATGTTTATCTTAATATAAATTTTATGAGTTTACATCTTCATACCTATTTTTCTTATTACTATTTGATTGGTCTTACTTAATATTGTCATTTAGACCATATAAATTAAAATTGGAATCTGTGTACACTATCATATTTTATCTTTTATATGTTTCAAACTTCAATATCACATTTAGAGTATTACTTCTTTTAGTATAGATATTGTTGTTAAATATTATCATTTCCCAAATATGATCATCACTATTTTTTATATAATCAAATGAGATCAAATCAGAAAATGAAAGATAAAAGTAGAGTATCTACAACTTGAATAGTCTATCAAAAACACATGACTATCATTATATTTACTAATAATATTATCATATAAATAAATTAATAATATAAAAAATAATTGAATTCAAATATTAAAATAGTTATAATATAACAATTATTTATATAGTTAACACAAAAACTAGTATATATATAAGCGTGAATGACTCATAAGCACGTTGAATTTTGTTGTCTTCCATCGTGGCGTGCAAGACCCACATGCATGCACCTGTGTCGGATTTTTTTCCCCCCTTATTTCTCCTCTCCTCTCTCTCTCCTCATTGAAAAAAAAAACATAAAAAAATAAAAAAATAAAACCTTTAGTCGACTGAAATACATGTCTTGGTCGATTAAAGGTCTTAGTTGACTATAAGACATGTTTTAATCGACTAAGGAATCTTGGTTGTACGTTATCGGGGAGTTTTGTATCGAAAAACTTTTTACCGGAAGTTTTTTCCAAGTTTTCGAGGAGCTTTCTACCGAGAAACTTTTTATCGGGAGATTTTTCACTGTTACTAGGAAAATTTGTACCGGGAAACTTTTTACCGGGAGTTTTTTCCTGTTATCGGGGAGTTTTGTACCGAAAAACTTTTTATTGGGAGTTTTTTCACGGTTATCGAGGAGTTTTGTACCGAAAAACTTTTTACCAAGGAGCGAGATTTGTACGAGGAAACTTTTTATCGAGAAGCTTTTTATCGGGACTTTTCCTGGCTATAGGGGAGCTTTGTACGGGGAAATTTTTTATCGAGAAGTTTTTTACCGGGAGTTTTTTATAGTTACTGGGGAGTTTTGTATCGAGAAACTTTTTACCGAATAGTTTTTTACCGGGATTTTTTTTCTGGTTACTGGGGAGATTTGTACCGGGAAACTTTTTACTAGGGAGCTTTTTACTGATGAATCCGTGACACGTCAGATTTCGTCGTCCACTATCGTGGCGTACAGGACCCACATGCATGCACCTATGTCGGATTTTTTTTCCTCCTTTCTCCTCTCCTTATTGAAAAAAAAGCATAAAAGAATCAAAAAAATAAAGTCTTTAGTCGACTAAAATACATGTCTTGGTCGAAGACATGTTTTAGTCGACTAAGGAATGTTGGTTGTACGTTATCAGAGAGTTTTGTATCGAAAAACTTTTTATTGGAGAGTTTTTTACCGGAGGTTTTTTCCGATTATCGGAGAGTTTTCTATTGGAAAACTTTGTATCGGGGATTTTTCTAACGGGAGTTTTTTCAAGGTTACCAGGAAGATTTGTATCGGGAAATTTTTATCGTGGAGTTTTTTACTGAGAGTTTTTCACAGTTATCGGGGAGTTTTGTATTGGGAAACTTTTTACCGGGGAGTTTTTTACAGGGAGTTTTTTCACGGTTACTGGGGAGATTTGTATCGGGAAACTTTTTATCGGTGAGTTTTTTATCGGGAGTTTTTCCCGGTTACTGGGGATTTTGTATCGCGAAACTTTTTTCCGAGGAGTTTTTTAATGGGAGTTTTTTCGCGGTTACCGAGGAGTTTTGTACTGGGAAACTTTTTACTGAGGAGCTTTTTACCGATGAATCCGTGACACGTCCGATTTAGTCATCCTCCATCGTGGCATGTGGGACCCACATGCATGCACTTGTATCAGATTTTTTTTCCTCCCTCTTTCTCCTCTCCTCTCTCTCCTCATTGAAAAAAAAAACATAAAAAATAGAAAATAAAGCCTTTAGTCGACTAAAATACATGTTTTGGTCGACTAAAGATCTTAGTCGACTATAAGACATGTTTTAGTCGACTAAGAAATCTTGGTTGTACGTTACCGGTGAGTTTTATACCGAAAAACTTTTTAACGAGAGTTTATTCACTGTTACCGGGGAGTTTTGTATAGAGAAACCTTTTATCGGAGAACTTTTTACCGGAAGTTTTTTCACGGTTACCGGGGAGATTTGTACTGGAAAACTTTTTATCGGGGAGCCTTGTATCGGGAGTTTTTCCTGGCTACCAGGGAGTTTTGTACCGGGAAAATTTTTTATCGAGGAGTTTTTTACCTGGAGTTTTTTGGCAGTTACTGGGGAGTTCTGTAACGGAAAACTTTTTACTGGAGAGTTTTTTGTCGGGAGTTTTTCTCGATTATCAGGAAGTTTTGTACCGAGAAACTTTTTATCGGGAAGCTTTTTACTGATGAATCCGTGACACGTCAGATTTCATCGTCCTCTATTATGGCGTGCGGGACCCACATACATGCACTTGTGTCGGATTTTTTTTCCTCCCTCTTTCTCCTCTTCCTCTCTCCTCATTGAAAAAAAAAAACATAAAAGAATAAAAAATAAAAGCTTTTAGTTGACTAAAATACATGTCTTTGTCGACTAAAGGCCTTAGTCGATTAAGGAATCTTGGTTGTACATTATCGGAGAGTTTTATACAGAAAAACTTTTTATCGGAGAGTTTTTTACCGGAAGTTTTTCACGGTTATCGGGGAGATTTCTATCGAAAAACTTTTTATGGGAGAGCTTTTAACTGGGAGTATTTTCAATGTTATTGGGAAGATTTATACCGCGAAACTTTTTACCGGGGAGCTTTTTATCGGGAGTTTTTTCACGGTTATAGGGAAGATTTGTACCGGGAAACTTTTTATCGGTGAGCTTTTTATCGGGAGTTTTTCCCGGTTATCAAGGAGTTTTGTATCGGGAAACTTTTTACTGGGAGTTTTTTCCTGGTTATTGGGGAGCTTTGTATCGGAAAAATTTTTATCGGAGAGTTTTTTCACGGTTATCAGAGAGATTTGTACCGGAAAACTTTTTATCAGAAAGTTTTTTATCGAGAATTTTTCCCAATTATCAGAAAGTTTTGTATTGGGAAATTTTTTATCGAGGAGCTTTTTGACCGGTGTTTTTTCATGGTTATCGAGGAGTTTTGTATCTAAAAATTTTTTATCGAAAAATATTTTATCGAGAGTTAATAACAAAATTCTAATTTCACACTGTGCATGTAGACGGTGTACACCACCTAGTAGAGATAAACGCATAAATCACATGGATATAATAAGTCATGGTTGGTCTATTTTAATGGTAGTCTTTATATTTTTTCTTTCACTCAGTGGTATGCCAAATTTTTAAATCGTGTTTATGTGATACTTAAGATTGATACTGATGACCTGTAAATTCAGTAGTAGAATATTAAATTTCTTTAATTAGAGTTTTAGAAATATAAAAATAGGTATTAAGAGAGTTATCTCCTAAATTAAGTCTATAATTATTCAAATCAAAATAGTCAAAATTTTAAATAGTGATGATCAAATAAAAAAATTATTTGAATAGCTGATATAAACACTTATGCCTATGATTTCGTAAATAATTCTTCATTATTTTGAAACTTTTGAAATTAGAGATCATAAAGCGCTAACCATTTCCTGAAACGTCTTAGCTTAAAAAAAGTTGGTGTAACTTAGTATAGCTTAATGTTGTATCTTAGCATAGTATGGTCGGTAATCAATAGTCACTTATTGGATAGTGATATTTAACATTCGTTCGCATGATCAATGTTGGAGATTTGGAGTGGCACAGTAATATGGATTTGTCTATAAGTTCTTCCCCATTTTTATAAATTTTTATTTATTATTTATAATTTCAATTTAAACAATCGAAATTATCTTTATTATCCCACTTTAAATTTTATCCGACTTCATTCTTTCACTTTAAAAGCAACCATTTGGGTATGGAGGTGTATCAAAAGAATACGCGCTTGTTGGAGGTATTTTTTATCCCATAGATAATTGTCCTTTTCAATTTGAATGAAAAGTCTGCATCGATATGTTCGTCCGGTCTCCTCGGATGAAAAACCTATAAATACCCCACTAGAACTGGACCTGCAGGGGATTCCAACACTTAAGTCAGGAAGGGTAATAACAAAATGAAAATTGAATACAGTCGAGAGAAATATAGCCCTGGTGGCCTCTATCATGTGATGTATCGGTCGAGTAGATATCGGAATCCCCGTGTGTGTGTAGTATATATGCGTATTGCACAGTAAACATTATGTATGTCGCATATTTGAAGTCATGTGATGCAGTATAAAAGCATATATATAGAGTAATACCTCTGATCGTGTATAAAATCGGTGTAAAAATCATATCTCTGGTGGAATATGTTTGGGTATGAAACCCCCTCTGAACTATGTATAAAACTGACCACCGAGTTATTTAAAATTGAGTATAGAGCCCTACCTTCGTTGATGTATGGAATTGGGTATGAAAACCTTACCTTTACTGATGTATGGAATTGGGAATAGAACCCTACCCTGAACGACATATAGAATTGTCTTCATCTAGTGTGTAAAAATTGAGTCATCTCTAAGGGTTGCTTATATTTTGTATTTATAGCTTTTCCAAGGGTGTAGAAAAAATCCTAATTTCCTTTTGCTTGAAGATTGTTAGAATTGTAATTAGAGATTTCTAAAACGTTTAGACTTTCTCAAAAAATATGGAAGATTTGATCTTGATAGTAATTGTCTTCTTTATCGGATAACCATACATAATTTTGAAAACCTATTAAATAAGATAACATCAGCGCTCAAATTAAAAGAGGGTTAAATTTGTAGATTTCATTTGTAAATCTTTATTTTTATTATATTAATTTAAATAAATCATATGAATTTTAATATAATTTTTAATTTTGATTCCTTTTAATCAAATACGGCCGGGTGCATCGCGACAGGTGAGTATTCACCTTTTGCTCAAATCGGCGGAAAACATATTAGAAAACATCCCTATTATTAGCTCACTCAAATAACCTATTTAATCATTCTTGAATAATATTTTCTTACAAAAAAGAAGCAAAACCAAAAACATCACTAAAAAAATCTTAGTAAATCATAGTCATCATACACACCCAATAAATTTTTTAAAAGAGTAATATTAAAATTTAATAATATTTTAAATTTATTTTTTATTATATAAAAAATTGTCCCTACTATAAAGCCTTGTGCCACAGCCTCCTTTAAAAAGAAAAAATATCATCACGTGAGATGTCCTAATCAGCTAAAAGTATATATACACCTAGTTGATTTGTGTAGATGATAATAGGAAAGTAGATATCATACTATCAAGGAGACAACACTTGCAAAATCACATGAACGTGTGATTTCTTTAATCTTTCCCACTTCCCAAATTTCGGACCCCACGTGGACCATAACCCACACCTTATGAAGGACACATAGTTGAAACGCGTCAAAGGTCAGAATCGCTCACCCGGAAAATTCCAAGGAATTCCCTTGTGAGTAAGGTCCTAAATTGAGGGCTACTGTTGGTTTTTTCTTTAGGGGCAATGTGGTCAACGATACCTCTTCATAAACCCACCAAGGTCGCATCCTCAGCGGGACACATCACTGGTCCTACTCTCCGTGTCCGGGTGTTCCTTCGCAGTCTCTTCTTTCTGGCACTCTCTCTAATTTGGAGCAAATTTTAAGGTTTCTATTTCTGGGGTGGGTCTTAAGAATGGCAGTTGGACCGAGGAAAGGTATGATCAGCGGTGGAAATGGTGCCCGTCCCATTCCCAAGAGGGGCCAAGTGAAGGTTGCTATTGTAGTGGGTCTTACCCAATCTTTTGTGGCTATTTTCTCTCTCTCCAGCCGTAGGAGGAGAGAGAGATGAATGAATTTATTGGGTTTTTTTTCTTTTTCCTTTTTTTTTTTTCAATGTCTTGAAGTATATTGTAGAGAGGGAAGTTTTTGGTGACTAATTAAATTTCTCTTTTTGGGTTTTACTAATTTGTTACTCTTTTTTCTCTCTTTTCGAAATAATTTTTTGATTGTGATTTTTTTTTTGGGGGGTGTGGGGTTTTGATGCCATAAGGTAAAGTGATTCATTGCTTATTTAATGGGAACACTATTGGGTTGCATTGATTTTTTATTTAAGGATATGAATTAGTGATGGCAATTGAGTTATATCACAGTAATCTTCTTCTACTTTATGGGGTTAAACAAATGAAGTTGTATTTTTTTTTATTACACAAAAATTTAATAAAAATTTAAATCTGAAATGTGTGATCACTACAATATCTCCTTGAACACCCAACTGCACTTTATGAATGTTGATTCTCCTCCTCCTATTAATTACCTAGTCAAAAAAGGGAGAAAATTTCTAGCTTTTTAAAGGACCATCTTCGTGTTCGATGGCCCAAGAATTCTATGTTTCTAATGGTGGTTGATCCCAAAACTTTTTCTCTACATATCTGAAATAAAATATAATAAAAATGGTAAAAATAAAAATCAAGGACCAAATACCCCATTTGAATTGATAGCTTCAAACTCCCCCACCAATAGCAAACAGTCCCCCCTTATGCTATTTAACTCTTTTGGATTGCAGAAAGAGATGGGTAATTGATTCCATAGTTAGCAATAGACTGTTGGTTGCCTCTTATGCCCTTCCTTTCTTTCTTTGAAAAACATCATTTACTTGTAATGATGGAGAGAAAAATCAAATGTAAAAAAATCTACAAATAGTAAAATTTTTGAAAATGATACAATGACCTGGTTTGGAGCATGTTTATTATGTATTGTATTTTGTGTTTAATTATATTTTAAAGTGACAATAAATTCAGATGCTAATGCCTCTTCATGATACCCAACAATATCAGCACTTTTACAGAGAAAAAAGATTTTAAAGAATTATTCGGATCAAATTATTTAAAATAATTCAGACCCTCGTCAAATGGGAATTTAAGGGGATATTTATCACGTCCACACATATTTATTAATATTATTATTATTATTATTATTATTATTATTATGGTGGGGTCCTAAATAATAGTGAATATAAATAAAATTAGAAATGATCTTCAAATAAAACAGCATACCTTGGTGGCGGCCATCAAGACACAAGAACTTTGTATGAGTGAGTTGAATTTGGACAGTCTGCTTGGCACACGTGATCTACTTTTCATTTATTAGTATCTTATTTTTCTCAAACTTCAGAGAGTCGTACGACTTTAGGGGACAAATATATCATTAAAATGTAATCCTCAATCGAAGGGGCTCCTCGGATTTCCAGAAGTGTTTGGAAGTGTTTTTACTCTCTTCCAAAATAAAATAATATATTAAATTAATGTTTCTTATTTTGGAGATTGAAAATTTAAATCTGTATTTTTAATAAAAGAAAAATTAAAATGAATGTATTTAGTGAGAGAAAATTTGATTTAAATTGACTTTCAGAGACATAGAAAAATTAATTTAATTTTTAAGAAAAGAGAAAGTTTAAAAGTAATATGTTTATATAGATAAAATTTTAATTTTTTTAAAAGAAAAAAATAATATGTTTGGTTTTAGGGAGAAAAATTTTGGGATAGAACACTTAGATTGTTGTTGTTGTTGTTTAGGGAGAAAAATTAAATCAAATATTTTTTAAAATGTGAAAACTTAAAATTAATGTGTTTAGATGGAAAAAATGTGAATTAAATCTTTTTTAAGAGAGAAAATTGACGTGTTTAGTTTTAAAAAAGAAAACTATATTTGATTTTTGGAGAAAAATTTAATATCAATGTATTTAAATAAAAAATATAAATTAAATTGAGTAAAACTAATATGTTTAGTTTTAGAAAAGTTGAATTTAGTCTTCTAAAAAGAGAAAATTAAATATATTTATTTCTAGAGAGAAAAAAATAAAATTTAGTTTTTTAGGAAGAAAATTGAAACCCAATATTAGAAAATGTGAATAAACTGATTTTTTGAAAAGAAAAATATAATTTGTTTAGTTTTAGAAAAAGAAAATTTAATATTAATATATTTAAAAAGACAAAATAAAATAATTTAAACTTAGAGATAGTTATTATGCTTAGCCTCAGAAAGAGAAAAAATTTATTTTGATTTTTTTTAGTGAGAGAAAATCCAAAATAAAGGTGTTCAGCAAGTCAGCATGTTAAATTTTGAATTAAATTTATATTTACAGAGAAAAATTAATATGCTCAAGAGAGAAAATTAGTTTAATTAATTTTAAAGAGAAAAAAAAAAACATATTTTTTGAAAGTTAAAAATTGACAATATAGGGGGAAGGGTTATCTAAAATGAGAGGATAATTGTGGGTTATCCTTATCCATCTAGGCGACAAGTTCAACTCTTCCTTATCCATCCAGTTGCCCCTTTGTGATGAAAGTGGAACATGATTGGTCAGAGAAAACATTTATGAAGGTTTTATGACGTTGAGGTCACCTAGTGATGGAGCTATATTCGAGGGTGAAAAATTATTTCCATTCATTAAAATAATTTTATTATTTTTATTATTAATTTTTACGTATCAAATAAATATTATTTTTATTTAAATATTATCTTCATTAAAATTATCAATCGATCCACTAAAATTATCATTCCATTCTATAAAAATATTTTACCAAAGATTTTATGAAATTGAGGTAAGCTAGTGGCGGAGTTACAAAAAAGAGTGAACAATTCCTCCGTTAAATCAAAATAATTGTATTAATTTTTATATGTTAAATAAATATTATTTTTATTCAACTTAAAATATTATCCTTACTAAAATCGTTAATCAACCCATTAAGATTATTAATCTATTCCATAAAATATTTTACTCCAACCCCTCAACATTATAAAAGGGAGCATATTTGCGAAGAAAATATTTAGTTCTTCGATAATTCACACCTAATATAAAAAAATATTAAATCTAAAAAACATAACTAAACTTAGCATAGTCCTTAACAATTGTTAATAAATTATAATTCAATTGATATTATTATTTTCTTTTAAAAAATATCGAGTTTGAGCATCTCCTATGAAAAAAAAAAATTCCTACTAATTAATAATAGTATGCAATCAAAACTCATAATTTATGACATCACCAATTAATTATTTTAATGTTTGAAGTGTTTTATCACCGTCATGTACTGTAATGTAAGTTATTTCTTATGATTTATTGACTTTAATCATTATTTATGGTTTGTAATTACACTTTCAAGCAATATACTAAGTGCACTAAAAGAACACACACCTGAGTGAAAAGGGGTGGTGTTTTTAACTTGAGCCTTGACTTGACTTGACTTGGTATCCTCTATCCCCTTCAAACCGGACCACTCCAAGAATAACACTTACCCAATTGTACCCCACCAAGCAATGACATCTTCCCCTGTTGGAAACAAAGGCCAATGCTTTGTCAATTTTAAGCCCCACATAGGGCACTCCTTTTCAAAACGATGAGATTCACAAACAAAACGCCACCATGAACTTTGTATACACATGGGAAATCAACATCCAACTGAAACCTAAAGCAAACCTTGGCATTATCTCTCTTTTCTCTAATACACAAAGAAAGCAATAGGAAAAGCAAAAGATTCCAAAGACCCCACCCCAAAAAAAAAAAAAAAAAAAAAAAAAAAAAACCCAAAACCAAAATCAAAACCCTACATGACCCACACACCTTACACTAGTTCACATTCTCCGAACCAACAACGAAAGTTGGAAAAAGAATAAATAAATAAATGCCATGTGATGCTTATGCAAAAAACCCATTTAATAATACACCACTTCTTGTTATGAAAAGACGAAAATGCCCTTCATAAAGCACCAATTATTGTGGACAACAAGGGCATTTAGTGAATACTTACCTCCATATAAGGCACTAGAGTAAAGCACCCGACCTCACAACCAACTCTGCGGGTTCAAGCCAAGGGAAAGGATCACAAACGACGATCCAAACTTCTGTTTCGAAATCATCAGGGAATGGCCAGAGTGATGAAGATCAACGGTGGAGATGTGTCCTCAAGAAGGGAATCCATCGCTAGCCGTGGGATTCCGAGGAGAGGTCAAGTGAAGGTTGCTATTGGGGTTGTTTTGTTTCAATCTATTGCTTCTATTTTCAATCTCGCCCGTGGAAATCAATTTTAAGAGACTACTTCTGGGACTTGTTTTTTAGGGAGATCAAGATCTGGGCTTTTTTTTATTTTTTTTTTAAATTTATGTACTGAAATTTTGTACTTAAAGAGTGTAAATTCTAACTTATGAGGCAATGAACAGTTCTTCTATTGAGAATCCTAAGTTTTGTCATTACAATGAAATTTCTCTTTTTGGGTTTCATTAGCTTTTGTTGCCTATGATCCTGTCTTGCTATTAGGTTTTTAATCGTGAGGGTTAATGTGAATTTTGGTGATGGTGATGCCATGAGCTATATGGAATGATTGCTTATTTAAAGTTAGCACTCTTTTATGGTCTTGAGATCGATTTTCGATAAAAAAAAAAAAAACTCTATTGAAAGACCTCTTTAAAGAGATGTGACAGTGAATCGATCTGAAACTTATCTGGAGATCAGGTGGAAAAAAAAAAAAACCAATTGGGGTGCTGTAATTTTCAACTTTATTAAATGAGATTCAATGAATGGGATGGCACATTGATTTGATGTCGATTCTAGAATTAATGCTGACATGTTATAATTTAACTGTGATTTTTAAAATTTTGTGTTTAAATCTTTCACCTCTATATATTGAAAAAAAAAATTCTTCTTCAATTAATCAAATCATTTTTTATAAAAAATTCCAACTTTTTTTTTGATCTAATATTTAAGAACTAGGTTTTTTTGTGTTATTAAGATTGCTTATAGATAAATCCACAAGTCATACAATCGCTCGACAAATTATAAAATGTTATATAGCCACATTGTCACTCAATTGCTTAAATGTGTGACCATAACTCCAATTCTTTTATTTTGTATAATAATTCTTTTAAAAATTTAAATTAGTTATTGGTGATATTATTAATTATTTTATATTTTAACCTTTCTCCAACATGTTAAATAATATATATAATTAAGGGAAATTTTAAATTAAGTAAAAATGAGTTTAATATAAATTAATTTTAAAAAACCCGTCACTCTGATGCCATATAATATTTTATACGACAATCACTATGTCTAAAAATTTAAATTAATAATAATAAAAATTATTAATTATTTTATATTTTAACTGTCCCTCTCATGTTCACAAAATTCTATTAACTAGTTATAAAAAAAACAGTAGGTGAGGAGGAGAAAAAGGGAACGTTCAAAGTCACAGGTTGGTGACGGCTATCACGAGATGAGTCCCCCCTGTTTTTTTCTCGGGCTAGTCATTAAGATTTGAGACCTTACTGTGAATTGAATTGGGACAAAACATGTCATACGTGAGTCCACGTTTCACTTGTCAGTCTCTTGTTTTTCAAATTTCAGACCTTCAAGAAACATACGACGTTGGGTGATGAAAATAACTGCAAAAGTAGATCTCATGATTTTGGTACAATGCACACTTCATGTATTTGAAATTTGAAACAATAAAAAAATTAGTAATTTATGAGGATAATTTCGACCAGGTACAACGTTAGGAGGATACGTTTTCAACTCTATATTTAATAAACAGTCGAATAATTTTTTAAATTAAATTAATTAAAATATAACTTTAAATATTGATTAATTATTAAAAAAAAAGAGAGAAAGTAATTTTGGTGTTATATTATGTTTGAAATCAAGTAAATTTTATAAAATTATGGAACTTAATTTTAATAAAGAAATTAGAAAAACGATTTTAATTCCATCAAAAAAATGATAATTTATAAATAAAAAAGAAAAATTTTCATTATAAACTGTACAAAAATTTACTAATCCTATGACTTTTTTTCCTATTGGATAATAATAATTTTAAAATTAAACTAAAAAATAATTTTGATTGCTTCATGCAATAAAATTCATTTGAGTTTTATATTTTAGTTTTTTGACTTTAGGTAAAAAAAAAAAAATTTCAAAAGAAACAAAATTAAAACTTTAATTTAAATGATTTGAATCTTTTTTATTTATTTCAAACAAAAAGGCGAAATATTCCAGAGAACCAAAAAGCCAAAACCCTGCATGACCCACACACTCGAGCAGTCCACGTTTCACTAGGTTGGGGAAAGAAAAAGGCACAACTACCGCACAGACAATTCACCATGTGATCCATATGCAGAGTCCCATTGACTAGTCCTTCACTTATTATCTAGTGCTAGTGGCCTTGTTAAAAGACAAAAATACCCTTCTAAAATCACCAATCATTGTGAACACCAAGGGCATTTAGCGTACAACTTTCCCTATATAAGCCACCAAGATTCACATTGTGACTTCACAACAAAACCCATCTTGTGGGCTTAAGCAAAAGAGAAGAGTCAAAACGAGAAGCAGAACTTCCCTTTCGAAGTCGTTTCCATCGAGATCGAGAAATGGCAAGAGTAATGGTCATCAACGGTGGCGAGGTGTCCTCAAGAAGGGTATCCATTTCTAGCCGTGGGATTCCGAGGAGAGGTCAAGTAAAGGTTGCTATTGGGATGGTCTTGGCCCAGTCTATTGCTTCTATTTTCAATCTCAGCCGTCGAAATCAATTTTAGGATCAAGCTGTTAGGCATTTTTGGTGTATGTATGTGTACTCTTTTGGTAGTGTAAATCCTAACCTATGAGGCAATGAAAAAATGTGACCTTTTCTACGAGTCATATGTTTCTTTTTTTGTTTTTTTTGTTTTTGGGTTGCACAAAATGAAGGGTCCTCTGCTTTATAGATTCTCTCTCTCTCTTTCTCTCTCTGTCTCTCTTTCTCTGGAGGTCCAATCCAGTGGTGTTCTCTTGGTGGACTTTGAAATAGGGAGTCCATTGAGGCACACCAAAACCTCAGCCATGAAAAATATTGAAGAAGCATAGTCACGGCACTGAGAGAGTCCATCCACATCGCTAACGAAGGATTTTGATTGCCTTCTTGACTTTAAACCACAGGATAATTCATTTATGCATTTTTGGGTTGTGGTGGAGTCTCACAATTCTAAATCTTAAAAAGTTGGGTGTGTGGATTTATTTATTTTAAAAATTTTTCACTTTGAAAAGTAAGATTTTAAATTTAAATTTTATTTATAGAAAAAATAGTTATCAGAGATATTTTACCGATTTATAAAAAATGTTAAATCACTAAATCATGTAAATTTGTAAATTTTTGAAATTGCAATAAACGGCACATATAAAGAAAAAAATTGTATTTCTTTTATCCTTTTTTTTTAATAGGGATTTTCAACTCTTCAATTCTAGATTCACTCTTACCATACAAACAACAATGCTAGGCCTGCAAAGCAGGGCTCAAAATTGAAAGCTGATGCAATGAACCAATAGTTCCCACTTTGACATTAACCAAACCTTTCAATTACAACCCAAGTTGAGACAATGCATCGGGACTAGGGTCAGCCGTTTCATCCTATACGAGAATTGTCTCTGCGGAAGACCAGAGTCGCCCAATTGGTAGCAGCATAATATCTGTTCCTCCGGCTAATAACGCAGGCAAAGTATGCAGTATAAGAAATCGAAATCGAAAAAAAGCAACATCGTTAAGTTTAAGAAAATCCTGCAACTGAGAGCCCCTTTGCATCCCGCAGTATAAGAAATCGAAAAAAAATATAAAAGGGTTAATCAAGCTTTTCATATTCAAGGAAACAATCCCCATTTTTGTAGTCATTAGTTCGATCAACTTTTGCCTTGGGAAAATTAAAAAGCAACATCCTTAAGTTTATGGCATTCTAGATGCAACAACCACCAATTAAGCAGAGAGAATGAGCGTTAGGCTACTTTAGCTGGTGGAAAATCTAGTCCTTATAAAGAACCAAATCTCGCCTTTACCAAGGGGAAGGCCACCTTCATTTTGTAACATTTTTATTGGAAGGAAAAAGAAGGAAATCCATTTCATTAATGACAAAAGGGACTGTTTAGAATACCTTAGACTGGCGAAGGTCAAACGTCCCACACATGCCATGCTTTCGAGATGCTTGTATTTAAAAGGATCACCCATTTGAATATCTTTCAAGCAAAAAGCCCTCCCTCCGTTCTGCTGCCCAATCCTGTTAAATAACTCCACCCTATACTTCCGTTGTCTTTCTGCAACCTGTTATGGAAAAAAAAAATTGTTTAAACTGATCAAAGAAGTTTGATCATGAACCTCAAGCTCCAAATATGGAGGCAAAAAGGAAGAGAAAATAACAACATAAGATAGCCAGGTACCTGAGCTAGAGCAGGAAGCACTTGCTTTCCTGTCTATTGAAGGAAACCTGCACAGTCTCCCAATGCAAACACATCTGCAACGGTAGGCACCCACAACCATTCATCAACACCAATCCTGCGCCGGTCCGTGACTGTAAGTAAAATGGATGCTAATAGCAGTAGGGGGCATAATGAGGATTTAGGACGCCTTACCTTCCTCCAGGGGCCTTGGGGAACCCCAATGACTTCACAGATTGTGAGGGGCCAAACCTGTGGAACAGACCAGAAGAACGTAGGGAACCTAGGTCCCATCGTTGAGCACAATCTTTTCTGGTTGCACCTCTTTCACGACATCTCTCATTACATTAACACCATACTTCAAAGAAAAAAAGTGTCAAACAAATTGTTGCTCTTGTACCAATACTCTTCAGAATATTGTCATTGAATGAATTTTTTGAATTACCTTGGTTAGATGTTTTGCTGCATACTCTCTTAAACCAGCATATCAAGACAAGATCTCATTTGCCTGTACGAGGACAAAATTAAAACATTTACTTCATGATATCATAGTACACATCTTCATGGTATATTAAGAAGAACAAGAAAGCAGAAATTGTCGCAACCTCAATGATAGCAAAACGGATGGCATCTTTAGCATGAGCATATTGCTCTTTGACATCTCTCATGATAAAATCACTTAGTTCTCCACTGTACTCCACCCCAGTTGGACCGCCCCCCAATTATAACACAGCGCAGAAGCCTCTTCCTTTCTTCCCCTGAGAGGCCTGTTTCAAGAAACTAAAACATTGAGAAACACGAAAAATAGTGAAAAGGCCTTCATCGCAATCATATGAAAATTCCATCCATTACCTGGATTTTGAGAGAGCATTAAGTTTAAGAGAAGCTTTTTGCTGATTCTTTGGGCATGGTTAACTTTACGCGGAAAGAATGCATTTTCCTTCACTCCCTTGATGTTGAATGTCAAAGGATCTGCACCAGTGGCAATGACTAGCTTGCCATATGCAACCTTGAAATTGCAAGGCTCATGACGTAGTTCACCCTCACCAACCATTTCACAGTATACCTATTCAATCAACAAAACAAAAGCTCCTCATAATTTGCAACAAGTGACCTCAAAATGCACTGTCTTATGTAGATAGATTCAGGCACAGGCAATCCACTCACTTCATGTTTGCCTGTGTCAAGACCAATGCAGTTGGCGAGATAGAATGAGTTGGGACTCTGAGTCAATGCAGACAGCATCTGCCCCACAGACTCAGCAACAGACCTAAATTCTTGCGTTCCAACACATGTCGAAGTAAGCAAGGGGGTGAAGGCCATGTGATTCCTTGGTGAGAAACAAACAACATCGTAAATCTTTGTGTCCATTCCTTTAAGGAATCTACATGCACCCCACCTGGTACCAACAACCACAGGTTTCTCTCCCGGCCTTGTTGCTTCCAAGCCTGGAAAACTCGAAAAATCATCTTCAGATTCAGACTTCTCCACAACCATCTCCACAGTTGCAGACTGATGTTGTGATGTCACACTAATTCCTCTGCTCCAAAAGCTCATTTGATTGACATTCTTAATGTTGGAAATGCATGTTGCATCCTTAAACCTCTGAAACATTTCTTAAACTTGGCAGCTCACAGATAGGATCAGATGATCCTCCAGCATACATGTCCTTACCAGACCCACAATTTTCTCACTCCCGATTGTCTGAAGCTGCTCCTGGTGATCGTAGCCAATGCCATCGCCATTCTAAGGCTAACTTCAGATCAAACTTGAGTAAGTGCTGAGAGAAGAGAAAACGTGAGAAGAATTTCATGAATGCATAGTTTAAGGTAAGTCACACACACACAAATAAATAGTTTCTAATGTCACTGACTCCAAAATTGAACAGCCAAAGATAGCAGACAGAACAAATGATCTTTCATGGTGAATGATATGCATGATGCCGATGCTTTCCATGAGTAGCAGTAAACATAAAAATAAATCCAACGTAACATTGTCAATCAATGATGGCAGCTACAAAGAGAAAAGTCTTTGTAAAATTCTAAAAGATACACAAGAAACAAAAAACTAAATTTGGTCTTCTATTCATATGGAAGAACACAGAGAGCACAGAAAAATCAAAAAAGATCCAGACACATCTGATTGGTAAACATACAAATTTTTGACGAGTATCATATCAAAGCATATAAAAATATTCGCAATTAATACAATAAAGAAGACCATTATGACTATACTTCTATAAAGCCACCGCCGCCAAAGAAAACCCAATTTATTCGCAGGACACAATCTCTCTAGACTCAAATCTAACAACAAAAGGTTAACAAAGATATGGGCAATCAAAAATTTAAAATGGGTAACACAGAATCCTCCCCCCCCCCCCCCAAAAAAAAGAAAAGAAAATGTAAAAGAATAAAATTTGGCCCTTTTTTTTCAATCAAGTCTATCTGCACAAACACACAGAGAACATTGAAAAAAGGAACTATTTTTACAAGAAATTCATAATAATAATAATAATAATAATAATAAGATCTTGGGAAATCAGACATAAAAAATGGGTGCTGCAGAAAAAGTGATTTCCTCAAACAACATGAGGAAATATATCGAATGGAATGCTGCACCTCAAAATTTTGTGGCCATGCTTTGCTTCTTTTCTAAATAAAGTAAAATAATAAAAGCACATTGAAGGCTCAAAATCACAAGAAACCAATGACTAGGGAAACCCGATCAAGCACAAGAACAAAGACCCAACTACCAAAGAAAGCCCTCAACTATCCCAATTAATTTCAAAAGTAGGCAAAATTAATGGAAAGAGTGATAAGAGGTTGAATATTCTTTCTTATATAAAATAAATTAAAATTTTATTCGAGATTTATACCATTACCCAAATAATGTATATAGAGACACACAAAATCTTTTTTTTTTTTTTAATATAAAGAGATGCAAGTAAATGAGATTTGAAAAAGATGATACAAGCACAAAGAGACTCTAAATCTTTTGTGAGAAAAGTTCAATATTGTTAATCAGCTAAATATGTTAAGATCAACTAGAGCAAGAAATTTAGGCCACCAGTACGGTTATTCTCTAATCCACATAAATTTTGCAAACAAAATTAACATTGTTTATTTGTGTAACGTTTTAATATGTTAAATTAATTAATATTTATATAATTTTTTTTAATTTTTTATATTTATATATTTTTCATATTTAATGAATTATTTACTTTTTAATTATAATTATAATTTTTTATATTATTTATCTTATAATTAATAATTATTTATTTGATCATTTTATATATTTATTATAAAATATAATTATTTTGTTATTTTTATAAAATAATTAATATTTACATAAAAATAATTAATGATTAATTATGAGATTAGTTAGTAAGATTATTAGTAATTAATGAAATTAGTAGTTAGTTAGTTGAAATGGTTAAATAGTTTGTAGTAATAGTTAATAAAATAACATAAATAATAATTGAATCCATATAAAGAGTATTAAATGAAATAGAGTTGAAGTTTCTCTCTCCCTCTTTGTATTCTCTCTTTCTTCTATCTTTCTCTCTCTATCTTTTTATCATTCTTTAAATGAATTGTTACAAATTAGTATCAGAATCTACGAATTCTTAGACAATACTAAACAATGGCCAAGGAAACCGAATATGAAGCCATCAAGATTAAAGAAGATCGTCTCTAATGTGAACGAAAAATGAAGCACTAGACAGAAAAATAGAAACATTTTTTATAAGAATTGATGACAATTTCATCACCATCATAAAGTTTGTGTTTAAAGACAAGTCAGAAGAATATATAAAAATGTACAAGTCTTGTATTCTATCCACTCCTAGTAAACTAAGGTCAATGGTGGAAAATGAGCAAGAAAATAAGAAGAATTTGGATAGCAGCAAAACAAATCAAATTGTTGAAGAAACAGTGCCAAACTCCATGGAAAAACAAGATATTGAAATGCTCTCCGAATCTTTTATTTTATCTAGTTCTAATGAAGAAAAGTTGAAGGTAGAAAGAGGGTTGCAAATATCCAAACAAGAACATATTAATGGTGGTTTCTTGCCAAGTTTTCCAATGATTAAAATTTCAATATTCATTGAGAAAAATCCATCGCTAGAAACAAAATTTCAATTATCCAAAAAAACAAATTGATGATGAATTATTATCAAAGTCTACAAAGATTCAATTTTTGGTATTTATGGAAAAAAATTCTTCACAAGAAAGTAATTCAAGAAAAATTTCTTTCAAGTCTTTTTGTATCCATTTTTCTCCCACTACTCACCATGCAATTTAAGTTGAATGCATTATTCGTCTTCATCATCTTATTTCTCAACACAAATGCAAGTTTTGGTATAAGATTTATGGATTCAATTTTTAATTTTTGGTTTTCCATTTTTGAGGACAAAAATGTCTTCAAAGGGGAAAAAATTATAACAACTCTTAACTATAAAGATTAATAGTTAATCATGATTAGTAAAAATAATTAATGATTAATCGTGGAGTTAGTTAGTAAGATGGTTAGTAGTTAATAGGGTTGGTAGTTGGTTAGGTGAAATAGTTAAATAGTTTATAATAATAATTAGTAAAATAATATAAATAGTAATTGGTTCCATGTAATGAGCATTAAATGAAATGAAATTGAAGTCTCGCTTTCTCCCTCTTTATATTCTCTCTTTGTTCTATCTTCCTCTCTCTATCTTTTTACCATTCTCTAAGTAGATTGTTACAAATTACAAGGTGTCCAGTGGCACCCAACCATAGGCCCAAAAAGCTTAATTACCAGAAGTCATCGAGAAATAAACCAAATTACCCAATAGATGTCAAGGCCTAAACTATAAAAATAATTCTTAATTTTTCTAAATAATTTGGTTTATTAAATAAATTAAATTACCAACTCCACTCTAGTTTAAAATAAAATTCTTATTTTAATTTTTACTTTGTTTTTTCTTCAAATAACATAGAATTTTGTTATTTTTTATGGGATTGCTTCCCACAAGAATTACTTTTTGTTTTTGCATTGCAATTGCAAATTGATGGCAATTGTCAAAATAATTTAAAATTTAACAATAAACCAAATTTAGTAGATTTCATATATTGGTGCTTAGATTTTTTAAAATATTTTGTATTGCGTAAAAAATAAATAGATATTTTTTTTTCTAAATTTAAAAGCTAAAATCATATATTTATTTACAAATCCACCAAAGTGGGAAGATTTTGTGAAAGGGTGGAATTTTAAGCAATTTTATTAGTCAATTTTTTTATTTAAGAAATTTAAATTAAGGTTAAAAAAATTCTTAAAGGATGGGATCTCTACTTCACTCTACATTAGACCATGTTTAGTACTAGATAAATGAATATCAGTCTTCTCAATTGAGGAAATTAAATCAGGAAACCTTAAAATTACTTTATTTGAGGAAATAAATGATTGTCATTGTTACACTTATCCTATCCATGAAGTCTATGATAATTTTGATCTACTCAACATGGGAGTTAAAATTCTATGAAAAGAAAAATAAAAAATGGTGATTTTTTTTTTTGGGGGGGGGGGTGTGGTTTCATAGGTAAGTGACTAAGTTGCAGCTGCCAATTCTTCATGTGAGTGACTGAAAACCTTGTTCAAGATCATGGCTAATCGAACTCCACCTTGAGCTAGTCGCTTCATGACTATAGGCATCCTTGAATTGAAGTAATCATCTGGCAGAGATGTGCACAAAATTTAGTACATGACTCAGCAAGAGAAGCATTTTTCACTAAGTAGGTGAATTGTTTACCTTCTAAGGTTGTACCATCCTCAACGCCTTTGTAACCCCACTTGCAAGCTATGTTTATGCTCTCGACAGCCCACCTGTAAGCAATATGTTACAATTATGTCAAGACCCAACAATTTTTATTATGCAGATTTTATGACTAAGTGTCAAACAATTATTCAATTATTTTTTGAATGACTCTATGAATTGCTACTATATTTCATCATATAAAACTTCAGTTGAAATTCAACTGATAAGATCTGTAATAACCATTTTCTCAATTGACAAATAGCATCCTTCTTTCCTGTTTATTTGTTTGAGAGAGAGAGAGAGAGAGAGAGAGAGAGAGAGAGAGAGGAGAGGGGGTTCTCACTTGGTTGGACAAGAAAAGAGATCACTACATTCTTTCCACGAGGGGATGTCATCAGACCATAGACCCTGTTTGTTTCCATCATAAAAAGTAGCAAGTCTGACAGGTTTTCATCCGATAAAACAATTTTACTAGGCCTTTATAATTGCATCAAAGACAAAGTGGCATAGAGGTCTCTTACATCAGTGAAGTTTCCTTCTATGTCTTCTAGTAAGAGATCATAGTCTTTCCCATATAACTCTTTGGCTGCTGTTAGAATGATCTCTCTGTCCCACACCTACACATTTTTCCCACAACAATAAAAGCTCATTTCACTTGTCTTCCACCCCCCCTCCCCTTAAGAACCAAAAAAAAAAAGGAAAAATATTTGGCGCTTACATGGTGAAGATTAGACTTGTGCCTATACCAATGTAACTTAATGGTGTTCCCACCTTCATCACTTGTGAATCCAACATGCATAGGCTGATATATCAAACATCAAAGAAAGTAAGATCTCAATAAAATAATAAGAAGAGAAACCCAAATGGAAAAAAAGTGGGGGACGAAACCGAAAACTGCAAAATAAACCTGATGAATATCTCCCATAAAATGTGACAAAAACAGTAGGGCTTCAGTCAAGTTATCTGCGTTACATAAACATCAACTGCAATCAGTTTAATTAATCCCTAAATCTACAATTATGATTAAAAATATATATATAACTATCATGATACTTACGTCGGCGATCTGAGCTTCCTTCCTTATAGTGCAAAAGCTGAGTTGTGAAATTCTTTATGGCCCCGGCAACACACATATCCTTCTTTCCATGTGGATCATGACAGTCCCCTTATATAAAGTAGGCATGTCACACAATTAGTACAAACATTTTGGAATCGATGTAGGTGGATATTTCATTAGTTATAGTTGAGCGTACTTTGATAATCAAAGGAACAAGCATTGTCAGGGGTGTCAATGAAGTGAAGAGAGCTAGTCCATCTGTACTTGTACCAGTGCCTTATTTGGTCCGGCCATGTACAAAGTGCAGATAGATCACCATCTACATAGTCAGGTAGCAGGTTCTGAATTGCGTGTTGAGCATCGCGTTCCAAGAGACTCTGTCAACATCAATAAGCAACTTTCAGGATCAAATATGAAGCTTGGTTTTAAATTTCAATTTGTCAATCTGGCAATTTTGATTTTACACAATTGTTTTTTCATTTTTGGGGGGAGGGGGGTGGAACTAAAGCACTCCATTTGTGCCACAGAAAGAACAACTGGCTGAATTAATTGTTCAACAAATTAGAAATGGGATAAATTGGTTATAGCATGTCCGCATCATTTGTGGGCTTGTTGACAGATTCCCTTTAATTTAGAGAGAGAGAGAGAGAGAGAGAGAGAGAAGCAGCGATGTAATTGAACTAACCACCACTGCCCTACTAAGCCTTCTAGCCCTGCCCTTCCAGAAATGCAGTATCTATTAATTTTTTTTTTTTCTTACGTGTCTTTTTATACAAGGATGTTATCAATCTCGAGATGCCACCTTAGGCCTTTGAAAAACTGGCGGAAAACAGCCTTGATCTTGGCCATTGGTGCACACCAACATTGACCCTTTGACACCGCAGGCGCGCATTTGACTAATAGTTGAATTTTTCTGCTCCCAACTATATATCTCACACAGTTTTCTTCTTCCCTTATTTAATCATTTGTACTTCCCAGATCAGCCAAGCGGTCTAATAATTTTAGAATTGCATGAGGTTCTCACTGAAAGAACCAAACCTAACTTACCTGTGCAATCTTGCATGTCATGATATGACCTTCTTTGCTCCATGCATGAACTCTTCGCTCCAGAATGAACGGAAACCCTACAATTAAAACCAAAAATGTAGATCTAAACAAACCTCCAATCTTGCCCATCATCAGAGTACAACTATTTGTTCTTATGAACCTCTTTATTTCTCAAGAATAGGAAAATAATACAACAGATGGCTAATTTCATGTGCTTCTTCCATATATATATACATAAAAGTTTGACGTTGAGTGCAAGCTTAATATACCTCCCTTTCTTAATGCTGTTGACCTTAAGCAAATTAAAAATGGCATATTCTGGTATAAGATTGGTATCCCTAACAATAATAGGGAAATGAGTCACGTTGGTGACCTTAACGTACAATTCTTTTTTTCTTGGTTTGCTAGACTTGTATGACATGACAAGAGTCATTAATCGCCTGAGAGCAGACTTTAACGTAAGGGAAAATTCAAGCCACGAGAACGGGACAGTACTTGATCTTCTCTACTCCAAGCTTGAGTTGCTTCTATTTCCTTACATCTTCATTCTTGAGCAATTGACGGTTGTGAGGAAAAAATCCGGTTTAAGGTTGCAGCCAAGCGGACCCCACCTTGAGCTAGCCTCTTCTCCACCACCGGCAACCGGGAGAGAAAATAATCATCTGTGACACGGCGGAACAGCAATAAATAATTAGAATTAGATAGGAGATAATAACAAGGTCATTGTCATTTTGGGGATGCTTTCCAATTGGCTAATGCAGTTTACAACTATAAATGAGTTCTTTATGATCATGAAATAATTGAGGATTTGTTTAATGTGAACTCATATTGCTAGGAGTAGATACATGTATAACAAGATAACAGATTTTTTTTTTTTTTTTTGGAAGAAAAAAAATGGCCAGAATGTTATCAGAACAATTCTGACCAGACTGGCCAATTGGATGAATGGATCACGTTTCAATAATTATGCTTCATGGGAGAATCCCTACCATATTTGAATGAACATCTTCATATAACTGACATCATTTCACTTTGACATTCACTATAACAAATAAATCACAGATTCAGCATTAATTTATCGGTTCTTTAGGTGAGTTTGAACAAAGGGTGCCTTTCTGATAAAGCCTAGATTGACAGAAGGCTGTTGGTTATATGTGAAAGCAATAAGCATAATAATTTTCCCGATCAACTTGATGAACTTCAAAATCTCTCTCTTTTTCTATAGAAGTCCAGAGGTATACCAAACGTTAACGTACCTCCAAGGGTGGTCCCAGGTGTTGCATTTCTGTAAGCAAACTTGCATGCCAAATGGATGCTTTCAGAAGCATACCTGGATAAGTAACAGGAAAACCAGACACTTGGGGAAAACAAAAGGATCATCAATCATGTGTGAAAAGAGGACCAAAAAAGGTCATATACTCACGGATCTGGACAGACTGTGTCATTTGAACTGCAATTTGCCCATGAAGAGATGTCATTGGACCAACTATCCTATTTTCAGTAATAACCAAAAAAGAACTGAATTAAAGTTCATAAATATAAGCTGTCCGCAGGGAAAGCATTTACAAACTAAAACTTGAACCCCTCCCCCAACACAAATGGGAAAAAATAACCCAAAAAAATTGACAAGAAAAGATGTTGGGCACAGCAAAATGAAGGACATTTTATTGGGCTGCTTCAAAATTAATTAGATCAGTGTTCTTATAATCATTCATGTTTAGAAAGCTAGATTTTAAGAGGTAAATTAAGCAGTCACACTCTCTCTAGAGATGGGCTCATTAACAAAGTCAACTTCTTCCATGACAACTGCTACCGCCGATGAGGCAGGGATTAGAGATCTCTCAGACGAAGAAACAGATCATTTACATCGGAGTACCAAAAAGGTGAAAGGGAATGATGGGGAAGAAAGGCCGGCTGTTCAAAGAAGCTTCAAAGACACACTCCTTGGCCAGGACTCTCAGACGGAAATCACTAAAACTATTCTTCACTTAGACTCTGATGATGACATGGATAGTATGGACAAAGATGGTCATAGTGCACAGGATTCTTATGATGAGGATGAAATCCCTAGTATACCTCTAACGGATGAAGAAATGAGGTGTCTTCGGCAACGATGGAGACGGTCGGTAATAGTTAAACTTTGGGGCAAATGAAATCCCTAGTATACCATTTTCTTAGATCTAAAATCCTGACATTGTGGAGGATAGAAGGAGAGTTGGAACTTATTGACATGGGCGATGACTTCTATCTTGCAAAATGTCGTTGGAGTCGAACTACTGCAGGGCATTGACCGAGGGGCCTTGGGTTGTTCAAGATCATTATCTAGTGGTCATGAAATGGAAGGCAGACTTTGAAACTACGGAGACTGCAATCAAGAAGACAGCTGTTTGGGTTCGTCTACCAGGATTGCCAATTGAATATTTTGATGAAGATATACTATATAGAGTCGGGAAGCAATTGGGAAGACCTTCGAAGATCGATGCAAGCACGGCCTCGGCCTCACGTGGGAAATATGACCGTATTTGTGTGGAACTAGATCTGCTGAAACCCCTAGTTCCAAGAGTGAGAATCCGAAAACGGGTTCAGCAGGTTGAATACGACGGGTTGCATATCATTTGCTTTGAATGTGGCTATGTTGGTCACTCAAAAGAGCATTGTAAAATGGTGATTGGAGACCCATGATAAAAGACCAGTTTCTTCAGAACCAGCGCTAGAGTCACCAACGCCAATAGCTTTAACAGGTTTGCAAAAGAGGGAAGAGTTTGGGCCCTGGATGCAAGTCCAAAGATGACCGAGAAGGAAGAACACTCGGGTGGCCGGAATTGACACTTTGGTGACTGACAACAGGCGTAACCGATTTGCTCAACTCGCGGGAATCATAGAGGATGATGATTCGCCTATCATAATGAATATGGTTATTGAAGGAAAGGATGAATTTAAGAATAAAGAGGGGCTGCAAAGGCGGGACAGAATAAGGAACATTCTAGCTGGGCCTCTAACAGGGAAAGGCTAAGTGCGTTTTATGAGGTAGATGATTCCACGAAGGAAGTAAGCCAAGGAAAACAAAAAAAGAAGGTTGGGCCTGTCCTGGTTAGGCTCAACACCATTTCTCCCCAACTAGAGGCTAGACAGCCCACCATGGCCCCTCGGCCCAGTTCAACTTCTCAACTTTCCTTGGTTCCAGCCCAGACTGCAGGAGCTGCTTCTTCCTCGGCAGGAGCTATTTCTTCCTCGGCAGTAAAAGTTCCACCACTGATGCTGACAACAGCAAACCTCATTCCAAACTCAGATGGGGAGAGATTTACCACAGATCTAGTTCATTACCCGCCTCAAAAATCAGATGCTCGCACCACTGAAGTTCCTCTCGGATCCGACGAAGATGTGGGGGTTACGGTGAAGCTGACAGAACTGCACCCCATCAGATCTGGTAAGGAAGCTTCAGCAGCATCTCCGACATGCCCAACTCAAACACAGCGGAGGAGTGACTCCGACAGGGCTCGGCACAACCTGGCTACGGATGGAGATGAAGCTGTCGTCTCGCCCATCAACCTCACTGAACAATCCATCTGCGGGGCTGCTGATTGGGGGTATTCAGGAGAGGGAAACTAACTTGGTAAAGCTCGGCAACGAGGTGAACGATTTGTTGGTGATGAATGCTGCAAGGGATGTTAATTTGGTAGATATAGAGGGCAATGACATGAAGATGGATGAGGTAAATTTGAAGTGTTACATGGGTCTCCGTTCATTCTCATTTATAAGTCATGTCAAATAAATATAGTGTGCTGGCTTGGAATGTGGGAGGGATTAATAACCCACAGTGTCATGGTACAACAAAAGAAATTATTAAATTGCATGTTCCTGACTTTGTATGTTTGATTGAGACCAAAAGTAGTGCTACTCGGTGTCCGAATTTCCTCATACACTTGGGTTATGATCGAGAGTATGTGGTTATGGCATTAGGATTTAGGGGGGGTCTTTGTTTAATGTGGAAGTCAAACATTGGGGACGTTGAAATTTTTTTTAGTACAGATCAACTGATTCACTGCCGTGTAAGTAGGGAAGGGGCACTTTGGTTTATCACTTTCGTTTACATACACCCTCATGAGGGGAAAAAGGCGGAGGCATGGCAGGATTTGGTACACTTATCTGGCTCAGTGGATAGCGCATGGTTTGTATTGGAGGACTTCAATGACATTGCCAGATTGATTGAAACAAGCAATAAGGATGCTAGGGTTACAACAAGAGCCAATCGATTTAGAAACAAGTGGGCGCTCTATAATCTACATGATCTTGGGGCAATTGGAGCACCTTTCACTTGGGTAAGGAAGAGGAACGAATTGGTTGTTTTGCGTGAATGGCTAGATAGGGTTGTGGGTAATCAGTGGAGTTGACTTCGATTCTCCGAGGCTAAGGTGGTCAATCTACCCCGCTTACACGGGGACCACCATCCTATTCTTCTCCACACCTGCATGAGTCATGCTTTGTCCAAAGGGACTCGTCCGTTCCATTTTGAGGCAGCTTGGTTAAATCACCGCAGTTCCGTTAGGAGTTTGTGATGGCGCGGAACGGAATTAATGGATCCCACTCTTTAATGCAGGCCATTCATGCCACAACATCGGCTTTGAAAATTTGGAACAAAAATATTTTTGGTAACATTTTCTGTAGGAAGCGGAGGTTAGAGGCCCATTTACTTGGTATTCAAAACTCCCCTCATTACAACCATTCAGTTTTTTTGAGACGGTTGGAGAATCGGTTGTTAGGAGAATGGTATAGAATATTGGATATGAAGAAAATTTTTTGGCATCAAAAATCCAGAGTTCAGTGGTATTATCAAGGTGACCGTAATACAAAATTCTATCATCTTACCACGATTATACGCAGGAATAGGAATAGGATTGTTAGACTTAAAATTGATGGGGAATGGTGCTCTGATCCATTTAAACTCAAAGAACATGCGACCTCGTATTTTTGGGACTTGTTTGCATGCACCACGGTCAGAGCAATTCATGGCACAGATGAACTTGTACAGAACTATGGAACAAGCAGACTGCCTCTCCTTGTGCAGATCTATTGAGGTGCCAGAGGTTAGAGATGTAGTTTTCTCGATGAAAAGTTTGAAAGCCCCAGGTCCGGATGGTATTCAACCCATCTTCTATTAGAAATTTTGGGAGGAGATACGGCCAGTTATTTATCGTTTCATTACAGAGGCCTTCCAGGAGGGAGTGTTTCCTATTGAATTTCTTCGGGCCTATATTGCTTTAATTCCAAAGGTGGAACATCCTGCTAGTTTATTTGATTTCTGGCCTATCAGTTTATTGAATACTAGCTATAAAATCCTAGCCAAGGTGTTGGTTCATCATATGCGACCTATTCTTCAAAAAGTGATAGGTCCTCATCAAAGTAGCTTCCTTCCAGGCCGAAGTACCTTGGACAACATTATTGTTTCGAGGGAAATTCTCCGTTCCATATGTACTTCGAGAAGCAAAAGTTGGAAAATGGTTTTGAAGATAGACCTCTGCAAAGCATACGATTGTGTTAGTTGGATTTTTTTGAGTCAGACACTTCAAGACATTCAATTTCCAAATCAGGTAATTCGTCTAATTATGTTTACTGTTTCCCAGGCTCAGTCGGCTCTGTTATGGAATGAGAAGGTGTTATCGGATTTTGCATTAGGGAGAGGTTTGAGGCAGGGGGATCCCCTCTCCCCGTATTTGTTCATTTTGGTTATGGAGAAACTATCGTACTTGATACAAAACAAGGTGAATCAAGGCTTTTGGCACCCTATTCGAGCCTCACGGGGGGCCATTAGTATCCCACTTGTTCTTCGCTAATGATCTCATGTTATTTGTTGAGGCAAAACCCGAAAGCTTAACTATGATCCAGGAGTGTCTATGGGAGTTTGGGGACATGAGTGGGTTGGTGGTAAATCCAAGGAAGTCTAAATTATTTATCTCTCCAAGGGCTCCCTGGACTTTGAATCATTGTTAGGCAGATCAGTGTCACTTCATGCTAACAAAGGACTTAGACAAGTATTTGGGAGTTCCCCTCATACAGGGCAGAGTTCGCCGGAGCCACTATCAATATTTACTTGAGAGGGTCCAAAATAAAATAAGTGGTTGGAAGGCGCAGACATTGAGTATAGCGGGACGACGCACTCTTATTAAGGTGGTTACTTCTACGATCCTAGCGTACACTATGCAGTTAACTTGGTTACCTGAACAGGTATGCCACCAGCTTGACAGGATTCAATGTAATTTCCTTAGGGGAGATTACAATGAGAATCGCAAGCCTTATGCTGTTAATTGTAAAAAGGTATGCCAATCGAAGGACCGGAGGAGGGTTAGGGATTAAAACAACCAGAGACATGAGCAAATCTCTTTTGGCAAAGCTTGCTTAGAGAATCATTTCTGGGGATTCAGCCTCATGGTGCAAGATCCTTCAGGATAAATATATGAGAGGCAAGAATTTTTTACACTGCCACAAGTTTTCAGGTTGTTCCCCATTATGGAGAGGGTTACTTCGAATAAGAGAGATTATTAGAAGTGGCCTGCAGTGGAAGGTTGGTAATGGGTCGGAGATTAATTTTTGGAAAGATACTTGGGTTCGAGAGTCCCTGTTACTAAACAGATTGCCTGAGGGTGGATACAATGTCCAAGATGGGATAAAAGTGCAACACTTTATCACGCCTGAGAGGTTCTGGGACATCGATGGTCTCTCTAATCTACTCCTGAGGGATATTGTGGAGGAGATTAGGGTCGTGCTGATTCCCCAGGATAGCACTTCTCAGGATTATATTACGTAGGCTGGTAACTCATCGGGTGAACTTTGTGTGAGATCGGCCTATGATTTTATTCACCAAGAAGGGAACTCTAATGCCTCCAACTTGAGCTCTTGAAAATGGATTTGGAAATTAAGATGTTAGGAACGGGTTAAGTTCATGGTTTGGCAAATAGCCCATGATAGTTTGATGACCAATAATACCCGATTTAGACAAAAGTTCACGGAGGACCCATATGTCCCCTTTGTAAGAATTGCATAAAAACAACCTTGCATCTGTTTCGTGACTGCTCGATTATACAGCCGGTTTGGGCTCAGCTCTTAAAATCTTCCATTCTAGAAAATCTAGTTTTTGTTCAGCTCCCGACTATAAAGTGACTTATTAGCAACTGCAAATCCCATGCCATGCATTTGGGTAAACCATGGTCCTTATTTTTCTTGTACCCTCTGGGCGATTTGAAATGAGCGTTGTAGAGCAGTCTTTGATGGAAGTGATTTCTCTCCGGGAGGTGTGATAAGGATGGCTTGCAATTATGTAAGGGAAGGATGGATGACTTTATCTCAAGATTCTAGTTACTCTCATTGCATGGATCGATGGATTTCTTGGTGCCCTCCCCCTTCTGGTTAATTCAAATTAAATCAGATGGGTTGGTGTTTCAAAACACGAGACTTGCTGGATGTGGAGGGCTAGTTAGAGATGACTATGGTCTTTGGATTCGAGATTTTATTGGGAATGTGAGAATTTCTGACCCGTTCAGGGCAGAACTGTGGGGAGTTTGAGAGGGCTTACTTCTTCTCATCCGAGCTAGACTCTCGCTAGCAGTCATTGAGCTCGACTCTATGGAGCTGGTCTCGGCTTTATCAAATGGAGTAGCCCAACATCACCCTGCCCATCACATGATTCGGGAGTGTCGTATTCTTATGGAAAAAGCTATGGTTCTATCAGTTTTATTTGTGCCACGGAAGGTTAATAGCTGTGTAGATATTCTTGCTCGAATGGGTCACTCGGCCTCTGCGGGAATTCATGAGCTTTGGTCTCCACCGAGTGAGATCTATCGTGCTTTGCGTCATGATATTCAGGGGTTAGCTTGCTTTAGAAGCTAGTCTTCCCACTCCATAGTAACCAAAAAAAAGAAAGATCAGCGTTCTTATATTAGTCCTATTAATATCAAGATATATATACCAAGACCATAACACCATGACATCAGAATCTAGAATTTCAAAATTAAGCCCAAGTATCCACTATAATGATGGCCATCTTTCCCCTTTTCTATGGTTGGTCTGAAATTCCTCCGAATGTGAACAAACAAAGAGAAATATTGTAGAACAACATCTCTCTGATTTTCTTCAAATATTTAAATTCTAAATCAGCTAGAGAGAGACGAAGAAGAAATAAAAGGAAAAAAAAAAGACCATTGAAGGTATGTCTAAAGTAGGCCAAATACTTTTTAGCTAAATCAGAAATTAACAACAGGTGGAATTGGAATTTAGAGAAAAAAGTGTTTTAGGTCCTAAGAATGTAGAGTGGTGAAATATAAGGTTCATCAAATCAATGACAGTGGCTAATTTAATAAAGATGGGAAGGGCATACACTGATCTTCTTCTGTATGGTTTGTATCATATTGGAAAGATTGGAACTGTAGAAAGTCTTCAAGGCAGATTCAATTATCATGTTGTCCCAAACCTGAAGCGGGGAACAGGTGATAAATAAATATAGTAAAGAGTGGTAAATTTAAAAATGAATGCAGAAAATACTTTAAAGAAAAATTTCAGCTCACATGGTGCAAATTGGTCTTCCTACGGTACCAGCGAACTACTACCGTATTACCACCTGCATCTCCAGTAAAACCAACATGTAGAGGCTGGGACCACAGAAAAAGAAGTAAATGACAAAATTGAAATTAATCTCTGGTATCAGTCTTTTTTTTTTTTTTGTTATTTTTTCCCCACAACAAAGGAAAAACTGTATTATATGCAACCATAATTGATCAGTTTGAAAAATCTAAAACCATATCCAAAACAGCACAGCCTTCAATGAGATTTGTACTCCAGGGTCAAGAAATAAATTTCTGGAAGAAGGAAATTGATTTGGACAGCAAATAATCCCTCTCCATTGATAAAAGTTGCTTCTTTGAAAGGTAAGCGGATAGTCACTCAATAATGAAGAAGCTTCTATATTACAGGACAACTGCCAAGATAAACATGAAAAAGGAACCGGAAGAGGAAAATGTATTGTAAATACACATCACTGCCAACTTATTGGCAGAATCTATGCATAGTAGGTTATAAAAATAAGGAAGCATACCCAAAATAGGAAAAACTAGTCACACATATACAGTTTTTTTAGCTTAATTACTGCAAAGGACATGAGGCAAAGCAAAACCTGATGGACATCTCCAATAAAATGTGACAAGAACAGGAGCGCCTCTGTTAAATTATCTGTTAAGAGAAAAAAGACGATTCTTCACAATTCAAACTACAACCAAAAGCTGGTATCTGCAGGCACTTACATCCCATTGCTGCATGACCGGCTGACAAGAGCTGCATTGTATAGTTGTTAATGGCTCCAGTAACGCATCTATCCTTATGTCCATAAGAGTCATGGCAGTCTCCTGAAACAGACAAATAAAGAAACCATTCTCAGGAAAGTTTCAAAGCAATGAGCAACCCATTGCTACTAGAAAGCAAACTATATCCATCTTTGGTTGTGCACCGCTCGACAAACAGCATGCCCTTATTCTTTTCCATGGTATGTAGCACACAACATCATGAAAAGTCAGTTGCAGCCCATTAAAGTAATGGGAGACAAGGAACAAGAATAGGTTAACATTTTTTTCACAAGATCTTTTCTTCCATTTGAGGAAAGCAAACAAGCTGTAGATTCTTCTATTGACTTTCACCCCATTAGACACAAAGTAGACAATATATTAGCTCAAAACCTTCAGTATGGATTCCTTTTGGGATCTCAATTCCAACTGAAATCATGAAGCACATGTACAGGGCATAATTAAGACATGCTTCCTCCAAGTCCTTCACTATTTTCTTCATTTCATGACACTTAGAGAGGTTGTGTAAAACAGTGAGACCGACCAAGAAGGAGAAAGCAGAAAAACATTTTGATGAAGAACTTACGGCAATAATCATAGTTACACCTAAAATCTGGTGTGTCAACATAGTGTAAAGGGCCAGTCCAGTGCCAATGAAAATCATGTCGTATCTCATCAGGCCATGAACAAAGAGCAGCAAGATCACTTTCAGCTGAATCTGGAAGATAACCTTTCACTGCATCCAAAGCATCTTCACTGAGCAGCCCCTGAAATTATACAAAATTTCCACCTAAATTTTGTTGAGACAATACTTTATCAAGAAAAGTAAGGGTTTTTGGCATTATAAACAATGTCACCCATCTTCTTCTTCTTATTCTTCTTCTTCTTTTTCTTTTTTTTTTTTTTTAAAAAAAAAAGAAAAATCAAACAGCCACCATTTTCCAAGCATATAACTAAATGAGCTTATGACGATTCTTGTCATCAGTCACTCTATTTCCTCCTAAACCAACTAATCATATAGATACTGCTGCAGTCAGACACTTCAGTAACACAAGTTTCAAACTGAGAGTTTAGGCAACGAAAATCAAATAGCGGTGCTTTGGTGTTGAGAACCACTTTAGATGCATTAGGTATGATTTTCTATCTAATAAGCCACTCGTGTTTAGCATAAACAATTCTCAAAGTTTCCACCAAAAATTTCATGAAGACAATACATTATCGAGGAAAAAAAGGAGAGTTTTCCAGTATTGCTAATAATAATAATAATAATAATAATAATAAAATATATGACAACTTTCTAGGTCTGATCAAACATGTTGCCATATCCAAATAATGATGTTACAATCGTCAATCACTCTTATTTCTTCCTAAATAAATCAACCATACACATACTGTTGTAATTCGAAACTCCAAATTGAGGGTTCACTCTATCAACTGTTGGGATGCATTATATATTATTTTCATTGTAAAGAGCTATCTTCCAGCATAAACCCACAACAAAAGAACGAGATTATGATCAATTAAAACAAACCCATTCCAAGAAACTGGAAGACAAGTGCTTATATGGGTTTTATTTTACCTCAGCAATTTTGCAAGTTGCATAGTGGCCTTCCTTTCCCCAACCTAGAATTCCTGGAATCAATTGCAGAACCACAATTGCTCTCCCAATCAACAAAAACTGACCAACCCGAACCATCTCTGCAACTTAGAGAGAGAGAGAGAGAGAGAGAGAGATTACCGTTACTTTTCAGTTGATAATCGTCACTGATTCAGCACTTTAAGCAAAATGGCAAGCATTGTCTCAGAAAATTGAGAACAATAAGCCTAAAATCTAGCAAAAAATTCAAATTACCTCTTTTTCTGGTTATCAATTCTGGGGTTTCCACGGAATCAGTAATTCAGCAGGGAAAGAGAGGCAATGTTTTCTCCTTCACCTGCTTTTTGCCAAGGTCGTTTCTATTTTTATTTGATTTGTTGTTTTAAAATGGCTAAATTAGAGCAGAAGCGACAAAATAAGAATTAATTAAAGTTAAAGATAATTTTATATCATTAATTTTTTTTTAAATTAAATTTTGAGACAAATAACGTTGGAAAAATTTTATCCTTAAATCCTGATTTAAGTTGGATCGAATTTAATTTTTTCTGAAAAAAATTATTTTAATATATTTTGAGTTTAATGAATAGAAAATTAATTTTTTATTTTTGGATTGAGAAGATTTTAAACCAAATGATAATGACGCCCCCCATGTCCAAAGCCCCCTTCCATGATCATTACAAGGGTCTACCGTGCAGCTTTGGGCATGGCCCTCAACGGCGGTCCAGAGAAAAGGGCAGAGAGAGGCTCTGGCCTCTATCTCCTGTTTTTATTATTATTATTATTTTTTTTTTGAAAATAAGGGGGCATTTTTGTCATTTGCTCAAAATCTCATCAACCCAAATAAGATTTTTTTTTTTTTTTACACACTTTATAACTCGCTTTTAACTGAAAATATTTTAAATTAACTTTATAAAATCGCTTCTCTAATTAATTCCTATTTGGTCGCCTACTCTAATTTGACATTTTAAAATTTAGTTTTAGCTAAATTAAAATATTATTGTAACACTTGTTTTGTGACAGAAATGAAAGAAAAAGAAAATTAAAACTAATGACTGTACTATGTTGTTTTGTAATGCAGTCATTAGTTTAAAATAACATAATACAGCCATTATAACTAAGATCTCATTTTGTATAAGAAACATATTTTTTTAAAAAAATTTAAACTGATAAAAAGATATATATATATATATATATATATATATATGAAAACATTGTCTAACATTATTTGAATTTAAAATTTAGTACTTCCTTCCAAAAGTTTAAAATAATGTAGGGAACCATCAAATAATGTAGGGAACCATCATCATCATCATCATCATCATCATCATCATCATCATCATCATCATCATCATCATCATCATCATCATCATCTTAACACCTACTCCTCCAAGACGTTGCATAGATTAATAAACGTTCGTTTTCTCTCTCTATCCCTCTCCCTCTCTACCATGCAACCTAGTAGTGAAAAAAAAAATTATAGTGTTTATTGTCGTTTATAAGTTGATAATTTTGATGACAGATCAAAAATTCTAACGATCTAAGAGTAGAAAAAGTGATGGTCATGGCTTGTGATTTTTTGCTTCAAATCAAGAGTAGTCGGTTGGAGTTCTCTCCGGTTAGGTTATGACTTTTTCTTATTATATTATGGAGATGTTATGCGTTGATATTAAAATTTAAGTTTTGGTTTTTTGGCAAGGCGCCTTGCTAATGAAGTCGTTCGCCATTAGGGTCTTTTCATCAAGCGTCCTCGAATTATGCTCCTTTCTAAACTCGCTTGTAGTGGATGCATGCATAGAAGAGAGAGAATGCAATGAGAAAATGTAGACAAAAATAAAAAGAATGCAATTTGTAAATCTTTAAGGATATTCTTGGTCAAAAACCCTCCAAAGTTTTAAAAGATTAAAGTTAGATTATGATCACAAAATAAAAGCACGAAACATGAATCCTTTCTTCCTTTATTTGACTTACGTTGATGCTTGATTTCAACAAGCTTGACCCACTTAAAAACTTATGACAGAGCGAACCACTCGAAACTCTCATTCTCTCTCAGTAAATAATGCAAACTTATTCTTCAAACAACACAAACAACAAATAGGCGCTTTGCCTTTTAAAAAGCAAACGAACGAACACAACATATGAATCACATCACTTCCTGCACAATATCCCACTCTCACCACCAGCCCTACTAATGCAGTCCAGCATGCCATACTCAGCAATGTTCAATGAGCTCTCTTTATCTTCACTCACATTTTCACCGGAAAACACACAAGCCAAACAATCCGCGGAGAGGATTGAACTAGTCCTATATTTGTCTGCACCACCCACCACTGGCATTGCCACCCCTGGCTTTGCCGGATTCACAAAATCAGGCTGGTAAGTCCTCCCAAGTACCCCATCAACCTTAGGCGACAAACCGAAGAACCTGAACTGCACTTCCAAGTGAGCGAAACTATCATCCAAAGGCAGTTGGTAGTTGTGAATCTTATTGTCTAGTTCAGTCACTGGAACAACATTAACAAAGATCTCTACTTTCTCTTGTAAGGCAATGAGAGCACTATTCTTGCTTGATGTCCTCTCAACTTGAAGTTCTCTATCAAGGGAATTCCAATCCGCGAGATGTCCTTCTGGGATTACTATATCTTGTCCATTGTAGGAAAATTTGAGGTGATCAATGTCATTGTCCCATTTTGATGCCCTTGTGGCTTCTATGGTGAAGTTGTGAGTGCCAAACATGAGGCCTAAGCCTTGGATCCATGTGTAGTCCCGCGATCTCCCAATAGGACGGTGACCAATGAAGCGGGCATTGATTTGGAAATTGGTGTCTGAGACTAGGGCAAAATCCTCATTGCTTTTCCCGTGGAAGTAAAAGACAATACCATCGCCCCCTATGAAACGAGGATCATAGCAAGCTGCTCCTGTGCCACTGCAATTTGGTTTGCGTGCTGTTGCAAACAAAAGAAAGAATGTCACATTCATGTTTGTGCCAGAGTAACTCAACCTTGCTCTTTAATCTGCAGTTAGGAGAATATGTAGTTTGGGAGTGGGAAATCAACAAGTTCTCAAATGTTAGATATTTCAAGCTACTTTATAACAAAATTTAATTAATTCTTGAAAAAACTAAATCCGAGCTCAAACCTCTTCCATGGCCTAATCAAGATCTAAGATCATGATCCGACAATCAACTCTAAATGATTGATCCTATTAGTCTGTATGCATGTTAAGTACATGCAGAGATTATAAGTTAAAGGGGGAAGATAATGAAGGGTAAAGGGGGAAGATAATGAAGGGTCAGTATAGGATCACTTACTTCTGCAGACAGCCTCACATTTAGGTGAGTAGCAATCAAGAAAGCATGCCTTGGCCTTTGGATCACTTGGCTTAACTTTAGGGCACTCTTTGGGACATTTTATTTTCTTCAAAAAGCATCTGCTGTGGCGGGTCTTACAGGTGACAGTCTCTTGTTTAACATGTTTAACCTTAGATTTAGAGGAAGCTGCCTCTAGTTCTATCACTCCCAAGTGGACAGAGAGAAGCACAAAAACTACAATGCTTTGCAAGCTCAAAACCTTAGACATTTTTCCAAAATGTGACAACGGCAAGTGATGCAATGCGTAGACCGTCACTCTTGACATATATATACACATGCTCAATAGGGTGTAGTTGGATTTCAACCACGGTTTTTTCTCTTGATTTGCTCTTTGATCTGAATAGAGAGAGTGGTGATCGAATAAACCTGGAAATGGTAATGCTAGTGCTAATTGTAAGGTATTTCTGGTCAAGTTTGGTTTCTTGTAGACTTAACAAGGAATGTTATGGGAAGTGACCGAACTATTTTTTCCCCAAGTGTTGAGCTTAATCAAAGAAAGTCATGGTTTATGCCCTCTTAGCAGTAGAAAGGTGCGAAGCACAAATTTTGCAGAAGGAGGGGCTTCATTATGGCTTGTCATTTCCGTTAACCAATTTCATTTTCACATTAAAATTCTTTTCAACATGCATAGGATTACCAAAAAAGGGTGCATAAATCATAGTTTAGTCTTTGCGACGAAATGTTGGTTTATTCTAGGACAGAACTGGGCATAAATTAACTATTTCCTTAGACTAAGGAAGGTGGAAAGGGGTGGAAAGAGGAAAGAGAAAGTGCACATGTAAT
Source organism: Dillenia turbinata (assembly GCA_037126225.1). Classification (NCBI taxonomy): domain Eukaryota; kingdom Viridiplantae; phylum Streptophyta; class Magnoliopsida; order Dilleniales; family Dilleniaceae; genus Dillenia; species Dillenia turbinata. The sequence goes on along the minus strand of JBAMMX010000010.1, from coordinate 19,434,488 downwards.
AATAATAATAGTCTACATAATAAGGGTAAAAGAAAAAAAGAGTTGTGAACGATTATTTAGAAAGAAAAATATTATTTTTCAGTACCAGTTGTTCATTTTATTTTCATTTTTGTCAATTTAAAATTATTTAAAATTCCTTTATGTTAATTTCTGTAATCTCTTTTTAGGGTTCATTTTGGATTTTCCTCTCAAGGCCAAAGGCATATTATAATACTTTCTCTCTTTTCCTTTTTTCATTAACAAAAAATCCATGAGCTCTGTTTGTTCCATATAAGTCTAGGAAGTGCCTAAATTATCTTCAAAAAGCCATCTTTTACCATTGAAGAAAAATTGCCCAACTAAGTTGCTTGCAAGTGTAATAACTCCAATTGCTCTGTGACTAAAGCTTCAGCCTTCCAAGTTGACCCAAATACCAAAAACCAGATCATTTGACAAAGTCCAAGTCCTCTCTGGTACCACTGCACCAACAGCCAATGAAGGCAATTGCGATCACGGCTCATGGAGGTCCTAAAGTGCTGCAGGTACAACGAGTCAATGACCTAGCAATCCGAGATGACCCAACTTCTAATTAAGGAGCTCAAATACTCAAAAAGGCTTAATGTTTTCAAATGAAGTTGTTGGAAAGATGGGGGTGCGGGTCCGCCCGCGAGGGTAGACCCGCCCCACCATTTGATTTTTGAAATGTTAGGGGGAGAGGGTGGTTTTTTGGAAACCACCCTCCAACTCCCTCAACTCCCATCTCTCTTTAACGCTCACCAAGAAAGGAACAAGAACTCCCATTGTTTTTGAATATGTCACACGTGAGTGTGAAATGATGAAAAGGAGACATTTTTTTGAATACCTAATCATCGAAAAGAGGTAAGTGATTCTAATCTAACTCGATTCGAAAATTTCTGTTTGTGAATTTTGTTTGATAATTTGTATAAATATTATCAGAAGTAAAAGTGGATAGGGGCAAAAATGCCCATAAGCAACCAAACCAAAGTAGTGCATGTCTTCCCCCATCCCTGGCGGGCAATGGATGTATGTGCATAGGGAAAAGCCGGAGATACATATAGAAGCAAAACCAGTTTTTTGTATTTGTATACGAGGAAACAAAATATAATATACATTCATATTATAATTTTAAATGAAATAAAAGTGAAAAGTGACAAAAATTCGCATAAGCAATTAAACCAAAATAGTTTATGTTTTCCCCATCTAGTGTGTAATGCTTTGATCGATCAAAAATTTATATTTAATAATGAAATATAATATACATTTAAATCTATGGTAGATTTTATAATTTTTAATACAGTAATTGATATTTTGAGTTATAATTTTTAAATTATATATATATATATATATAATTTTTTCTAAAACTTTAAGAGAAGTCTACTCTGTGTTATATAATATTATGGTGTCACATTTGTTCGAGTATATGAAACGTGATATTATCAAAGGGTAAAAGTTTAGAAAAATTAAGATAAAATTAAATTAAAATTAAATAAATTTTTAATAATTAGAAGAAAATATAATTTAAAATCTTTTTAAAGGAGATTTAATTTTTATTTCTAAAATTTCGTACTTTTCAGTTAAATAAAATAAAATATGGATAAAAACTTGAAGTCTGCCGATCAAGTTTTGACTGAGGAATTCCTATATTTATCTTACGTGAAATTAAAATCTTGGATGAAAAGAAAACTCTAGTTAAGTTTTAGAATAAAGATAAAAAAATTTAACGTTCATATTTAAAATACAACATTTTTAAAACATCTTACAATAAAAATAATCTCAAATTTTAAAGTCGATCAAATATGAATAAAATAAATATATATATAGTTTAAATTTTAATCTAAAAAAAATAATGATCTGATTTATTTAAATTCTACTACGCTATTTATTTTTATTTAAAATCATCACTTTAACTGTGAGGTCTCTCCTCTCTCTCTCTCTCCACTTAAAAAGACCTTAATGTCCTTACTAAAAAAACTTTATCTTTTTTATCTCCTCTCTCCACTTACCATCTCCTCACCACTCTTCTTCTTCAGTCTCTTGAGCTTTGTACCCAATTAATCTCGATATAAAAAAAAAAAATTAAAATAACTTTGGCTAAAAAAAATTCACCAAATGACCTCATTTTATCGCAGGTTGAACCTACCACATTCATGTCACCGGATCAACCTGTGACAAATACACCTTGCAGGGCGCAGAAGCAAGACAGCATAGAGAAAAAAAAAATGTCACAGATTTAACATGCGACATAAATTTATCGTAAGTTCAACCTACAAAATAAATTGATCGTAAAATCCAACCTGTCATGAATTTATCACAGGTTCAACCTGCGACAATTTATATCACAGATTAAACTTACAACAAAAGTTAAATCTGCAACAATTCATATCACATATTGGACTTGTGATAAAAGTGGATCATTTGGCGAATTCTTTTTCATAAGTCGTTTTAAAATTTTTTTTAAAAAATTGGGTTAATTGGGTAGAAAGCTCTCTCTCTCTCTTCCTTCTCCCAGGTAGAAATTGCAGACAACTATTTCTCTCTCCTACCTTTCTCCTCTTTCTTTGGTTTTTTTCTCCTTTTTTCTATTTAACGAACTAAATTTGTAGAGAGCGGTTTTCTTTCTCTTGTCTCTTCCTCTGGGCAAAAGTTACATGAAATGGAAACTAGTATTTTTCTTCTTTCTTCTCCCGTCTTCTTTGTCTAGCAGAAATCGCCAGGAAGAGGTGCAAAATTTTTTGACATGCATGAGGGCAATTTTGTCCTACTTGTATCCTCCACGATGTAGTATTTTCTTTTCATCCTAAAAATCAATTATAATATTCCTTTCATCCAAAATTTTAATTTCGCCTTTTATCTTATTACTGATCACCCGCACTCCGCAAAACATTGTCAAGAAAAATGAAGGCGATTGTGATCACAACTCCCGGAGGTCCAGGAGTGCTGAAAATATGTGGAAGACCCGGTTATCAGAGAAGACGAAGTGCTTATAAAAGTGGAGGCCACAGCTCTCAACAGAGCCGACACCATTCAGAGGAAAGGCTCTTATCCTCCTCCTAAAGGCGCCAGTGAATACCCAGGTCTTGAATGTTCTGGAACCATTGAAGCTGTTGGTAGTCAAGTTTCAAGGTGGAAAATTGGTGATCAGGTATTCATACGACGTCGTTTGTTGGGGTTGTGTTTGAATTGATTGAGGAATCGGAGATTGGCAAGTAAATTTGAATAGGGTTTTTTCCGTTTTTTTAATTTTTTGGTTGATGGGTAGGTGTTATTTATTGTAAATAAATGATGGGTATGTGTTAATTGAGGTACTGGAGATTGTTAAGTGAATTTTTGAATTGTGAAATTTTCCTTTGAAAATGAGTGCTGGATGTGTGTTGATTAAGGTATTCAAGACTGTCAAATATTTATTGTGTTCTTTCTTTCCGCTCTTTTGTAGGAAGTTGATGGCGGGTCTTGAGTTCTTTTTTAAAAAATTATTTAGTCAAGTGAATGTATATTTTTATGAACTATAGGATTTGAATGCAGACTTTTGGGTGGAAACCAGAAGTATAGGAAGAGAGGGAGTTATCTGTTGAAGAGTAAGCACCATTGAGTACTGCAATGTCATAGTTGAAAAGAAAAGTTGGATGGTTGGGTTGATAGTTTTTAGAATCTTAAACCAACAAAAGTTCATGATACTGGCTTGGTCGAAGCAGTGTCCTATAGCCTCACATAACGTTGTTCTTAGGAAAAGGGGTTCATCAATTTGATACCTTTGGAGGTAGAATCCAAGACTAGCATATATGAGGAGGAGAGAGAGCGCACTAGTATTTTTCTTCTATAATCATAGTACTACAATGTCATATGCCTGAAGCATGATTGAATAGTGGTTTCTTAAAATTGTTTACAGGTTTGTGCTCTTCTTAGTGGAGGAGGATATGCTGAGAAAGTTGTTGTTCCTGCGGGGCAAGTACTTCCTATTCCTCCTGGTGTTTCTTTAAAAGATGCTGCTAGTTTCCCTGAGGTGGCCTGCACTGTTTGGTCAACCATCTTCATGATGAGACGGCTATCTGCAGGTGAAACTTTGCTGGTAAAAGTTGGGTCTACTTAAACAATGTTCTTCATTATGTTCTGAACTAAAGGCAAATAATTGTGGTCAATCAAGGCGATAAAGCAATAACCCTCACCACCATTTTGCTACTCTTTGGGGTTTGGTAATGCGGGGATGAGATGCAAATGAAGGTTCCTAATGCCATCAAAGAATTGTTTATAAGTTATAACTATATTTCAGCATTGGAGTTTTAGTGGTGAGGTCAATGCAATTTTGAAAAACAAGCATCGAGCTCATGCATCAATTGAGTCTTGCATAGGGGTTCAGGGGCTGCTGTTATATTGTAGCTTACCTATACTTAGAAAATATAGTCTCAGAGAGATTAAAAAGAAAATATTGTGCTATATTTCATACTGGATCATCAACTCATTGTAAAATTAGAAACATAAAACAAAATCAGTGCCTCATGTCATAAAAGTACCACATAAGTCATAAGAAATTTGTGCTATAACAAGTCTACAGAGGCTTTATCTGGACTTAATGCTTTGCTTGTCATGTAATTTGATTAAACCTACTGGATTTTGGGAAACCCAATTAATGGCTGCAACACTGATATGAAAAATATCGGGTTTGGAGTTAGAATATGTTATATTTCACATGTGCTAATCATATTTTCTTTGTTTGCTTTTGGAGACATTGATGCATAATATGCATAGGAATAAGGTTAACAAAATGATCAGGTCCATGGAGGCTCTAGTTGAATTGGCAAATTTGCAGTTCAGATAGCTAAATATCTTGGAGTGAGGGTATTTGTGACAGCAGGCATGGCAGTATTATTTCTATCTTATAGCTAAATCCTGAAAAACCAAGCTGATTACAATTAGTTGCTAAGGGAGACTCTGCTGATTGGGCCTAGATTAGAAGCCATATTTATTTATAACTCCACTGATGTTAACAGGAAGCGAGGAAAAATCGTCAGCCTGCAAGGACCTCGAAGCAGACCTGTGCATCAGAAGACTTTGTTGCTCAAGTGAAGAAGGAGACCGGAGGGAAGGGTATAGCATCTGGCCTATAATATGAAGTTTTATCTTCTTCCACTTTGATTTTCATGTTATAGCGTGGGCTTGAATCCCTTATTAACAGGTGCTAATGTCATTCTGGATAACACTGGCGCTTCATACCTTCAGCGGAACCTTGACAGCTTAAACATTGGTGGGAGGCTTTTTATCATAGGCTTTATGGGTGGAACAGTAACACAAGTAAATCTTGCATGTCTGCTTGCAAGGCGCTTCACAGTGCAAGGTAAATGGAATTTTCCTTCTTTTCTTAAAATTAGAAAATGCTGGTTCTGTCCTCACTACTGCTGAATTAAAAAGAAGAAAGGTTCAATTTGATTACTACGATTCGATACAACCTGTTTCGGAGCTAAACAGGTTTGGGTTTAAACTGAACAAGTTTAAAATGAATAAGTTTTGTGTCGAATTCGTGTCTGACATGCTTATACTCGGTTACAAATGTATACTTATACAGATTAACCTTCATAATCCATTTTAACACAATATGTAAATGCTTATGTCTTCAATTGTTGTTATAATCGTTCTAAGCACCCAACCTTCCCCTTTATAACCAAAATGGAACTGAGGCATCCCGCTTTACAACTGATGTTGGATTCAAGCATGCTTCCATCCAACACAACTAGTCCTTAAGAAATCCTTGGGTATATAAATGTGACCTTGTTCTCAACAAAGTGAGGTGACTTTCATGGGATAAAACCACTTATTTATACATGATATGTTTAATTAAATGTGTTATTCATGTCATGTCGTGTAACTTGCTTAATAAACATGCCCTGTATGGGTTTCATATTTATGACATGTTTAATATGGGTCATGTTTGTGTCACCATAAATTTTGGCAGTGTCTACTAATGAACACGACATTCTTAGACATTAAAAAGTGAATTGGCAGGTCTAAGTTAAATTATATAGAACACAACTTAACCCAAGTCAACCAGACCTTAGGCCCCAAAACTGGTTGAGGTTGGTTACAAGGATCCATTTTGACTATTATGCTCTATTTAAAGTCATATAAAAAATTATAAGAGGTACACATTAATCAATTTCAAAGCCTATCCTTCTTTGAGATTTTATTTTATTTTATTTTTTTGGTTACATCAAGATTCAAACCGGGAGCACCTAGTTGGGGGGAGGGGATTGTGACCACTAGGCTGTCCCCTTGGGGACATTTTGAGATTTTATATATACATAGAAAGCAGAATTGCATTAGATTGACATGTCATTCTTGTAGTATGTCACTAGGGAGGTCAAGTGGTAATTGACCGGCCAAGTTTAAATACAGAACATTGGTTTCTTCAACCATTTTGAGGGGCAATTTGTCATCCAGACCACTATAACCTTTGCCATTGTACTTGAACAAATTTTTTTTTTACCAAAAAAAAAAAAAAAAAAATTGAAAAGAGAAATACATTTGACTTTCTCAAGATTGATGACATTGAAATACAATTAAAAAAAATATATATCTTTAAATTTTTTTCCAAACCTCAATAATCAATTGCTTATTTTTTAGACTATGCAAATAATAAAATAATAGAAAATATTTAGGGAGGATGCCCACTTCATTGGTAGTTTGTTTATTAAACAGGCAATTATGACAAATTGGTTTATGATCAAATTGTGAAGCAAACAACTTGAAATTAAGGATAGGAAAGAATTGCTAATGCTGCTTGAATTTGAGATTATTAAGCTACAAAGGTGAAAAGCAACCAGAGATTAGATTTAGAAGCGGAGAGAGAATCTAGTACCATGACAATCCAGCATACGTAGATTAAGAAATTCTTAGGCCTTCTTAAGGTTTTGGAGGGGGGAAATCCAAAGCCAATTGCTGTGGCAAGAGATCTCCGTGAGGCATGATATGAGAGCTTCCTCCACAATTTTGGACATGCTTTTTGTAATTTTACATGCTTATATTACTTCAAAGTGTTAACTAAAATGTTTTACTTTTCTGTTGGTAGCTGCTGGGTTGCAAAATAGAAGCCCAGAAAACAAAGCTGAAACTGTGAGTGAGGTTGAGAAGAATGTGGCAAGGTGAAGCCTATAGTGGACAAATATTATCCACTATCTGAAGCAGCAGAAGCTCACCTGCTTATGGAGAGCAGCACACACATAGGAAAAATTTTGCTTGTTCCTTGAGTAGTTGGTGGCCTCAATAAGGTTAGCCTGCTGATGAACATTCTGTACGTAAAACAACTGAACTGATATGCTAGATGATTTGAGCATGTTTCAAGTCATGCAAATGAGTATCAAGTCCAGCAATTTGTGCAATAAAAGGTACCTCTTTGCTGGGGCATTTGCATGTGTCCTAGTTGTTTAGGCTCTTGCCCCCATTTCAACTCTGGATCAACATTTAGAGATTGTGTGTGTTTTGTTTCAATGTGTTTTTTTTTGGTTCTCTGGACAAATAGCCGATGGCATCCAGTCTTAATGAGAAAATATACAATGTGCCCTGTATTGTTAGTCCCTTTTTTTATGTATTAAGAGTGGTTTGAGAAAAGAGTGAAGGCTGTCAGTCAGTGTCCAACCCCGATGGATGATCGAACCAGACATTTCAGTTTCACAAAATGAAGGATCATAGCCAATCATATGCGTCAGTTCGGTTCTAAGAGGTTTTGCGAATTACTCTTACTACCTGAAGCAGACGGACCAATTGTAAGAACCTGACCGCAGCTGCCTGTCTTAGGCTCAAACCACATTTTTGGGGCCACCTAGATTCTGGTCCGCCAGTTTTGGCTGTTTTTGCTCAACTTGTTGGGCCCTAGTTTTAGAGAGAGAACTAATGTTTCCGATAAGTAATTTCTATGAGTGTTCTTGCATGTGATTCAGAAGGAAATAAATTCTCGCCTACAAAGAAATGGCAGCAGTTTAGATTATTATAGCTTATTTTGGTGGTACATATCATAATGGTGTAGGAATGAACTTTTAATCTTAAAATTGAAATCATGAGAAATTTTGCTAATCATGTGTTATTCTGGAAAAAAAAAATTCATTGTTAAAGCTTCCCATAGCATGGCCTGAACTCCAGCCAATTCTCACCTCAAGGAATCCCATTCATAGGGTTAACTGATATGGATGCATAAATTTGTTGCACTTGAATGATGTAATGCACATAACCTTGAGTTTGAGGAATCGATGTAGAGCTCTGCAAGCTAATACATATTCTGAAATTGACATTACAGGATTATTGAGCAACCCAACATTCACGATTACAAGCTCAAGGTCAAAAACTAAAAATACTAAATCGATGAGCTGCCAATAATTAACCGAGCATGATATTTCAACCGATCAGATTGTGACATATCATATGAGGAATAATCAGTTTCGACATTTTTGGCACATCTACCAAAGCTTGAGGGATTGTGAGCCAATGGTAAGTAACCACAGAAAACCAGGAACTCATCTGCTAGACTTGAGGGAAACTTTCAGACACTGCAAACGGCTTCAATAGCAAGACTTTTTATAATACCAGGGCATGGATCACCAAGTTTCTCTGAAGAGACCGAAATTGAACAACCATCACGACCAATGCAAGCCTGCAGACAAATGTCAGCAATAAGTAAGATTGTCTTATGTATTGTCTACCATGAATCCCATGTGTTCAATCGGATGCTGTAAGCATCTTATGACCTAAAATAGCTGATAAACTTGGAAATGTGCTGAACTAATTTTCTCTTACCTGCTGGACCCTCAATAACATGTCAGCATGACAACTTCCCTTAGTGAATGTGCCGCAGTCTCCTCTAGGTGTTCCGTAACTGGCATAGTTAATAGCACTAATGTGCCATCCTTTTTCACAGGTTAGTCGGATTTCAGGACTTCCAGATGTGAACTCTGAGTCTGGTGTCCAATTGTCAACTGGTGGAGGATCAACCTCTGAAACTATTCCACAAACTTGTTCGCTTGTTCGGGTCTTCAAGGATATCTTTGAAGGGTCACCACCGAGTTCTTCATGGAGGACAAGTAGGTTCTTACCAGGATGTAACCAAGTACGTGGGAAGTAATACCTGAAACAATAGTTTAAGCATTCAACCACAAAATGTATAATCTGATGACTTCGAAAGCTTAGGGAAAGAAGAAAAAGTTCTACTTACAATGTTTGAGTAGGTTGACCGCAATTTCTGAGGCATTTAGAGGAATCATAGGTTCCCCTGTAGTCACAATTTTCAGTGCAACCAGTTGAAGGTGACAGATAGGCTGGCCAGTATCGTCCTATGCTTTGGCCATTAATCCATGCTTGACCTTTCCCCATGCTAGCAAGGTCTAAGACCAAGGGAGCATTCCCTTCAGGAGCTAGGAACGTCGTCTGGGAAAAGGGGAGAAAATAAAATGAAATGGTCTTTGGAAAATGACATTCTTGTGAAGCAAATAAAACAGTAGATGGATTTAGATGAGTCCACATTTACTTACTTTATACCATATCAGGCTCTGATTAACTGGTGTGGCTTTTCCATGAGTCCATAGTGAACTATTTGCAAGACTAATATCAAAAAGTCCCAGAAATTCTCCTTCAAGCCCCACCTGGAAGTAATGAAGAACATAAAATATTTCAACTAGTCCTGAAATATTTGAATCTTAACAATAAAAACAAGTTATCCTTGTGAACTCCCACATTTCTTCTTGTTCAAACTGCAGTCTGAATAACACGTTTGTTAGGGTAGGCCATTTAGGTTTGCGAAAGATTAAAGAGGGGTTTGTTTCTGCCCATGCTAAAATGCAGAAAGTGTTTCAATAGTGTCATTTTGCTCACCAGTACTTGACAAGCAAATTCAACCACGAGCTACTTTGAACCGCATTATGGGGATATTAATTAGCAAATACTGCCAATCAAGATGTTCAGCATTGTTTTAGCACATCCGTACCCCATGATTCATCAGTGTTGTCTCATTAGTTTAAATTTGACAGATAATGAAAGTGAAAGTCTTAGCTGATCAAAGAATTGACGAAACCTGATAGGTCCACTCATCAGAAGTAAGGTCTTCCTCTTTATCTCCAAAGTCAGCAAGGACCACAGAAAGTAGTCCAGCTCCTTGAATGTCGAACCATGGTCCATAGTTCTGTAAACGTAGAAACTAGGTCAAAGGATTAAAACTCATTGATATCAAAATTGCTGTACTAAGCCACTACAAGGTTGCAGTTGAAAAAATAGCTGATCAAAAAATTTCCATGCCAAATATCACATAAATGTAAAGTGAACTTTTCAAATATAATATGCCCATAAATTTTCAATACGTCTCAGAGGGCCTGATCTTATATCAGTGACTTATTCCAATTATAGAGAAACAATGCATACCTGAAGACCAATCATCATGCTCAACACATCCAACGTATTATTTCCTTCCTTAAGACTGATTTTTTCTTTAATGCCAAAGCTTGCATTGTCATGATAACCATATCCGAATGCTGAGAGAAATCCACTGTAGAATGTAAGCCACTATATCCACAGATATACAAGTGAAAATCTTACAATCAGATCCAAAGTTGAATAATTCAAGAATGTAGGCACCAAGGATTACTTTCATTAATATCACAATAAACTGACAATTAATCATTGTGTCATTTTCATAATTCTGAAAATAATTCTTGCCATATCTGTTTTCTGTCTAATTTTCAAGTATAAAAATCAGAAGAATATAGTACTCTAACAGCACCAGTTTGGAATTTGGAACTTTTAAGATGGTCCAGAAAATTTTAGGTGCATATATCCCACAAGAAACATAAAACATGACAGATGATTAAAAGGAATGAATAATGACATAAGTAGGACTTACCCACAAGCTTTTTATTGACAAATACAAGAGCTGCATGTCCCAAACTCTCAATCAGCATGTAAGCAGTTTGACCATCCTTGTTTGCATTGATACTGCCATCACAATGAATACTGGTTGAGAGAAGTCATATCATTTTATTATTTTTTTTTCAAATAAGGAGTAACTAAACTTAGATAAAGTGATGATGAGAAAAGGAAGAGCGAGGTATTCCCCTCATAGAGTTACATATACACTTTGAGTTCCACTCATGCTTGAAGACTTTTAATGAAGTCATTGTACATGCATGAGTGTATGTGCATGTATAGAGTTTGGATACACACTGTTAATTAACTTTGAATTCTCCAACTGAAAGGGCCTCACATCACAAGTTTGTGAGCTTCGAGGAAACTTTGAAAAACCAGATATGGTTGTTAAATATGAAACTGGAAGTAAAAAAGAAGAAAAAGCATCATTCTTGTTGTGATCACCTTGTAGTGTACCACAGAAAATCACTGATATCTTTTGTGGTGTTTATCTGCTCCAATAAACCAGACTCTACAAATGAATTGTTTCCCCAAACACCAACTGTTTCTTTATACCAACTCCACTCGGATTGGGAAAAGTCACTGACTGTAGTAGAGTGAACAACATTTCTGTGGGAGGTAACCTTCACTCCAAAACAGGAAAGAAATTCACCACCGAAATTGAACTTGTAAGAGATTGTGCAGCACAATATGACATCAAATTGGATGAAGCAGTATACCTTTGCAGTATTAAAAATGACATTTTTACAGTCTGGAAGAATGCTAACAGACCAAGCTGGAAGGAAGTATGACTTGCCCTTAAATGTGACGTTTGCATCTGAGCTACTGTCATAGTTGGCAAGAAAGGCAGCGCACTTGGAACCCTTGAAATAGATATGTGCCTGGGACAAAGATAGAAGTCAGAAAGGTAAACAAAAAATTACAAGCAGAAGAAAGAAATTGTCAGAATGCATGGAATTATATCTTGCCAGTTCATGAATTTGCAGAGCACAGTGCCAAATTTTGTGTTATCAGACTGTTTAGGATCTTTTACCCTTGATAGCCTAAGCTCAATGTGGAAAGGGGGTCAGAAGTTTTAGAACCCAAATGATTAAACCACAGAATTTTAAAGTGTTTTGAGACTGGAGGATACAAGTGTGGACTCTCTTTTCTTTCATAGAACCAAGGATTTTTGTAAGCAATAAGATTTATGGAAGAAGAAAGTGACAGCATGCATTGTAATCAAAACTTGTCCTAAGCTTATTCAGATGATCAATGAAGGCACAGAGGGCTTTCTCTAAAATTCAAAATTGGTCGTTACAGGATCAAAAATCAAAGTCATTTTCACTTCTATAGAAATCTTTCACTCATCTCCTAAATCCCCTGAAAAGAGATGCAATTTCTCTAACATATTTTACAAACTCTAGTCAGAAGAATAAGAAGATAAAATGCAAAGCAACAAGTAGAAGATTTGAAAAAGGACTCGAGGAGAAAAGAGGCTAGAAAAATAAAAGAAAGAAAAAAAAATGCTTCCCTGACACCATTAGTGTCAGATCCATTTTCTCACAAATAGACATCCATTTTAATTTTGACTCTAATTGATGCTCAAAACTCCAAAGGGAAAAAGCGACCACACAGGATGCAAATTTGATTGTGGTGCATCCTACGGTAGTTAATAGTTTCAAAATGTGTCTCGAGGCTAGGCTTTTCTCACAAGAACAGCAAACAACTGATTTTCTATGACATAATCATTCCTCCAATATCACAGGGTCTCCCTTATGCCTGCCATATATTGTATTACCCAAAAATGCAACCATGTACAGAAATAACAATAAGGATAGGAAATCTTGCAGGCAATATTTCTTATTTTGTCCATCAAACTTTTATCTATTGCTTACAGCCACATTTACAGTGTATAACTAGTCAGGATATCTGCCATACCTCTAAATTAATTCCCAGATCTTGTCTGACTGGCTCTGAACTGACCAAATATTCCTCGCACTGCTTAATTGCTGTATGTAAGTCACGCAAGTGGCCCCACTTCGGCTGACGAACAAAACCTGTAACAAATTGCATCTCATAAGATGAATGCATGCAGGAACTCTGGAAGGAAGATCTGATGTGAAGTAGGTAGTGAAAGTAGTGTGCATTCTTTGAAGTTTAGAGTGAATGATTGCTTAAAAATGTAAGGAGTTACCATATTCATCTAATGGAGCATCGTAATCATAGCTTGTAGCAATCAGAGGCCCTCCAGCTGTTCTTCCAAAGTTGGTCCCACCAAAATACTGGAAGATGAGATTTCAACAATATATCATATTGATCAAATCCGTAGATCAATCTGTTTATTAATTATCAGAACAATAAACTCTTTATAGGCTCACCATGTAATAGTTTTGGAATGTTCCACCTGTTTCAAAGAAGCGTGCGACTGCAAAAGCAAGGTCTTGAGCAGGCCGAAAAGGAATAGCATAACCAAATGCAAGGAACCTGGAATAATGCAACATTCCTAAATGCTTGGATTAACCAGAAAGTAGAAAGAGCTCCCCAATTCATTTTCTACCGCATATTGCCAAATCAAGCGCATACTCTTACCATCCAGTGTAGTTTTCTGTCCACATCTTAGGTTTGGTAGGTGAGTTTGGGGTAAATTGATCACAGTAGAACCCATTGCAGGTATTTATCTGCATTGACAACAGAGATGCAATTAACAAAAATATATTAAAACAAATCCTTCAACTGAAATCAGTTGACAATCTTGGACTTATTCAATCGACAATGGTTCTGGAATAAGTAATATGGCTTCACTTCTACATAGTGCTTCTCATACTAAAAGTGTATTACAGATTCTGAGGAACAAAAATGATTCTTTAATGTGTTTAATACTTACAACAGGATCAGGTGCATCTTGCTGTTGGCACATCACCCAAGGAACGGAGGTATTAAGATTAATGGCCGTTTCTGCAGCCCACTGGACATACAACATTCCACCAATTCCATATGCCCATTCAACATTTCCATACTCATTCTCAACCTGTTACAGCACAAAACAGAGACAAACGTAAATACCACCAAGGACCTGTGGTAAAAAAGCAAAAATGTGTAGCATAAAATTTACTCCCCTAAAATTTTTTTCCCCTTATGTGGTTGGATTAGGAAAATTTTCACTTTGAGAAATTTTTCCATAATAATTCTTTCCCATTTCCCTTTTGCAAAGAGACAGAAAAAGAGAGGAGGGAAGAAGTCATCCAATAAAGAGAGAGAAAAAAATGCATTTTATGCTTTATATTATTTACTAATTTTTTGGCTTTCCCCTTCTCTTTTTCCATACCCTAAACTCGGGTAAAAATAACCACCACTTGGGGGGGGGGGGTTTAAATGTTAATCTACCTTAAATTTTAGGGCAGAAACATTATTTGCCAGACATGCTTAAAAGAGGTTAAGGGAATAATATCTCACCTTCTTTACCCCACCCCAACCCACATGTTCTGAAGGCAAGAGATACCACCTCAATGTTCCTAATGTTGAAAATGGCTATGTGCTATGCTATCACATTTTAGCTTTATGAGCCGTGTCTATTGTTAAGACTTGAGAATAGACATGCAATGAAAAATGATAGACTTCAATAGCAAATAACTGGACTTAACTAGAAATTTATTCAGTAAGAAAACGCAGAACTGAAAGCCTTGTTTTGACTCAAAGGGGACAGAAGATATAAGTTCTATGATTATGGCTCTCGAGAGCAATGTTACAAAGCACTCATTTAGATAAAATACAACACCAATAGTGGGTGTCCTCTCTCATCCTCCTTTCACTGACAACGCAATGTCAGGATTCAATCTTTGTTAAATCTAATCTCCTTGATGAAAACAGAATTTCTCAGCCATGTATTTCAGTCATGGTATTCCGTAGTTGCTCAGCAATATTATTGATGTAAAATTGGTGATATCAATGAACAGGCAGATTTATGGGGCAGCCATTTCAGAAGTAAGTTTCTAGCCAAAAGAGGCATCCTCATTTTCAAATAGGGATACCTGTCTCACAGTAGCACTTATTCAATCAAAGAATGGTCACTTATTGAATAGCTGAGAGAGAGATAAAGAGAGTTGCCAATCACCTGTGCAAGAATAATCGGCCCCCCTTGTGATGCAAAGAGATCTTTCTCTTTCATTAAGTCCACAATTTTCGAAAGAAAACTTTTCATCTCATTCTGCAACAGCAATTGTTTAAAGTTCAAAAAGTTCAGTAGCACCCGAAAAGATCATCTAAAAGCATTTTTACCAACTTAAATTATAAAAGAACTATGTCAAGAGCCAGAAAGAAAACATGTCCAAGGTTGCAGACAAATTAGGAAGGTAACAATTCACTGAGAAAATTTATTGCACAAGTAATCATCGTCAAAAATAGACATTAAAAAAAAATGTACCTTGAAAAGCTCATTGGTTGTCCGAAATTGGATTCCTGGAATCAAATGCAACCACATGGGAAACCCCCTGCGGTAAGAAATGGATGGTGTAAGAATTAAGGCCTGTTTTGTTGATCTGGTCCCTGTGCGTTTGTCAGGCACTTGAGATTTGAGAATCTAAGAGAATTGTTTGCAGGTAATTCGCAACATTTTATATGTACTTTCATATCAAAAAGGAAATGGTCGAAAAAAGGCTAAAATTCTAATATGGCATAAAGAAGATATAACTTAAAGAGGCGTACCCATAGTTCCACTCAGCACAAGCATATGGGCCTATCCTTAAATGAACAAAAAGACCAGCTTCCTGCACTGTCTTCACAAACTTCACAAGGTCAAATCTGCCTTCAAAGTAGTACTGCATACAAAAAACAAAAATTCAAAAAAAAAAAAAAAACAAAAAAAGACAAAAATGTAGCTGTAGCAATTACAATTGAACAGACAACCATCTGATGAAGAAGTTATAATACATGAATGACGTGCATCTGCAGCAATTCTTTGATCCACTTGACAAGAAAATTTTGACCAAGTGGGAGCAACATGAACTCCTCATGAGATAGTTGATTGAGGAATCAACGTGAGGGGAGGTAATTTTACTAGGTGAATGTTGTCCCATAAGTTCAGGTGCTCATGTGCAGAGACAGCATATGCAGAAATTGATATTAACAATTTCCCTGCTCCCACCATTGAGAATAAGAAGAATCGACCACTCATCTTGCCATTGAACGACTATCAAAATTGATTATGCATCAAAAGACTAATTTCCTCTCTTACCTCTTTTGGCATACAAAGGCATCCATGGTCTGACAACGCCTCCTTGGTGATGTCCCTTTTGGGGGGCGAAACTGAATCTAAATCTAGTACGTTGAGAAGTTTTGTTTTTTGTCATACAAATGAGTTTCATAAGAGCTGAGGTTGAGTAGCTTGCTTGATGTGTGAAAAATAAACAAGATTCAAACGAGTAGCCCAAAGCTCAAATTCCACTCTCAAACCAATTTGATCTTTTTATTGCCAAATTGTTACCCGTTTCATTCGGCCCTCGAAATTATTTAACTACTTAGTCCATTGTCTCTAAAACTGGTGAAAGTGATTATAACATGACAAAACATCAAACAAAACGCGTGCTATTCATGTATACCTTCCCCTTTTCGGGTTCATGATAATTCCAGAAAACATAAGTCTCAATCACGTCCAATCCGCCTTCCTTCGATTTCCTAATAATCTCTGGCCACATCTGACATTACATACAAAAACCACATCACACATTACTCAAAAATCAAATTTAAACACACCCCAATTTCACAAACCAAAACAAAATTAAAATGAAATAAAACTCACATCGGGAGTGGTTCTTGGATAATGAATAGAACCAGACTGCAAAACTCTTCTCTTTCCATCAATGACCAAAGCTCTGCCATCATAGGTAACATTAGCTAAAAATGCTATTTCACATTCAAATAGCACCAACACCACAAGAAAAATTGCAACTAATGAAGTTTTGATTCTCATTATGAAAACCTAGAGAACACCCTCCTATTCAATGATTGCAGAATTGTAGATAAGATTGGGGTTTTATAAGTACAAAAGTTTGAACCACGTGACTCAGAATGAAAGTACCTTTGTGGGTTTTAATGCATGTCGTTATGGGATGATGGAGAATATGTTTGTCCATGTTCTCGAAGACGGGTATTTGGATTGTAAGTGAAGGAGACGCTGATGATGACGCATACGAGGTGTTAATGTTTGGATTTTTTACGTTATCAAGCTTTTGAGAGGGTGGAGACAGAGGACTCTCGTTCATGCTCCGACAAAGGAAGGCTAATAATGAAGAGCACAAATGATTATCTTTTTCCTTTTATCCTCGTTAATAAAAATATATTTGAAAAACAATAATTACAAATTAAATAAGATATTTTATAATAAATTAAGACTTTTATAATTACATCAGGAAAGAATAAAAATATTTATCACCCCGCTTCAAGATCCATGAAAATTTTTAATTATTTATAACTATTATTTTTTGTTTTTTACGATCACTCTCACCTAAAATAACGATATAGTTTTATTAAAAATCGGTGATTTTCATATTAGATAACAATAATAAATACTATGTTTATTCTAATTTTTATGTACTTTTTTACTTCCTTTTAAGTTTTATTCCAATAAAAATGAGATTTTTGTTAAATATATTTTTTGGAGATAATTAAATATAATACTGAATATAAAATAGAATAGGCTAATTTTTTTATGTTTATGATTGAAAATAACATTGGTATTGTTGTTTTAATTTGAAATATAGAAATTTTAAAATTATTTTTTGGAAATTTATTTTAAAATGATATTTTTTAAAATTTTAGAAAATAGTAAGAGTAATAAATAAAAAAGAAAATGAGCTTGAAATCGATGGTTGGGAAATCCTCTTTGAAGTCTTGAGAAATCGACCGACGAGAAAGATTCGGCCGTACAAGCAGGCAACGTTCGAGAGCGGAAGCTGATGAGAGCCGGCAATCCTAAAACGTGAGCAGGTATCCTCCGGTGCCCTCTCTCTCTTTTTCTCCCCGCCCCCCCCCCCCCCACCCTTCTTTCCAAAAAACAGTCTCTCTCTCTCTCTCTCTCCCCCCCTCCCCCCGTGAATGTAGGACATAGTCAAAGTCCTGACACGGTAAAGACCCCTCCCTCCCACACCCTCGTTTGTGGGGCGTGGACAGAGGAGAGAAAGGGAATCCTGCCGCTACCCCCTGCCCTTCTATTCCAACAAGGCAAAATGGGTAGTGCTGGCCTGCCTTGAGTTGCGTGCCTCTACTCACCCGGTTCTTTTCCACCCCGTCTCCCCCTCTATCTGTGTGCGGTGTCTTTTAAGTTGATCAGAAAATCGACTTTTCTCATAAATCCACCTTTATCTCAATTTTCTAAAAATAGATTTTAAATTTTTATGTTATTTTTTAAAATTTTAAAAAATATCATTTTAAATTCAATTTTTGAAAATTAACTTTTACAAAATCAATTTAAATATTTATGAACCCAATATTAAAAGAAATAATCCAAATAAAATAAATATTATTATCCAAGATATTTAACTCAAATAATTGTTTGAGCGATGTGGAAAGGTCTGCTCACTCCTCTCTACCCAGCAAGGAGAGAGAGAGAGAGAGAGAGAGAGAGATGCTTTGAAGCCATAATTTGGCTCTGTATCCAGATAGGAATCGAGAAGGAATTGGAAAGTCGTCATGTTTTGTAGGAAGCACGGGGATCACGCATCCGGAAGTTTTCCTCTTTAAAAAATTAATAAATAAATAAATAAAAGTTATATATCATTAATCTTCCATTTTTAAAATGTTTCAACTAGACTAAACTAATTAATATTTCTAAAATAATCCATACATTTTTTATATTTATATATATTTTCATAATTAACAAATTATTATTTATTTAATTATAATTATAATTTTTATATTATTTATTTTAAATTCAATAATTATATATTTGATCATTTTATATTTTTATTATAAAAAATTATTATTCTATTATTTTTATAAAATTATATTTTTTATATTTATGTCAAGAAAAAAAGTACCTTTGCCGATAATTACATGAGATTCAAACCCCGAATCACGGGGATGAAAGAGAAATTTGTAATCACTAAATTATCCCCTTATAAATATATATATATATATATATATATGTTATTAATAAAAGTATATATGGAATTTATTTATCATATATAGCATATTTATATAATTTATTAATAATAATTATTAATATTATCTTTTATATTTATTATTTTTAAAAAATTGTTAATAATTTTTAGTTGGTATAAATGACATTTGCTTTTATATAAATATTTACTTTTATTAATAAAAGTAAACAAACCTTAAATACTAAACTATAATTTACCCTAAATTTGTCCTAATTTTGTCCGTGTTTTTACTCTAATTTTGTCATAATTTTACTCTAATTTTATCTCAATTATAGTACAACAATATGAATAGACCCTAATTTAACATTAATTTAAGCTAATTTTACCCTAAATTTATCCTAATTTTGCCTTAATTTTGTCAAATATGAATAGTCTCTAATTTAATTTTAAATTAACCTAATTTTTTCCTCCCCCCAATTTTGCCCTAATCTTTCCCTACACTAAATCCTAATCATGTATGGGTATCTATAAATAGTTGTGGAAATCGGAATAACTTACCTCTGGTAGAAGTGGTTTTCCTGGTGGGGAGAGAGAGCAGATGATTTACCTTCGGCAAAAATGGTGTTTGTAGCAAAACGTACCTCTGTCAGCTTTCTTCGACAAAAGGGCAAAATGGCAGCCTTTGGTTGGCCAAGAATTTTCAAATTCAACGAGATTCAACCATGATGATAATTGAAAAGAGCGGCAAAGAAAAAAGAGAAAAAGAGAGAAGAGGAGAGGAGAGGAGAGAAGAAAGGTCTAGCGTTTTTTAAAACACACTTTTAGACATTTCTTTAAAAGATATCAAGGATTACTTTGCACATGTCGATATTTTAGAATAAAAACATCATCATATGTAGTTTAATTCTTACTACATTTCTACTGAAAAGTCAAAAAAGGTACCCACCAGTGGTATTTTTTCACGAACATTACTTTACTTCACATTTTTCCTCTTAAGCGTCGTGAAAATTGATTTCTCCGACATTTTTGTCTTAAATGTCGGGAAAAAAATATTGATGACAAATACTTAAATGTCAGGAAAAAATTATCAATAAAAACATTTTTTTTATAGTGCATATTTGTGCATGGTTTTATTTTCTCTATTTTGATAAAGCGTCATTTCTTTATATTATTTCATATTCATTTTTGTTTTCTAATTTTTATTTTTGTGCAACATAGTATATGGTCGTGCTTCAAATCCAAAACATGTTACGTGTGCGATTTAAGAATCACACAAGCGGACTAGATAAATTAGCCTATGCATATTTAATGAATTATATTTAATAGATAAATAATGGAGGATTAAAATAGCTTCTCTATTTTAAGGAAAAAGAAAAAGAAAAAGAGAGCCCAATATTTGCATAATAATAATGAATTAAATTAATTACACATCAAATGGATTAAATTTTGTGTGATAATCCAAGTTATCTGAATTTTAATAAAGTTGTTATTTTTAACTATTTTAACAAAAAATTTGATTAGAAATTGATCAAAACATATTGCTGTATTTTAGAAGAAAAACAAGAACAAAGAAATTGGCAAATGAAAGAAAAAACAAATACCCAAGACAAACACAAGACACAAGACACAAGACACAAAAATTTTACATGAAAAATCTAAATAAGAAAACTATGGAGGCTGAGAAAAAATAAATGCACTATAAAAAAGATGAAATACAAGGATATCACAAATCCACTATTAATGTCTCACCAATCTCTCTCCTATTAACTAATTTGTTTTTAATTAATTAATAATAATTAATTTAAAATTTAAATTGTTTATGTGTGAAACATATTTATTTTTAGTAACTAATTAGAATAATAAATACTAGAGTTAAAATCCATAGTATTTTGTTTGTTGGTATAATAGAACTCCTTTTTATTAAATTTTTATTGGGGAAATATTTATCAAATTACACGAGATTTTAGAATCTTATAAATCGATTAAAAAACTTAAAAAATCTAAAAAATTATTAAATCTTTGTACAAAATTTTGTGAAAAAGATGGCAAATCTTGCATATATATGGGCCAAATTGGCTTGACTAAATCCAACCGAATTACATCCAATTTCATATCTTTTTAATCTGATTAAATTCACATGAATGTTATGCATTTCTTCTCCAGTATCATTACCATCAAATCACGAGTTTCAGTCAATTATAATTATTATTATATTATAATTAGAATTATAAACTAATCAAATCCGAATCAAAAAATATTTAATTTCACAAAATTGGTTCATTTAATAAGCTAAATTCAAGTAAACGTGTTTAAATCTTGTGTTAAAATTATCTCATTTGATACTTTTAGAAGTTATATTTATGTTAAAGTTTATAAATAAATAAATGAGCCGAACCTGTCCTGCCGCATATAATCGAGCCAAACCCGACTCAGACCGGAGATTTCCCCCGGTCCGGTGTAACCAAAAAAGCAAATAAATAATTGCCGTGTTAAGGTTGATTCGATACCGCGGAACAATTTAAACTCAAATTCCGACGGCTTGGAGAAATCCTCATCAGTCCCACAAATTTCTGAATCCTGGGACTTGTTCGATCTTTTGGTTTCATCCGATTCATTCATCAAATTCCAGTAATTCAGTAAGTGGGTTAATCATATCTTTCGTCTTTAATTATCAGTTTAAGTGATTGGTCTCACTTGGGTTTTTCTTGATTAATGTTGATTTATCATTTTGTGATTGGAATTCGCTGTAAGGGTAGTGGAAATGGGAATTGATCAAAGTGTTCAGGACTAGGGTTTTGTCGGGGTTTTTGCTTTTGTGTAACATAAAGGTTTTAATTACTGTGATGTTTATATAGATACTCTGCAACGAGACGAAGTATTCTTAGTTCCTGATAATTGCAGACTAGTCATTTGATATGATTTTAAGTGTCATATGTTTTGATCTCAAATGATGCTTGAGAGTTTTGATGTCTAATGATGCTTGAGGGCCAAGGAACAAAGAAAACAAAATGGAAACGCAATGATCCTAAATGGGGAGTCATTTTCATCTTTTATGAATCGCAGGATCATTATTCCCCCCCCCCCCGGGGTTTCAATTTCAGATGTTAAGAAGTAGTGGATAATGTACTTTGTTAAAACTTAGCCTGATATGTAGTTGGTGTTTGTCCAATTGAATCATAAATAGTTTATGTGGTGTGGGTAATGCAGTTACAGTTTCGACTTCTTTGGAGAGTATCTATCCTCAAGTTTGAGGAAATGCTGAGCAATTGATGTATTTGTGTCAAATGTTTAAGGATTTTACAGGCAAAGAAATTGTTGGAGATCGTGTTTCTATCTAGTACCAGCATCATTCACGTTAATGTGAAAAGATCTTCTGCAGGAACAATGGCTAGAGTTTTCTCGTAAATTACCATCCCTGTTCTCAAATCTTTTGCTTCCGGTATTATTTTCAATATGTACATAAGGGAAGAGTCATATGAGAGGAGGCTGTATGGTTTTGATATGGGGATTTTTAGAATTGAGTGGCAATCACAAATGTCATCTCAATCCCAGTAATAACTTTCAGTTCTTTTACAATTAGCTTCTGACTTCCTTTAGTTGTAATCAAACCATTAGAAAGAGCTTATCTTTCAAAGTATGCTGAATACCTGCATCTGATATTTGGTTTCTTGTATGGATTCTTGGGAAAATTATTCTTTTACTTTACACCTTGCACACTGCTTACAACTGAGTGCAATTGGCCACTCCTTTGCTGTTTGACTCCAATAGTTGTAATGATGGTGCCACTTGTTCATGGATGTATGGCTACAGAATTACTTTCAGTTAAGGACAAGATTAAGTGTTTTTGGACCAAACTATAAGGGATTTGAGTGAATTTGGGATTGTTCCTACTTAATTAGGTTAACAGCCTTCTGTGGTGCCCGGGGGGGGGGGGGTTGGTTATTAGGACATCTTATAAACCACAATGGCATTTTAAGTATTTTGGACCAAACAGCATGGAGCAAAATGATTTTTTTCCTGTAACATTTTGAACCAAAAATTATCATTTTTATGCTGCTTACAAGAAAAAAAAAAAAAAAAAAAAAAAAAAAATCATGAGAAACTCTTGCAATCTTTCCAAGCAAAAAAACTCATGTATTGAAACTACCACGATTCTCTTTTTTTTTTATTTTTTTTATTTTTATTGTGTGTGTGTTTGTTACATTGCGATTTGAACCCCCGATCACCAAGTTGGGGGAGGGGTTGTGACCAGTAGACTGTCCTAGTACCAAGACTCTCTCCCTTCCCCCCAAGTTCGCTGAAAAAATAAAAGATTGCTGTTATTTGTGCTGCTTAATTCAAATGATATTACTTTAGGTACTTAGTGTGAAGTCTTGAGGGATTGAAAGAGTATTTAGTGCTTGTTTTCTGGTCTCTATGAAAAGCTTACAAGACCTTTGTTGAGGTGGTTTATTTTGTAGATTCCTTGTCTTTGTAGTTGCTTGGGGTCGCTCCTCCTTAGTGATTTTTCCCCTTCTATCTTTTTTGTTCTCAGTACAGTTTTCCTTTCTTTGATAAAGTAAAAGAAGGTATTCCATTGCTCTAATGTGCTTATTTCTCCTCTCTCAAATTTCAAGAAATCCATTGTTTTTTCACATTATTTAGGTTGTTTTGAAGGTCTTTTTCTCTGTAAGAAATGAGGGAGCACCATTCTGGAGTGTATTTATAGAAGAAAGCAGGGTGATTACTGTGTAGCAAGATTTGCTAAAGGCATTTTTTTAATTCCTTTGCAGATCCCTGCTTCAGATTCTCTTGTTTCTTTTATACCATGGATCTAAGCACAATGGATGCGGGACAATTAACTATGCTAGGAGCTGGTGCCTGCATGATGCTGACAATGCATTTCACAGTACAACTGCTGTACCAGCATCTCTTCTACTGGAAGAACCCAAAAGAACAAAAGGCCATAGTAGTCATCATCCTTATGGCTCCTATATATGCTATTGATTCATATGTGGGCTTATTAGATATCCAAGGAAGTAAGGCATTCTTCATGCTTTTGGAATCCATCAAGGAATGTTATGAGGCTTTGGTAAGATTCCCACTTGCATCCAGTTGATCATATTGTGGGGCTTTCCTCACCAGGATAGTGTTGCTTAACTTGTCTAGTTACTATTTGCAGGTAATTGCAAAGTTCATGGCTTTGATGTATAGCTACTTGAACATATCAATCAGCAGAAATATAGTTCCAGATGAAATCAAAGGGAGAGAGATTCACCATTCATTTCCAGTGACTCTTTTTCAGGTATGGAACTAGGACTTGATCTAAAAGTAGCATCAATTTCAAGAGATTTTTTTTTTTTAATGGAAGCCCTTCTAGCCGTATATTCTCTCTCCTTTATTCCCTCTTCCGACCCCTGGATCATATAATTTGCGTGCAAATCCAATTCCTCCATTCATTGCCATTGGGGGCCAGGTGTGGTGTGGTCAAGATTTGCATCTGCTTGTAGACTGGCTGATATTTGTATAAAGTTTCTTTATAATGCTTCAAGTCAAATGCACACCCTATACTAAGAGCACTCAAAGTAGGGGAGAATTATCTCCACTGCCTCTTTCTCCTCGCAAGAAGATCATTTTGCATTTTCAGCATGACATAAGCACCTCATTGTGGTTCCTGAATTCTGCAGCCTAGAAAGGTCCACCTAAACCATGGCACCTTGAAGCTTCTCAAACAGTGGACATGGCAATTTGTTCTGGTTCGCCCGGTATGCTCCATTTTGATGATAGCATTACAAGCTCTTGGGATGTATCCGAGTTGGCTCAGCTGGACATTCACCATCTTCCTCAACATTTCCGTGACCTTGGCTTTGTATTCCCTTGTGCTGTTTTACCATGTCTTTGCAAAGGAGTTGGAACCTCACAAGCCGATGGCGAAGTTTTTGTGCATCAAAGGAATTGTCTTTTTCTGCTTTTGGCAGGTAACCGTTTTAATGCTTTTCCATCTTGACAATGCGTTGACAAGCTATGTCAAGCATAGTAATAAGTTGCTTACCGTGCTTTGAATTTATGAAGTTCATGATGAAGCTTGAACTGGTTTGGATTTTGTTGTTTGGATTTTATGTGGGAAGTCCTGTAGAATAAGCTTTCCTTTGAAGTTGAAGCCAAGCTCTTCGAGCTCGAGCTCAACATGTTCCACTAGGAGTAGGAACCAATCTCAAGTGATTTTTCGGCAAGTTCAAGTTGAACTCAGTGTCTTAGTTTATTTTATTGCCCCAACCCATTCTTAGCCTGGGAAGCTATCTATGTTGGATTTCTGAGACATTGAGAATAAGACCTTCCCATGTCACTTCCAATCGATGTAGACATAATCTTACATCAAATCGGCTTAAGAAGTTTGGTTTTGTATGATGCTTCGGGCATAAAATTTTTTATGGGTTTACATATGGTAGTGCTCAACTGCATGCTACGTTTTCAACTTGCACGTTATGCTCTTTATGTCATTCTGAAACATGAAAATGGTAGAAATAAAATCATGTCTGAATTGTACAAGGATTCACCATGTCCTATCCTCTCATCTACTATTCCTAATGGTGGACTTGACCGACTTCTTACTGCATGTATGCTGCTGTCTTGTGTTTGCCAAAGGTCTTAGACTCTTTACTATTCTTTTCCTGATGGACACGTTTTGATTATTTTGTAGAAACTTGTGCTGGACATTCTCGGTGAATTGGGCATCCTAAAATCTCATTATTTCTGGTTAGATGTGGAACACTTTCAGGAGGCTATTCAGAATGTTTTGGTGTGTGCGGAGATGGTTGTCTTCTCTGTTCTCCAGCGCTATGCATACCATTGGGCACCTTACAGTGGAGATGTTGAACAGAAGTTGAACAAGAAAAATGAATGATTTTTCTAATTTGTGTTGTGAATAAAATGTTTAACAATGGCCATTGTTAAGAGGAACAACAAACAGAGAGAGAGAGAGGGAGGGAGGGAGGGGTAGAGAGAGAGAGAGAGAGAGAGAGAGAGAGAGAGAGATTACATATTTTGAATAAAAGTAATTTAATATTGGATTTGTTAAAGCTTGTAACGACCACGACACTTTCTCCTATCCAATTCTTCGTTGTCAGACGGACAAACTAAATAAATATTAATCAATTCATAATCTTATTATTAGTTTATTTCAACCAATTTAAATAAATATTTTTAAAAAAATTATCAAAACATGATAATATAAATTACAATATAAAATTTTTTCTATTTAGTTTATGTAATTTTAGTAAAAAAAGATTAGAAAAATCATTTTATAAAAAATAATTTCTGTTAGAAATTTTGTAAAATTCGAAACTTTTTTGATCGTGTTTTTGTGTTTATGGGAAGTTATTAGTGCAATAAGTGATCAATCAGAACAACTTTATCCAAAGGTCAGAGAAAAGGACATTTTTGAGAAATTTATTTTAGGTGGAAAAAGGGTTTTTATTTTTATTTATTTATTTTTTTAAG
Source organism: Dillenia turbinata (assembly GCA_037126225.1). Taxonomy (NCBI): domain Eukaryota; kingdom Viridiplantae; phylum Streptophyta; class Magnoliopsida; order Dilleniales; family Dilleniaceae; genus Dillenia; species Dillenia turbinata. The sequence continues at coordinate 19,408,044 of JBAMMX010000010.1, read as the reverse complement.
GTGGAAAAAGGACTTTAGATTGTGGAAAATGGGTCACTTTTGGAGGTCTTATATTAGCTATATAAGCCATCCAAGAAATCCTCTACCCACTTGCAACTACCCCCACAAAATCAGGATCTGGAGCCTGAATGATCGAGTCAGTTGCATTAGCAAAAATATAACCGGCGAGAGAGAGAGAGAGAGAGAGAGAGGAGGAAGATGAATTAGACATGGAGAGGGAGAAAGCTATGATGCCCTCCGAAGAAGTGGGAGAGAGAGAAAACAAGAATTCTCTGAAGGGTAAATGTAGGCAAACTTTACTTGGTTTGAGGAATGTAAATGTGATGAAACGTGAACGAGAACGAAAACCAACTAGCAGTAGTCGTGACTTGAGAAAAAGGTCTCCTCCTGAAGTGAGTAGGATTTGGTTGGGATTGCTAGATCTTCCTTTCTCCATGCAATGCACTAGCTGCGGACATGTTGCTGATCGAGGCCTTACCCTCCCAGCCCACGAGTGCCTCTCTCTTGGGGTTTGCTCTCTCTCTCTCTCATAGATGGCGGATTTTGTGAATTTAGTTAATAATGTTTTTTTTTAATCAAAAGAGTTGCCAAAAATAAAATGGTTTATGATAATGATAGAGTACTACATCTTTTTCGTGCTAATAAATATAATGATCATGTAGAATGTTTTACACGTCATGATTTGTTTTTTGGACTTACTTGTAGTAGGACCATGAAGAAAAACAAGTTCCAATTGGTTCATTGTTGGAGTATAAAAGGATTTCTTGTTGGTCAAACTCAGGAATTTCACCAATTTTGTATATTAGCATTGCATTCTAGGAACCCAATATGTGATTTCATGAGAAAATTCAGCTTGAGGACATGTTCTAATGCTGTGATCCAATTTTGATTTCATCAAGGTGATTCAAAATTGAAGTGGGATTTCTTGTACTAAGGCTGTTTGTTTGTCATGTTCGTGTTCGCGATTCATATAAACTAACATTAAGACATTCAAGCATCCTATGTTGTAATATCTTTATGAATGATGAGTGATACAAAATGTGAATTTGATATTTGTTGCCGATGATATTCAGTTCAAGTGACATCTTCTCCTCTCTCTTATAATAAACTGAGATTCGAGTCTCAGTGTGTGTAAGTACTAAAAAAAGAGAAGTTGATGTTTGTTGACGTTGCCTATGATGATTTTGCAGGATTATATTAGGCCAAGGTTCGCAGTAGAATGTCCGAGTTGTTCGGAGACCATCCTAGTGCAGCGAGACAGTTATTCAGAGTACTCGGTCTTAGCTGGGGCTACGAGATTATGGGGCAGCCTGCAAGTGAGGTGGACCTAGGAAGTATCCTTATTTTATGAATTCACTGAGGGTTTGAGGTTTTCTAAGACTAGTGCTTCCAACCGCAGTTGCTCACTTCGTATGAATGTTTTCAGGGTTTAATTGTAGGTATTGAAGTTTTAACTATGTAAGGGAGCAGAGGGCAATGTTCCTTCTGATCTTGCTTTGCTATCAAAATCCAGGGAATTCCCTTCTTTCTTTATCTCAGAAGTACACTTTTTTTTTTGGGGGGGTTGATGGTTAGACAGCCCAATATAATATATTACAGGTGTTAGGAATTGTAATATTCCACAAATTAGATTTATTAATGACATTGGCGAAAGGAGTTGCCTCCTAAAATTAAAATAATAATGTTAATAATTTTAAAATTAACCTCAAATATTATTCACGTTTTAAAAATAATATCCCTCCCCAAATTATAATCACGACCAAGTATTATTATACATATTAGGAATTGTATAATATTCTACAAATTAGATATATTAATATATGATAGGGGTGAAAGGAGAGGTTACCCCTTAAAATTAAAACAATAATAATAATAATTTTAAGGGTTAATTACATTTTTCCTTTCTTTCCTTTCCGTGATTTGACTGAAATCTACGTATCCCCCATATAATAAAAAATGTCAAGAAATGGACAAAATTTCAAAAAATCACAGAAATTGAGAACCACATGTAGAAATCTCCGTCGACTGGTAAGATTAATTTTTTTTCCAAAATTACCCCTATGCTCTGCGAACATTTCCTAGTTGACAATTGAACTCAGATTGAACCAACTTCCATTGCTGCCAATAGAGAGATTGGGGGAGAGATTAAAAAACATTTGGGGGAGAGATTGAACCAACTCTTATGAACTAACTTCCTTTGCTACTTTTTCAAACACTAAAGCATATAATATTATAAAATTGCACCAACTTCCATTGCTGCGAATAGAGAGATTAGGGGAAAGATTGAGGGCTTTGATTGAACTCACATTAAACTCCATTTTTCATGCAACTGAGGGCTTCGATTGAACTTAGATTGGGGGAGAGATTGAAATTGAAGGCTTCGATCAGATTCCAGAGAAAGAGAGAGAGATCATGCAACTAAGGGCTTTAATTGAACTCAGATTAGGGGAGATATTGAGACTGAGTGCTTCAATTAAGATGGAGATCACTATTTGCAAAGGGTGAGGGAGATAGAGAACGATCGCATGACAATGAACGAAGAGGAATCAAGAATAGCTATGTGACTGTATGTGGAAGAGAAATCGTGTGATTGCAGAAAATGAATCACCTCATAGAGAGAGAAGATTTGATCTCTTGAAATAGAGGGATGTCGGGCTAGTGATGGAAGGGGCTAAGATGGGCGGTGGCGGCGCTTATTTCTAGAGGGGAGAGGAGAGGGAGAGAGCGAAGAGAGAGAGAGAGAGAGACTTGGGAAGGGATTGAATTTCTCCTAGAGTTTGTAGGATTCAAGACCCGATCGGATCACCATCGGTCCATCATTGGACCACCATCGCTTGATTCTTCAATTCGAAATAGTCATCATCTTTTTCGGGGTTAAAGGGACTGAATTTTTGCATGTGTTTGAAGGAGTGAGAGTTGAGTTTTTTTTTTTTTTTTTTTTTTTTTTTAGCTGGAGGTTGAAGATGAGGATATAATGGACATTTTACGTTTTCCCGTATGACTCCGTTAATCTAGCACTATTTGGTTAGTTTCCGTCAACTTTCACATTTTTTTTAAATATGGGGATATAAATTGATATTTTTTTTATTATAGAGGAGATGTAGATTTCGGTCAAACCACAAAGAGAAAAATGTAATTTTTCTTAATTTTAAAGTTAATTTTAAATATTATTTACCCTTTAAAAATTATATCTTCGATCTTAAAATTATAATTTTTATTATATATTATATTTTTTTGCTTTAATTAGTCTGTCGGCTCGCCTCGTGCAAGGACGTGGAATTAAGCTTGTGTTGGCTTTTTTAAATAATATTTTGAAATAAAAGGAAAGGAATAGAATTTAATGAAAATAAAAAATTTTATTTTTAGTTTTTAAAGAATATTTTTAAAATATAAAAATATTTTAACTCTTATATTTTCTCCTTTCTCTATTTTTTCACTTTTAAAAAAGAAAAAATTTTAAATTTGGAGAGATTATACCTTTAAATCTTTTATTTTCTTTCGTTTTTAAATTTCTTTTTAAAAGAAATCATGATTTTCTCTTTAATTATTTTTTTTTCCTCTTCGAATCTTCCTCTACTTGTTATTGCTGGAGAGTTGCCATTGATCATCTGCGGAGCGAACGTTTTTCGGCCCCACTCAAGCTGGAACTCCTTAAAGAAAATCTTAGGCCAGCTAGGTGGAAGGGCAGTGAGACTGGGCTGCACAGGAAATCCATTTCCGATATAGGAGCCCATTACTTGGTGGTGAGAATTCGTGGAAGAAGTAAAATATTATAAGAGTTTTATTTTTTTAAAATTTAATTTAAATTAAATTAGATTTAATCGAATTTAATATGATTATTAAATATCTATAATTTATTTAAAAAAAATATATAAAGTTTATAAATGAATTATTATTTTATGATTAGAATTTCTCATGAAATAGAAGGATAAAATAATTGGTGGTCGTTGGATGACAATCTAATATTTTACTAATTATATGAGTATGGATAGTTACAGGAATAGTAAATAAAAGATGCAATATAAACATGGCAACCATCGGTACCAAGGGGCATATATTAGAGGAGATTTAGAAAATCATTGCCTCATAAACTTTTGAACTATTGTGCATATTTAGTTGATTTACCATATCTGACAAATAACAGTCGAAATTTCTTATGATTAATTTGAAAAAAAAAAAAAATTATAAGTTTGTTTTGGACCACAATCCTATAATGAAATAAAATACTGATTAGAAAAAAGAATGCAAAAGAAGATTGGTGGGTTAGTATACCATATGCAGCTCATGCTTCATGTCTCTTCTGGTAGCTTTGATGATGGCCTTTGAGTGATGACACCAAAAAGAGGCCCAAAGTGCCCACCAAGAGTGCATTATGTGATTAAGCTTTGGCTTTGGCTGCACAATGGAGTCAAACACTCCTTTATCTCTCACAACACATGATTGCATATTATGTATTCCATTACATTTACACCTCATTCAATTCTATCATTAAGCAATTAATTGATTATTATATTTTGAGAGAGGTTGCTTGGTCAGCTTCATATCCTTGATTCTGCAATCATCGATTTGTTGAAACTGTGCCCATACCATCTTTTATTAAGTCCAAATTAAGGTCGATAGCTTTATCTTTGCATATATTATATGCCACACTTGGGAACAAATGAACTTCCACATAGATGCATGTGGTGGGTTTAGCACAAGTGAGGTCTTCTTTTCCTCTTTGCCTCTAAAGGTCATGAAATTCTTATCAAAATCTTGTCTCATTTGTTTTGACATAATAATTAAAAATTTGTCAAATATATTATTTAGCACATTCGATTTCATTTATTACGATAACCTAATAAAAAATTTAAGTAAAAATTTTGATTTAAGCGATCATTAAGAAAAAACTTCGAAATTTTAATTTTAAAGTTTAAATTTTATCTCTGTCTTAACAAGTTAAAAAAAGAAAAAGAAAGATGAGACGCCTCTCAATTTGTTGGGTAATTAAAAAAATGTTTGTATCTTTTTAATGAATAATCCGGTGATGATATAGAAAATCCACCAATATTGGTTGTCTTTGCTCTTATAATAATTGAATATTTGATAAAGAACATCAGAATGACTATGGTGAGGTCAGAAAATGGAAGCTGGGATACAGGCAACGCCTCTAAATAATTGAGAAGACCCCAATTGGCTGTGTTTGAGAAGGATCCAACTTGCTTATGGTCAAGCACTAGGATATGATAATGAGTAGATTTTGTGTTTTCTTGGCGGAATTGAATGTGGTGGAGTGAGAAAACAATGGGAAGAACATTTTATAAAGTGGTTTTGATTTACAAATCAGGGGGCCCATTTGATATGAAATGATTTAGACATTTTTCACGAAGGCAATGAATATTGACGCCATAAAAGAATAGAGATAAATTAGATTCTATTAGGTTTGGAATATGCATGATAATGCCTTATCTTTAACTCTGCCCTCATGCATGCTGCCATGTCAATGCCCTATTAGGACCTTAGTATGGTATGATTTTTCTTGCAGGTTAGATGGATCAGAAGAATGTTAAAAGTTTAGGCTCAAATCAAGGGAAAGAATGAAGCAAATGAGAAAAGGATTAAGCGAGGGACAAAGTCATCACTATCACTATTATTTGAAGGCCGTAACGATCTAATCTATGATGATATAAAAATCACAGCATATCATAGAAATCAAATAAAAAGAGAAGATATTATATTATATTATATTAGTGTAGTAGAAAGGTCTCACGGATTTCAGATCGCACCACAAAAGATTGTCGACTGACTTTCTGCGTGATCCAGTTGATTGCTGCTGAAACTACACCAATCAAAAACAAAATCATGCATGCCAGTGGTGCTAAGGTTAGCTGTGAACCCCCTTGGTCATTTCAAAAGATCTCTAATCACCACCGATCCATAGCTCGAAATGGCTAGTTGCCACCAAACTGCCTTCCACCCTTTGATGGTCTTACTCTTGTGGAGACCTTCCAATGTGTCGTTGAGATCATTGACACACTAATGACGATCACCGCTATTAGACTTTTTGGTATCATCCGTTGGCGACATTAGGTAATGAGAGGAGGGAAGAGGAGAGAGAGGGAGGTAAAGGTTGATTTTTCTCTCTTGCGCATGTCTAAAACTCCCTAATGGTGATCTATTATTTTTGTGGCCTTGGCCTTTACTTTTACAACCAAGTTAATCAAACAAGAAGTAAGGAATCTATGGAGGTCCAAGCTTAGAGTCATGCAGCATTGACTCCATCCAACAACGTTTCTAATCTTCCAACCTTAGAACAAATATAAGAATGCAAAATTGTCAATTTCGTTTACCAAATTGGGTGCATGATTTGAAGTAATGGGAATGAAATTTCTTGAAGAAACGAAACATCCATTGGTTCAATTTTTTGTGAGGACATTGGTTAGCTGCTTCATTAGTCCTATGCTTATTGGACCTTCATGACTAACATAAATTTTGTTTGCTCAACCAACTTGCGAGTAACATTCGTCAGCTTTTGATAATGTTTAAATATCTCTCTCTCTACATATATATATATATATATATACGGAACATAGTACCAATTACATTGGACGGTTGGCTTAATAGGAAGGACATTAATCCCTTAATTAAGGACTCAAGTTCGAGAATTGGGAATAGAGAAAAAAAATTACGTTGTCTTCCTGTTGAAATTCGACCACATCTCGATCCAGATTAATCAAAACAAAACTCTAGATACCAAGTGATGGACCAAATCCAAGGAACTATATATATATATATATATAACATAATTGAGTAATGGCTTTAACTAGTCAAATGTGGTTGAAAATAGCTTGCGGCTAACATCTTATGGGAAAACAAAATAAAAATGAAATAATATAAGATACTTGTTCTTAGTCTTGCCAATTGCAACATCCCAAATACGCCTAACAATGATGAATTAAAATGATTTCAAGGTTGTGAAGCATCCAAAGAATATCTTCAGAACAAAGTATACATATTTGGGGCGTGACGCCCCTTTTACAAAAAAAATATTGAGAAAATGTTTAATAGGATTTCAATTAAAATTAACTTATTGAGCTTTCTATATTTGCTTTATTAAAATTATATTTCTAATTATACTACTATTATATATATATATATATATATATATATATATATATATATATATATATATATATATAATACATGACACATAGAATTTGAATATTATTACTATTTATACATATATTTTAGTTACTATTATCTGGTTTTGTTATATTTATTAATATATATATTTGGTAGTTAAATTTCATTATTGTTGAAAAATAATACTAAATTTATTAAATTTTTTTAAAAAAAGAAAATATAAATTAAGGACAGAGGGTATAATAAAATGAAAGCAGGCCAGGCGACTGGAACTATAATCTTTTCGCTTGTGTGAGATTTATCACTACATCTCACTTAAACATTAAGGTTTTTAAAGTTTATTTACGTCCGTAAATTTTCATCGCCCATTAATTTCAAAATATAACCATGTTAAGTCCTGAGATAATATTTATGGCCATGCAAGAGTAAAAATTTATATTAGATGACAAAATATAATATATACTTAAAATTGTAATATTAAAAAGGTAAATTCTAATTTTTAAGAAAAATAATATTTAAAGCGTGAAACCCCCCCATCAAATTTTAATATATAATATTTTAATAAATAATATTAAAATTCTTTAAAATATTGCTAAGGATTTAAAAAGTACTGTAATTTCCAAAAACAATCAAATAAACAAATTACATGTTGTTGAATGGGTTATAAATCAAAAGATATTGACTTCTTGATGACTCGAATGATTACCGTCGATGGAGTGCGAGATTTGTAAAAACTGTCGGAAAGTACTCCAGTGGGGGATGATCCGATACTCAAATCAGAAATAGCGATTTTCGAATGTAATGAAACAGATTGAAAGTTTTAGAAATGGAGAGATTCCTTGTGATCAATGTGCCCAATGTGTAAGGCCAAGAGAGTATACTTGATTTAGAAAGTCTGAAGGTATCTTATACCTGACGGAGTCGTGTGTTTTCAAGACGTTACAACTCTACTTTTTTTATGAAAATGGTTTGAAAATTTCGAGAGTTAAATATTCTAAAACGTTCGTGATTCTTATCATATGGGAAGTTCCGTTATTCGAAGAGATCTTTTCCTTATCAGTAAAATTCTGGAGATACTGCTCTTAAGTTGGAAACCGAGCTTATTGGGGTGTTTTGACCCTTCTTTAGCATCGATGATGCCGTTAACTTTCAGTCGGTCGTTTAGCCAATGCGGAGATTTCGGGGCTTGCTCGTTACGTAGATCAGGGGCTAAGTATTCATTCGGAAAGATAAATCCCAATTAACGGATTTCGTTCGATAGACAGGGCGACTTAGACCCTATCGTTCGGGAGACGGGGCGACTAGAACCCTTTGGTAGATCGCTCCATTTAGGATAATTGTTCGGTAGCACCCAGCTGAGACCATCTGAAGGATGGTTCCATCGATTCCCCTTGATGAGGTAGTCATCATGAGTTGTGGGTTTCTTTATTTGGGGGCTTCTCAACTGCGAGTTTAATGGGTCCGGACTCTTCGAATAGTAACCCATTTGGGAACATTCTATCATTTACTCCCAATTCATGGCATTCTTTGCGAAGAGGTGCCATGAGTAATGACTCATTAAGGCTATAAGTTTGAATTGAACGAGGCGTATCTGATACGTTACTAAAGCATAGGACTGGTGGACTTCTTTCTCGATCATTCTACCTTTTTCATGAGGGCAGGTGCGTCTCATCGAAAGCGACTTCTTTTTGGGGAACTGAAGAAAATTAATTGCTCCATTTATAACGCGCTATTCTCGCTGATTTGTTTCACCTGCCCTGGATTAATCAAGACCCGTTCTCTTGCGGCTATAAATAGTGACAATGAGTGCTCGTTCCTTCCCGTGGAGAATTGAGACTTTTCTTTCTTTCTGAGAGTCCTTTTGTAATGAGAGTCGTCTCTTTTCGAGAGCTGTTCTGTGAGACATTTCGGTATGCGGAGCTTTGTAGCTCAGGTAGCTTCTACTAAAGTGAGATCCCATTAAGGAGGGGACTACCGGAGTGAGACCTCATTTGATCGAACGCTAGTCGGTTGGCATGGTGAGATCATCCAACACCGATGGAGATATGTCTCGCACCGGTTTGGATTAACTATTTGGGTTCCCCTCGACCGTCCAATTACAATGAGGGTATGTGTAACGCCGATTCTGCGGTGCCATACTTTTGTACTCCCGTTCCTAAATTAAATAAAATATTCCTCAGTTTATATACATAGAGAGAAATTTTAATTTGATTGATTTTCAATTTTTGAGTTTTTAATTCAAATTTTTGGTATATTCAAAAATATCCGTATTTCAATTCGTGATGTGAAGAATATATTTTTCATTTATTAATTTAATTATTTACTCAATTATTTATTTATAAATCTATTTATCTAAATAAAAAATATATAATAATAATAATAATAATAATAATAATAATAATAATAAATCGAATTAGGGCTTAAAGCCCTAATTCTTCCTCTCTCTCCTTCTCTTTCTCTCTCTGCCTCTTCACGTTCTTCCCGCGGCCGTCTCATCTTCTTCCTCCTCCTCCGCCGTTGCAACTGATCGCCACCCACCGCTGCCGTGTTCCACCACCTCTCACTTTCTCACTGTCGCTCCCTCTTTCTCACGGTCTCACACTCTCTCTCTATCGATCTCTCTCTCAATCCCTTCCTCTCCCGCGGCGATTTCTTCCACTCCGCCGCTCACCGCCCTCCCCCCCTCCTACCTCCCTCTCGATTCTCTCTCTCTCCGCTCCCTTTCTCTCTCTATCTCTCGCGATTCAATCTCTCTCTCGCGATCTCTCGCACTCTCCGCCCCTCTTCCACCTTCCACCGCTGCACACAACCATCGCAAGCCACCACCGGACCACCGATCTACTCTCCCTCTCTATTTTTCCCTCTCGATTCTATCTCATGTTCTCTCTCTCACTCTCTTTCACTCATTGCCTATCTCTTTCTCCTCTCTCACTCTCTCGTGATCTCTCTCTTCCTTCTCTCTCTGTTCCTTCTCTCTCTCTCTCTACTGAGGGTTCTTCTCCGATCTTCGCTGAAACCCTAAACAGATAGGAGTAGAGGGCCTTCAGAAACCCTTGGCTGAATCTGTAGTCATTCGCTGCATAGGTAAAGGCTGAATTCCGATTATAAGTTTTAGGTTTTGATTTTCTTGGTAATTTAGTCTAATTGCTAAGCCCTACTTTGGTTTGGAGACATTGCAGGTATTGAAATGAATTGAATGGCGCACGGACGCTAGAGCTAAGAGTGGTGAAACCCTAGGTAAGAGAAATACTAGTCTCTTGGATAATTGAATGATGTTTAGGCCGAATTTGGTATGACAGTGTTGTATTTGTTCTGAAAATGTGTGGAATTTGAAGAGAATGCATTTTCTGACAGTTTATATAAGATTATTAAGATTAAGTTAGAAGTCTTCGTGAATTGGGTTGTTCAGTATGAAATGAACATGTTATAGGATCATAAAATCATGTTGAGTTAATTAGAATAGTTTCTCTTGAAGTTTAATTTGATGTATGCATGAGAATAGTTGGAAATTTAGGATTTAAATTTAAGGATTGATGCAGTCTTTTCATTATAAGTTGTCCTGCATATAGGAAATCAAAATACAACTTCTATATTATGAAAATTAGACTTAAATACCTTTAAAATGACATATGGTTTGAAGAAATCGGATGGAAATTGAAAAGTGTATGATTTTTCAAAGATTTTTCCATCTTGTAAGAAGTTTATTTATTTTAGACTTGTTTTCGATTTTGAACGGTTTTAGATTTGAATTAAGTTTGATTTTGATTTTGATTTTTTTATTTACTTATAAATGGAACGAAATTGATGACATTGGAGTATATTTATAAATTGAAAAATTTAGGGTTTGTACGAATTTAAGGAAAATGATAAACCCTGAAAATAATTGGAAATTTGATGACAATTGTGATAATTTGATTAGGTTGATCTTGTTGGAGACTTGAGGAGTCAATTCGGATTTATTTTAGAAATATGGAGTGATTACCCTTCCTAGAATGTGAGTGTGACCCTAATCTCTTGCATGAAACAGTGAAACCTGATTTTATCGTGTTTTTAATAAAACATGCTTTTGATATGCATTATCTCGATGTATGGAATTGAAATTCAAATCTGTTTTGTGATTATTGGAGTATCGTATTTATGTTTTCTACGATTATGCATCCATGTTTGAAATGAAACGAAACGAAATTGTGTCATTATTTGAAAATTGGATGAGTTTTCTATTCTACCATTGCATTGGTTTGTTGAATTGAAACGTTTTTTATGAAATGTATTGGCACACGAATTTGAATTTGTTTTGACGGTATGATGAGACGATTTGGCTATACGGGTTGGATGCCTGCTAGCTTGAGATGATATGATGATATGGTATTATTTGATTGATTCCGTAGTTACGAAGGGACTTTGTAGAGGCACGGGTTGCCGGATCTCCCGGGAGGTATCTGCAAACGTCCAGTTTATATATTTCGTAAGCACTAACGATTAAACCCACATCGAGAGAGGACGTGTGTGATGCCACCGTCTAGCATCGGGCGGTGACCTATTAACAAGTCTGGGTAAGCAAGGGTTAAGCCCACGGTCAACGTCAGGGTAGAGAGCTACTTTTGAAATACTTTACATGATAAAACCCCCGATGCGCCTGTCCTCGGTCATGATTGACCTTTGCCAAGATCCTTTCGGCCAGCTCTATGATCTACTTGATTTTAAATGGATGCATATATGTATGATATCGTGTTAATGATTAAATGAGTTCATTTTATTCGAAAATATCATGATTTACTGCGGAATTTGAATCATTGGTTACGAATGATATTATTTGACACTTCAATGTTCACCTACACTATTAGTACTTGAGATTAATCCCCCCACTCACTGAGTATCTGCATTGATACTCACCCCTCTTCTTTTCCTCCCTGGGATTGTTGTCGAGAGATTATAGAGTTTGGGTGTACTTGGTGTTCAGGAGGGTGAGATCTTAAGTTTAATTTGAAAGATGAATTACGTATTTTATTTTCGACCCTGCGAGGTCTTGTTGAAGTCCGTAGTTGGACGTGTACTTAATTTGGGATGACTGTATAATTTATGTTATTTATTTACGAAACTCCACATTTCTTTGCATTGAAGTAATTGTCGTATTTAAATGATACTTGGAAAAATTATTGTAAATTGTATAAAAACTTAGACCCGCTCGATGTGGCGGCTGCTCATACTCTAGTTGGGTATGACAGTAGAGGTCTGTGGCTAGGATTGCTGATAGATTATTTAGCCTGACGTTGTCCTGGATATTTGCTGTAGTTGGTGAGTTGTTGTGAGGCCGGGATGACCCTTTTATTTTAATTACAGGATGATTTTAAATTTTACATGATTAAACAGGTTTATTTGTACATGGGAGACCTCTGATTTATGGGGAGATTCTGTCCGATTTTTTATAAAAATACAGCCAGCATTCAGAGCAACGGGCGGCTGTTCATGATGCCGGTTCGGGGCGTGACAGTACGTCTCACACCGTTTTTTGTTAGTAGGCAGGGCTTGGGTCGTTTGGGGGTGGCAATACCCGAGCTTGTATCCTCTTTTGTCCCTAACACTACATAAAAATTACTATTTTTGTACTCCCCAGTGTAGGGATTGTGGTTTTTTTATCCAAGTGCAACCCTGCTATGTACTTTGTTTGGTGTAATCGGTCCGACTTGGAGACTTATATACTTACTCATATAACCAAACGTATTCCTTGTGTAAGAGTAAAATAAAAGTTATGCATTACTTACTTGACTTCTGCTTTTATTCTCTTTCGATGTCTCTTGCTCATTTGATTGCATGAATTTCTTCGATTTTCGTCAGAGTGGATCAACTTTTAGCTTTGGACTGTGTGTGAAAATACTAGGCAATACTTGTCATTCGAGTCATTAGATTTTAAGTAAGGGACTTCGTTCGGGAAGACTGGACGACATTGCCCGTTTGGGGAGTTTCATCTCAATAGGATCAGAGCGATTTAGGCCCAACGTTAGACAGGAAACATCAGATAAGAGAGCAGTATCCACCCGTTCGTGGAGTTACATCCATTTTGACGACACGTTCAATCGGTAGGAAACTTTTATAGGAGGGTCATATTCACCCGTTCGGGGAGTTACATCCCTTTTTGACGACACATTCAATCGATAGGAAACTTTGATAGAAGGGTCGTGTTTATCTGTTCGAGGAGTTACATCCCTTTTGACGACACGTTCGATCGATAGAAAACATTGATAGGGGGTCGTATCCACCCGTTCAAAGAGTTATATCCCTTTTTGACGACACGTTCGATCGATAAAAAACTTTAGATATGAGAGTCGTGTCCACCCATTCGGGGAGTTATATCCCTTTTGATGACACGTTCGATCGATGGCTCCCTCCTTATGTGAGCAGTAGGAGACTAGGCTGGTAGCCAGACGAGAATGGGGGAGAGAATTGTTCGGTTCTTACTGAGCTGATTCTTCTGACTGTAAGGAGCTGTGGAGTCTATTGATAGTATATGCGTAGATTTTCTGAGTTACAAGTTCTAGGCACGGCCGATCCGTCTATATTGTTGAGATGATAGGTTCCTGGTCGGACCACGGAACACACTTGGTATAAATCTTTTCAGTTAGGAGTGAGTTTACCCCCGAGTTAAGGCTAACCAGTGGCTTCTACCCTTCTTAGCAATAACTCGCCAAATTTGAACGTTCGGTTCTTGACTCTTCGGTTGTGATACCGTGCCATCTGTTGTTGGTAGGCAGCTGTTTGTGCCGATGCGGATTTCCGTAGCTCTGGGAATAAGTCTAATCTCTAGCGTAAAACATGCTCGTTCTGCCTAGCGTCGTATTGGGCCACCCAGAGTGAGTGGATTCCTATGTTCACATGTATGATCGCTTCACTTCCGTACGTTAGACTGAATGGTGTTTCACCAGTTGCCCTTCGGGGCGTAGTACAATATGACCAGAGAATACCATAGAATTCTTCAGCCCATCGTCTTTTAACATCGTCCAGCATTGTCTTTAATCCTTCTAGAATCGTTCGGTTGGTTATCTCAGCCAGCCCATTGGTTTGTGGATGAACGACTGATGAAAATCAATGCTGAATCTCGAGTTTTTCGTAAAACTCCCGAAGCACTTGTTGTCGAACTGCTTTTCATTGTCCGTGATGAGGACATGTTAACACGATCATCAAGGCTGCAAGAAATTCACAAGATTCAACTCAAGTTTCAGATGGGCCGGTGACAAAGGTTTGAGTTAAAAGATTCAAAAAACCACTGAATAACTTAATTCAGAGGGTTTTATAACAAGAAATTGAAGGCCAAATGAATGAATGACCAAAAGGGGTCTTAATTATGCTCATATAAGCTCAATTGGACGAATAAAGAGTCCAAAACTATCCAAGATCAAGGAATGACGAAAATAAAGAAAAATAGCAGTAAGATTTGATCAAAATAATTTGATTTATTTAGTTTCCTAATTTTTCTTTATAGTTTATATTTTAATTTCCTATTTTTGTTTAAAATGTTACTAAATTTTTAGTTATCAAATTAGTCTTTATTTTTAGCCTATAAATAAGTCATTACACATTGTGTAAAACACAACTTTTGAAACAATTTTGGGAGAATTAATAAAATTGTGAGATTTTTTCACACAAATCTTGTTCTTTTGAGAACTTCTGAACTTATTCAAGATAAAAGTTTTATTTAGTTCTTTGACTTATCAATCTAGACTTCAAACCACCTAGATTGTGGCGTCATTCATTTCATCTTTATACCAAAGTTTTTGTTCTAGTGAAAAACGGGTCTAAGGTCATATACCTTAGATTCTTCCTCCTTTAGGGCAAGGGTTGAAATTTTTAATTCCATCGGTTCAAATCATTCATTGAGAAAATTTTTGGGCTATATTACTTGTTTGTGGGTTTTAAGGTTTCTATACCCATTGGGTTCACATCAGTTGGTATCAGAGCAATTTCGGGTTACTCTTCAAATTGTTCATACTTGTCTATAATTTTTCATCTTTTTTTTATTCTTATTTGTGTTTCGGTTTAAGATTATTTCCAATTTTAATTTATCACAAAGAACAAATTTTTCGTTCCTGAATTTTTTTTTTTTTTTTTTTGGTATCTTTCATCCTTGATTTTTTTCTCATGCTGTCGTAGTTCAAAAAAAGGGGGTTGTGAAAAAAAAATTGATTAAAAAAAATGGGCAGTTTCCAATTTTTTTTTCTTTCCTTTTGTTGTTCCTTCTTTATTTATTCTTTTTCCTTATTTATTCACCTTCCTTATTTTCTTTCTTTATTCACCTTTCTTATTTATTCCATTCCATATTTGTTTTTTTCTTAATTTAGAATTTTTCCAAATTTGCGACTTTTCTTATTTTTCACTTATTTTCTTTCTTTCTTTCCATTGTTATTCTTTCTTTGAATTTCACAAGACAATTATTTTTAAATTAAAGTTCAGAGAGTTGCTAGTTCATTAAGATTGTAAGAGAAATATTCGATGGATTGAATTTATTAAGACTTTTCCTAAACAAAATGCGATTGCGGATGCACTTTCATAAGATTCAACTCAAGATTCAAATTGACCGATGACAAAGGTTCGAGTTAAAAGATTCAAAAAACCACTGAATAACTTAATTCAAAGGGTTTTACAATAAGAAATTGGAGTCCAAATGAATGAAAAACTAAAATGGGTTTTAATTATACTCATACAAGTCCAATTGAAAAAATAAAGGGTTCAAAACTATTCAAGATCAATGGAGGACGAAAATAAAGAAAAATAGTAACAAGACTTGGTCAAAATAGTTTGATTTATTTAGTTTCCAAATTTTTATTTATAATTTATATTTTAATTTTCTATTTTTTTAATTGTTTAAGGTGTTACTAAATTTTTAGTTACCAAATTAGTCTTTACTTTTAACATATAAATAAGTCATTACACATTGTGTAAAACATAACTTTTGAAACAATTTTGAGAGAATTAATAAAATTGTGATATTTCTTCATACAAATTTTATTTTTTTGAGAACTTCTGAATTTATTCAAGATTGAAGTCTTGTTTAGTTCTTTGACTTATCAATTTAGGTTTCGAACCACCTAGGTTGTGGCATCATTCATTTCGTCTTTATACCAAGATTTTTGTTCTAGTGAGAAACAGGTCTAAGGTCATATACCTTAGGTTCTTTCTCCTTTAGGGCAAGGGTTGAGGTCTTTAATTCCATCGGTTCAAATCATTCGTTGAGAAAATTCTTGGGTTATATTACTTGTTCGTGAGTTTTAGGGTTTCTATACCCATTGGGTTCACATCACATGTGATATGGCGAACCAAGTGACAATATGAGCCTATATAAAGGACTGGACCTTTCTGTAGTGATCTGAACTAGAGGTTCGGCCTCCACCCACTTAGTGAAATAATCAATGACCACAATGAGAAGCTTTCCGCTACCCTGAGACTGGAGGGAATGACCCGAAGATGTTCATACCCCATTGAGCAAATGGCCAGGGACTAGCTATAAGATTGAGTTCGGTGGAGAGCAGTCGAGGCACCGAAGAGAAGCGTTGGCACTTATCGCACCGTTTCACGTAGTTGTCAGAGTCGACCTTCATGGTTAGCCAATAGTACCCCTAGCGAAGAGCCTTGTAGACCAGGTTTTGAGCACCTAGGTGATTACCACAAATCCCCTCGTGGATTTCTCGGAGAACATAGTCTCCTTCTTCGTGAGTTAAACACCGCATGTATGAATGAGTGAATGACTTTCGATAAAGAATTCCACTGATTATGGTGTAATACGCGGCTCTTCGCTTTAGTTTCATTGCTTCCATCGATGACTCTAGTAGGTGATTATGCCTCAAGTATTCTTCTATGTGATCTTTCCAACTAGGGGACTGATCGATACTGAAAGCCTTTCTCAGCTCATCAATGCTGGGATACGGCAGACTCTCGATGTATACCGTTCGGCTAGAGGTAACCGAGTCAGAACTAGTCAGCTGTAATAAAGTGTCAGCTCGTGCATTCTCTGACCGAGAGATTTGCTGGATGTTAACTTTGTCTAATTATTCCATTGTCTCACGCAACTTACTCAAGTATTTGGCCATAGTCAGGTCTTTCGTTTCGTAAACCCCTTTGATTTGTTTGACGACCAATTGACTGTCAGTGAATACTCTGACATTTTGTGCTCCCATGTCAATGGCGATCCCAAGACCCGTTAGCAAGACTTCGTACTCTGCTTGGTTGTTGGAGGCCCGAAAATCGAACCGGAGGGCATACTCTGCCTTAAAGTTATTTGGGTGCACCAATATGAGCCCAACATCGCTTCCGAGGAGTTCAATGATCCGTCGACATGGATGGTCCACTCCGGAACCCGCCATTCCCCTTGATTGTTAGGAGGTTCATCTTCGAGCATTGTCGGCAGCTACACTTAAGGATGAAATGGGCCAATGTTTGGCCTTTTATCGCTAGTCGCGGCTAATATTGGATATCAAACTCACCCAATTCTATGCTCCATTTGATGAGCCAACCGAAAATGTCTCTTTTTTAGAGGATCTGCTTCAGTGGTTGATCGAAAAACACCACGATGATATGAGCTTAGAAGTACGGTCGAAGACGTCTTGCTGAGATGACCAAGGCATATGCTATCTTTTCAATCGGTTGGTAGTTAACTTCAGATTCCTTTAGTATCCGACTGATGTAGTAGACCAACTTCTGGGTAACGGACTCCTGCCTTACCATCACAGAGCAGAGTGCCCGATTGGAGTTGGAGAGGTACAAATAAATCTCTTCTCCGGGGACCAGTCGCGAGAGCAATGACGGTTCTATTAAATATTTTTTTAGTTGTTCGAAGGCCGCCTGACATTTGGATATCCATTCGAACCGTCGAGACCTCTTCAGTGCATCAAATATGGGCTTGTACTTCTCACCAACCTTCGACTTGAATTGACTCAGGGCTGCTATTCTGCCTGTAAGTCGTTATACTTCTTTTAGTGTCTGAGGAGGTGACATGTCTAATATCGTGTGTATCTTTTCGGGATTTGCCTCTATCCCTCGATTAATGATCATGAAATCTCAGAACTTTCCATAGGCGATTCTGAAGGTGCACTTCGTCGGGTTCAACAGCATGTTATAGCGTTCCAACGTCTAAAAGGTTTCTTCAAAGTTGGCAACATGAGTTTCTACAGTGATGTTCTTGACGAGCATGTCATCAACGTATGCTTCTACATTTCTGCCTAACTGGTCCTTGAAGACCATATTGACCAGTTGTTGAAAAGTTGATCCAGCATTTTTTAAGCCAAATGACATGACTCGATAGCAATATGTGCCGAATTCGGTAATAAAACTTGTCTTCTCTTCATTCACTGGTGCTGAATAGGCATCCATGAAACTCAAGAGCTGATGTCCCGAGAAATTATCTACGAGTTTGTCGATGTTAGGAAGTAGGTAACTATCCTTCAAACACACTTTGTTGAGATCGATAAAATCCACGCACATTCTCCGATTGCCGTTGGTCTTTTTTACCAAGACTACGTTGGCTAGCCACTCGGGATATTTGACTTCACGAATGAACCCGGCCGCAAATAGCTTTTGAACTTTTTCCTGTATAGCACGTTAGTGTTTGAGAGCAAATATTCTCTTCTTCTGTCTTACCGGTTTGAAACTGGCATTAACTGTTAGCTTATAGGATATGACAGATGGATCTATGTCCGACATGTCTTCTGAGGTCCAGGCAAAAATTTTGGAATACTGTTGTAGACAGGTGACTAAGGCCTCTTGTAAGGAAGTTGATAGGTTAGTCCCTATCCGGACGGTTTGATTTGGGTCCCCTATTAAGGGAACCTCAATTGTTTCTTCTGTTGGTTCAGGTTTTGATCTCGGCCCGATGTCATCCCTGAGTTCTAGGGCATCGATCGAAAAGCTTTCTCGTACATCTTGGGTTGCAAAGAGGACGCAAGGATCAGGATCGCTACGGATGGTAGCGACCCCTTGCAGCATTCTGAAATTCATCTTCATATGTCTCGTGCTTAGTAATTCTTCCAGTTCGTCCAAACTGGGTCGACCAAGAATAGCGTTGTAAGGAGAGAACAGTTTCTTCACATGAAATAAGACATTGGCGGTCGCATGATTAGGGGGTTTTTCGAAAGTCACGAAAAGGGAGACAACACTTTCAGGATAAACGTGCTCGTCTAAAAGTCCTCTGAGGGACCCGGTAGGTGGTAGGAGTCGAGCCAGATTGAGGCCCATTCGACAGAAAGCGTCCCAAATAAGGAAATCACAATTGGTTCCTTGATCGACAAGGACCCTCTTCACGATGTAGGATTTTATCTTTAGGGTAAAGACTATGGGATCATCGCAGTGGGGATCAACTCTCGTCGGGTTGTCATCATCAAAACCTGCGATTGACCTCTTCCTCTTGGTAGGCGTTATGCTGGGATTGACTGCTGCAAATGTCGACATGAATTTTTAGAAGATCAGTCTGTTCTCACGGACGATGCCAATCTGTTAGAGGTGGGTTATGACTCCACAGATGTTGGCTCCTTGATGACTCGAAGATTACCGTCGATGCAATGCAAGACCTGCAAAAACCACCGAAGGGAGCTCCGACGGAGAAGGCTCCGATACTCAAGTCAGAAAAAACGGTTTTTGAATGTAATGAAACAGACTGAGAGATTTAGAGTTGGAGAGATTTCCTTTGCTTAGTATGCTCAATGTGTAAGACCAAGAGAGCGTACCTGATTTAGAAGGTCTGAAAGTATCTTATACCTGATGGATTCGTGTGTTTTCGGAGCGTTACAACCCTACTTTCCTTATAGTGATAGTCTGAAAATTTCGAGAGTTAAATATTTCGAAACGTTCGTAATCATTATCGTATGGGAAGTTCGTTATTCGAGGAGATCTTTTTCTTATTTGTAAGATTCTGAAAATATTACTCTTAAATAGAAAATCGAGATCGTTGGGGTGTTTTGACCCTTCCTTAGGATCGATGTACTGTTAGTTTTCGATCGGTCATTTAGTCAATACGAAGATTTTGGAGATTGTTCGTTTAATAGATTAGGGATTAAATATCCGTTCAGAAAGATAAATCCCAAATAATAAATTTTGTTTGATAGACGGGACGACTTAGACTAGGGCCTTTTGAAAGATCGATTTGTTTAAAATAATCGTTCGATAATACCTGAGACTATAATACCTGACTAAGATTATTTGAAGGATGATTCCATTGATTTCCCGTGATGAGATAATTATCGTTAAGTCGTGAATTTCTTTATTTAGGGATTTTTTAATTATGAGTTTAATGGACAGGGACTCTTTAAATATCAACCTATTTGGGACGTTCCATTATGCTTTTCTTCGAATTTTCGTCTTGAAGCTAAGTTGAAGTAGGAAACCCAAGTCAGAGATGGACAACTCAAAAAAGTCTCACACGCCAAAAGCCATCATAATTCATACAAAGTTACAAAGAACAGACGACACCAAAATGGTCCAGTCAAATTAAGAGAGAGAGAGAGAGAGAGAGAGAGAGGAGCCGGAGACGAAGAGCCAAAGCCAACCAAAACAAGACACTTCCACGCGTGTCTGTACACGCTACCCTCCAACCCCATACGCCCACTAGCACTCTTAAATCAAACTTCAACTCTCTCTCTCTCTCTTTCTCTCTGCTTTAGAACTTTCTTCCCTCTGCGGTCATTAGATTCTCAGAAGCGAGAGAATATTTTTAGAGAGAGAGATCGTTTTCTGGGTTTTCTCTCTCCCCGCGGAAATTCGTTTTGGGATTAAAGAAGAAAGCATGAATGGGAAGGCCAGTGTTACTAAAGAACTTAATGCAAAACACATCAAGGTTCGATTTTTTCTTTCAACTCTTTTGGTTTTTTCCAAATTTCCATGTTTTTGATTTTACTCTTTCTTTAAAACCCTCTTTTTTGTCGGGTAGCTGAGCCCAATCACTCTGTTATCTGTCGTGTGATCACCATGTTCTTCAATTCCATAGTTTTGATTTTTTTTTCTTTTTTTTTTTTCATTTTGGGTAGCTGATCTCCATCACTCTGTTGTGTGGTCACCATGTTCTTCAAATTCATTGTTTTGATATATTTTTTCATTTTTTGTCTTTCATTTGAAAAAATTATTTATCTTATTGTGGAGTTCTAATTGGAACTAGGGTTTTTTATTTAAAATTTTTCTTTACATGCTAAGTTTTTTTTTTTTTAATAATACCTTGTCGAAGAACATTATTTATTAGATACATGAATTTCTTCATGGTTGATATCTCTTGAATACATTATTTTCTATACTTGTTTTAGATTTTTTTTTTCATCTATATTTTTTTTGAAATTATGATTGAGATATTTTCTGGGTTCTCAATAACAAAAACGTCTTGAATTTGTTCTTTCTTTCTTCCAAGAAGAAATTTTCGTTATTTTTCCTATTTTAACCTTTTATTTTATTGGGTTTCCTAATGAAATGAGGGTATAATGGACTTTTTATAGAGTTTGTAAGCTTTGAACAAAATTTAATTTTTATGAATTGCAATAATATGGGTAGTAAAGGAGTTGGTTGTTGTGCTGACACAGAAATTTGAATCTATGTACTGTACTATGCCAGTGCCAGTCCCTATTAGAGCTGTTAAATGGTTGGTTGGGGATGCCAGAGTGTCCCAATCTGTCCTCCAAATTGTGTTTGATGGTGGGTTATTTTCTGTTCCTTTTCATTAACCTGGGTATGGGAGTTGTACAAGGAATAACCTGGATATGGGAGTTGTACAAGGAAACTTTACTTAGGTCAATCAAGGTTTTCCCCCTTTCTAGTCAACTTGTTCTTATTCCTACATTGAACATATCAAATTATACGTGGGTTTCTCATATGGATAATTATGTGAATATTACGCAAACTCAGAAAGCATAGGATTTTGAATAACAATAAGATGGTGTATTGTATATGAGTTTGTTTTCGAAAGTTTGCTTTACTTAGAATGAAAAGTTAAATGGCTGAGGTACTAATTATTACTTTGAACTACGATTGTGAAGATCTAACTTGTGCTAGACACTTTCTTGTTGCCAACGTATGGATCGATTGATGAGAATAGCACAAGTCCATTTGTGTATGTAATTTACTATGATAAGTTTTTTGTAGGGGCCTTATGTGATACCTT
Organism: Dillenia turbinata; assembly: GCA_037126225.1. Classification (NCBI taxonomy): domain Eukaryota; kingdom Viridiplantae; phylum Streptophyta; class Magnoliopsida; order Dilleniales; family Dilleniaceae; genus Dillenia; species Dillenia turbinata. The sequence continues at coordinate 19,385,801 of JBAMMX010000010.1, read as the reverse complement.
ACCTTAGCATGCTTGGGGTTATTCCATTATAAGACTTGGTGTTTAGGTTATTATGGCCTAACTTTGTTGTAGTGGGGGGGAGGGGATGAAGAATTGATAGGATTTGCTGGAGATGTTATAGACATGACATAATCGATGTGAATTATTTTTCTTTTCTTTTCTATTTTTTTATTTTTTGTTTATTTTATTTTTTTGTCGAGCTAGAGGCATGGCTGCTGCATTTTGCCTTTTTAAGTTGTTCTCAGAAGGCAGGATTATTAGCTTCGAGGTATAAATGACATTTGGGGAATAATTTCTGACTCAAGGATGCAATCCCTCTTGGATAGCTACATTTATGTCATGATATTTTAGATAGCTTTGATATTAAGCAGTCTTCCAACAAAGATATTTTACTACCTTGGAGCATTTTACTTTAAGCAGTCTCTGTTTGTTGTTTGCGAGATCTAATCATCATTTTCCTTGGAGACTTCCAACAAACATAAACTATTTTCTGAGGAGTTGATAGTATCACCTTTATGCGGCTTGTCCATTACATTTTCACCTTGGTTCTATTTTCTAGTAGTTGTCCTGGTCCTTTGTTCTTGATTTTATTCTGCACTAGCTTCTTAATTTCCTTTCTTGGATTTTATCACTCTAAGATGAACTAAGTCTTGCCTTACTGGGTGCCTTAATTTGCAGATATTGGATGGGCTTCTTAAATTGCCCGAGAATAGAGAATGTGCTGATTGCAAAAGCAAGTAAGTAGTAAATATGGTCAACACCACTTAGGATAAAGATAATAACTGTTTATACAGAACTCGAGGGCATTAACTTGGAGTTTTCACATGTTTGCTGTCCAGAGGTCCAAGATGGGCCAGTGTGAATCTAGGAATCTTCATTTGCATGCAGTGTTCAGGAGTCCATAGGAGCCTTGGTGTGCACATATCGAAGGTAATTATTTTTCCCCTTACTGCTCAATTATTCCCTTGCATTGGGTTTGGTTCGATGTAAGCTGGTGGAATGACTTCCTTATATGTTTGATTCCATATGAATTTGGATTCTCATCTTCTCTGATATGAAATTCAGTCTTCAATTCCTGTTGGTTTTGGTTAATTATTTTGTGCTCCTTGCCATCGGGTAATTCGTCACTAATTATCCTCAAGGATTCTTTACGCATGAATTTGATCGAAAAATTAAGGTAATTGAAGATCATGTTTGTGGAGGGACATTTATATTTATTTGTTAAATATTTGTTTGCTATGCTAAGATTATCTATCTGCGTGCCATTGTTTCAGCATGGCATTCTACATGAACCATCACAATGTCATAGGAGAAAGGAAATCCTAATGAAGCCACTTTTGCAGTGTAATCCATTTCGTGTATATCTCCTTTTACTGAAGCATGTGTGCTAGTTTCTTGTTCATTAGTTTACCACATCAACAATGTGATCATTGATGATGAAATAGCTTGAACTTATGCATCTTCTGCTTTAGCCTGAAGACGATCATGCTTTTCTCAAAGGCCTAATATTTTATAGCATGTATTTTCCCTGCATTTGTTATCACTTGTTTACTGTTCTCCCACGATTGAACCTTTTCTTGTTGGGCATGCTTATACATTTTCTGATTGGATGTATGCAGGTTAGGTCAGCAACACTAGACACATGGCTCCCAGAGCAGATTGCGTTTATTCAGTGTGAGTGCTCGTCTTTCAGAAAGTCAGGGCCTATCTTTCCAATATTTATCTAAGTTTTTTCCTTTAATTGTATTTTAAATTTCTCACAGCAATGGGAAATGAGAAATCAAATAGCTACTGGGAAGCAGAGTTGCCTCCTAATTATGACAGAGTCGGGATTGAGAATTTCATTCGTGCCAAGTACGATATCATAGACTCTGCATGATTAATTATCATGCCCCTGGTTCTCTATCTTATAAACATATATATATATATATATATATATATATATATATATATATATATAAGATTTCTCTCTTGGAGTACTTAGTTTTTGGTGTGTATATATTCTAGGTATGTGGACAAAAGATGGGTTTCTAGGGATGGAAAATTGAAGTCGCCTTCCAAAGCGATAGAAGAAAAGGCTTCTGGTTATAGATCAAGACCGGGGAGTAGTGGTGGTAGTGGAACCATGAGTAGTCCTGAGCATTCTTCTGAGAGGAGAAGTTCTGATTCATGGAACTCAACTACAAGTCTTCCTGCCCCTGCCCCTGGCCCTTGCCCTGCCCCTACCCCTACCCCCAAAAGCCAAACTCTTTTACCTCCTAAAGTATCAGAGCAGGTAACCATAACCATTTTTTTTTCTCCTTTTTAATTACTATGAAAGCAAGTACATCAAACATCCTTTTGATCTTTCTTGTAGCTTATCACTTGTCTCCGGATCGCCGGGAAACGTATATCCTGACTGGATAAATATTTTTTTTTTTTTTGATGAATGGCAATATTTAAAAAATCTGCTTCTGTTTTTGTTTTGATAAATAGGTCTCTCATAATCTACAACCACAAGAAGTTGCACAAAAACCAGAACCAGCTGTACCAACGCCTGAACTTGCAAAACCTGCAATTGTTGCTAATCCAGTTGTTTCACATCCCGAGGTTGATTATGTTGCTGATCTGGTTAGCATGCTTACTGTGGATGTCCCTACAGATGGTTCTGCCGCATCTTCTGGCAATGGTAATTCATTCACTGGCTTCTGGTGTATGTTCTGGTTGAAGCAATTATTAGGACTTTGTGTGTAGAGTTAATTTTTGTTTCATCACATTGTAGAGTTGAATCTTAACAACTTGCAGGAAAATGTGAGACATTGAAGACAAATGGTATCAATAGCCAACCCACGACTGGAATTGAGATGCTATTTAAAGATACACCACCAAGTCTGCCAACCAATTTCCAGAAGCCCCAGAATGACATGAAGAATGATATTATTGATCTTTTTGGGAAGGTATGTCTTCTTGTGTTGTCCAAATTTTAAAAGCAAAGGAAAATGTACATCATATTCATAAGCTACCTTGAATATTGAAGTAAATTAGAATAGGATCACAAGTCCAAGCATCAATTGGTGATATGGACAATTATTTGTCTGGTCGCTTCTCTTAATTGGTGCTCTTACTGTATCTACTTCAAGTTTAAGTAACTGTTTTTTCTTTTCTTCTAATGCATGCTAATATCGGCAATTTATAGATTCGTGTGACCTAATTATCTGAATCTTTTGATCAAATTATAGAAATTTTTACTTGTGGTACAGTAAACTTGTAGTAGGCAACAGATAAGGCTGGTGAAATGATAATAGAAAATGAACTTGCGCCTCTGACTTATCACGAATGTTAGTCCCTTGTTTATATCACCTTAATTCAAAATGCAAGAAGGCAGGGGGAGTAGAAAAATAAGACAGGACAGAATTGCTTCTCTTACAACTGCTTTTTTGGTATTCTGCAGTCCAATATGGTGTCCTCATTTTCCCTTCATCAGCAACAACTTGCAATGCTAGCTCAGCAGCAGTCTCTACTCATGGCTGCTACAGCAAGGGCCAATGGTGGATTCCAAACATTTCCTGGCAATGCACAGTATAATGCTTCAAATGGAATTCATTTGCCTGTTCAGAATTGGGGAAATGGAGGCTATCAAGTTGCTGGAATGACGATGCCTGTAAATGAGCTGCAAGTATATATGCAGGTTTGGCTTCTTAGCAGCTTTACATTGTGGAATGTATGTATAAATTTTATTTTGTATCTCTTATCTGTGTTCTTGTATCCAGATGGCAAATGCAAGACCAGCATACCCTGTGGTGAATTCAGTACCTTTTTCAACACCAAGGTTTGTATCATTTCATAAGCATTTTATTTTTGGGCTAAACTGCTGCATGTTACGTACTAGTATTTGAAGTTGATTTTGCTAAGTAGACCAGGTTTAGTAATTGTGAACCTGGTGTAGATCCTCAGAAGAAAGATCTGAGAAATTTTGGTTAGCCTTGAACATGAGGTGTTTTATAGCTTAAGTGCATGAAATGGTCGTGGAAATTGTGCCACTGTGCTGCAGAGCTGGTTCTGATTTTGGTCTCTGCAATAATAAAAAACATCAAGTAACATGTTTCATGCTGTTGATTGACAGCATTTACCGCTGACACTTGAATAATTGGGTCACTGGGGGTGGCTGGCTGGCTAAATTTGGTTACTAAATTTTTTGTAATTTTATGTAATGGTTGGAATATCATTCACTGCTAGTCGCTTGTGCCCCAGTAAACCCATCAGACATGCACCGTACAAGCACACCGGCAAATCTAGTGGGGCTCAAAACCTTTCAAGTGCAATTACCCAGGACTGAACCTTGGAGCTTGACCAAAGAAAAGTGTTGGTATCTGGATGCAGGTCTACATCTTGGCCGCCATTGGTGATTGATAAATAATAGCTATTTATATACTTGTAAAATATATTAGACATGGCATTTGTGGTTTGCTGGTTCCCAAGTCAAATGTTAACCTTTAGTCCTTGAAGCAAGGATGAGGCAGTGTGTTGAATGAGATGATTGTCATAGTCATTTGAGCATGTGATAACTTTATATGAGTAACATTTTAGCAGCTTTCCATGAATGTGTTATAGGACACGTCTGGGCAATTTTGCGTTGAAGTAATTTCCCCCTTTGTTTTTCTTGCAGCACGCCTGTTATGACACGAGCAAATAGTCTAGCAGCCACTGGATTGGTAAGGCCGCCGTCAGCATCTGCAGTACCACCTAATATTCATAGGCAGTCGGGGAACAATTATGATTTCTCGTCATTAACACAAGGGATGTTCACAAAACGATGAGCAATTTCCTTGGTCCTTTTTTAAAATTCCTTTTGTCCCTTCTACAGTTTCAGATATAGCAAATTGGTTGGTAAAAATATAGCATTCAAGCAAGGTTCTTTCTCTTTCAATAGTTGCCGAGTGTGTGAGATACAAGTGTTTGCTCCATTGAATCAGAAGGTGTGTAAGCACAATGAACATGCCCCCACTTTTTTTCTTCTCCTTGTAGATTGTGGAAGACAAAAACCTCAATTCATGAACATTTCTTCTCTACATGACTTTTTTCTTGCAAAGGAAGGTTTTTATTTGCCAAGTTCTTAGGACCCATTTGGACAATTTCTTGAAATATTTCATTTGAGCAAGGCGATTTTGGATGGCCTCTTTTGTTAGGGCGGCAGAATAGAGATTCATATGCAGGCTGGCCATGTCTGGGGGATTTGACTGGATGGAACAGAATCAGTTGGATGGAACATTAGTGGTGGTCCTAAAAATTTGGATGTAGGGAGCATAATGTTTTTGTGATTGATTTTTGCTTCTGTAAATTTTAGATTGGTCTCTCTTTGGTCTGTCATGGCTGCACATATGGGCGAAGCCAAGGACCTTCCCCTTTCCCCCGAGGAAATCTCATAATATATCTATACAATGGTTCCAAAAGAACAGCTTAACTGACGTAACCCCTTCCTAACCTAATTTGAAGATTTCAGATTCAAATCTCAATACAATCAAAACAAATATATGTATACAATGATTTTCAAGGAAACAATTTAATGATCACAATTCTTTTCCCTAACTTAGAGATTTTAATTCTCTCCCCTAACTTAGAGATTTCATGTACAAATCTCTGTAACCAAAACAAATATATATATCTATACAATGCTAAATCTTAGAAATGCTGTTAAAAGGTATGCTGGGTAGGACTTGAGGTCCATCACAATAAGATTCTTCACTTTGAAGTTCTCACCTATCCAATGGTGAGAATGGCCCACAAAAGAGCATGCTTGGATTTGATGCAATGGTATAAATTTTGAGTAAAACTCCTCTCTTAATCAATTTTGTAATATGACAATTACCTCAATTTTTTTTTTATTGTACGAGATTGAATGTCTTCAAAACCTGCTAAATGGAATTTCATACCATGCTTTTTGGCGAGGGCGAATGGAGGGAAGCAAGGGACAGCTGCTCCTTCAAACTTTAAGAAAATAATTACAACCATAAATATTATTTAGCCTTTTAAAAATAATTATGAACTTTTAATGTCATCTGTGCTTTTTGGTATTTTCCCCTTTTTCAAAGATGAGAGGGCCAGCCAATACTCTATCGTATTGTAATTGTCATGAGCTCTTAGGTGGCTTGGACCTAAAATAACATCACCTGCAATTGAGAAATGCTAAATACACCCATAAGACTAAAAATTAAATAAATCAAAGTTTATATAACAATAAATATAAGAGCTTTTAAAACTTGTATAATTCTGAATGGGTTTAAATATCTTTCAGATTAGGTGAAAAATTTTAGAAGTATAACGAGAGGATGCTATTTTGTGGGCCATTCACACCTAGCATGCTCTTTTGCGGCAGGGTTTTTGGCACTAAAAGCGTCACAATGATATTTTTTTGATACTATAATCCTCCTATTTACAAAAGAGCATGTTAGGAGTTGGTTCGACAATTGGGCCAAGTCGGTTCAAGTCCGGCCCATTTTGAAGGACCGTCCTTGGCTCGTTTCGGGTTCGGGTCGAACTTGAGCTCGTTTTAATTACGAGTCAAGTCTGGATATCGGTGAACTCAGCCCGTTATAGATTCGATCTGTTTAATTTTTTTAGTGAGATTTAAAATCAAATATTATGGTATTTGAATGATGATTTTGATAACTTTAATATATTACTTTTGATATATTTTTTTTAATTTTTGATAACATTGTTGTTATTAATTTTTATAATAGTGTGTAATTCTTAATTTGAGATGGTAATATATTAGACTCATTTTATTGTATTTTTTACCATATAAAATATGTTAAAATATAAAAAAATAAAATTATATTAAAAAAAATTGTTTCAGGCTGAGTTTGGCCTGAAATAAGCCCGAAACTCTTTTAATTTTTTGGGCCAAGATCAAGTCTCGATTCGTTGAGTTTTCTCGAGTTGAGCTCGAACTCAGTCCTATAAAAATTTAATCAGGCTGAACTCGAGCTTCACAAAACCCGGCTCAAAAGGCCCAATCATCATCCCTAGTTGGGAGGAACATCTTTTAAATTGTGTTTCATGACGAATCAAATCAGACTAGTTAAGTTTTTAGATATGAGTGATCCAGTACAAAAAAACAAACCCAAAGAGGATTATTTTGAAAGATTTTATTTTGCAACATATTCGATCTCATTCTGCATAATTATTTGCAAGAAAGGAAATTGTATGGAGTGTTGTGCTAATCTCTTTCCCGTTCGTTCTTTATCCAAAACTTTGAGGTGCAAAATTTGTTCAAACTTGACATCAACAACAAGGCAACGAAAACTACTTGCACAATTGAAGATAGCTGTGCTAATGACAAAGAACCTGTCCATGCTAGGGGAATATACCAATAAGAGAGAGTTGGAAGATCCTCATCATGAAATGGACGGTGGTGATAAGTTCCAGTATTGGAGAGACCTGAATAATATTAGTCAACTTCAACCATATATGTCTGTACTCCTTTCGGTTCACAACCAAATTTCACTTTGCTTAGCATAGAAGACACTTGACTTGCACCATCGGGGCCCCCACAAATAAATTTATTTGTGATAATAATTTCTAAACAATTTCTTTCAAAAAGAATTATTTATTTTCTAAATATTTTTTAAAAAGATAATAAAAATTATTTTTTTTTACTGTATCAACCAATATCCAAAGTTATGATTTAAGTACTTGTCGAACCTATTTTAGGGGACAGTTCTCATAATGTAGTGTTTTCTATTTTTAAGTTTTGAATATGAGAATTGATTAAAAAATTTAGTAAGTTTAATCGAAATTATATTTCACTATTGCATTTAGGGCAAAAAAGGGAGGTGATTAGAGAGCAATCGCCCCTTCAATAACAAGAAACGTGAAAAGTTGGAAATTCTATCTTTTAAATTTATAATTCAAAATGCATATCGTATTTATTTTTTAATAAAAATTTTAATTTCACTCTGATTTATATATTTAATAAATTTATTTATAGTAAATTGAAAACTATTTAGTCAATTTATGATTGCATATCCAACAAGAAGATTGGCCAAACAAGATCACTGTAGACTTGTCATTTACTCGAAGTGTCCAACAAGTTATGCGCGTGACCCCACCCATAATTTAGACAAGGGGATTGACAATTTAAAATTAGGGTCATCTAGGGTTTGGAGAGGGAGTGGGCTAAGATTGGAATGCCCCATAACTTAAGGGTCACATTCAATCACAACGGACATTAACTACCCATACCCTTTTCGAAGTTTCAAGGGACCCACCATTTTATCCATTTACTTGCCGCCCCACTTGGGGGTTGGGGGCAGATGGCTTCCGAATTGCACCCCCAAATGGAGGTTTCTAGGCGAAGAATTGCGTATGATCTTTATGACAATTTCTGAAACTTTACATCACTCAATTTAGAATGTAATTCTTTAAAAAAAATGATTTACATATAAAAGAATAGAGAAAATAATAAATTAGTTTAATAGCAAGTCCTTTATGATAATAGCAAGCCTTTAGGGACAGTTCAAACGGTAGAATCTCTCTACTTTTATACTTTTTTCTCCTCCCGCTTGGTTGTAAAAAAAAAAAAGAAAAAAAACCATAAAGATCATAACACTGTTTGTTTCCCACTCCCTTAATCCAAAAGAAGAAAATGGGAAATCCTAATAGCAAGCCGAATCTTAATAAGCATTTTATAGCTTATAAAACTATTTTATATGGATGTTTTTTACTTGGATTTTTGACAAATACTAAAAGTTTTTATAGTTTGTTAGATTATTTTGCCATTAAGAATTAAGAAACCATGTCAAACGGGAAGAGGGGTTGCTAACGATGTTTGCTTGCTCCATCAATTATAATTCTTACTGTCATCATAACTTTATTAAAATATCAAAAAATCAAATATATTCCCTATAATTTAATCATCTTAATGTAATTTTTCATAAATAATTTTCTTTTTTAATTGACTACTAAATCTGTAATCTCGTAGAGCTAATTTGTTTTAGGGTTAAGCAAGCAGCTTGTGTCGGGCTCTGAAAACGCCACAAAAGTCTCTCTCTCTCTCTCTATCAAATTCATCTTCAAGTAGATCAAAGCAGCTTGTGCCAGGAAGTGGCTTTCTTTGCTCCCCCAATACAATAAATATGTGAGATATGTGAGATGATAGTTTATATGTAAATCTGGGTAGAGTTATAGAAGTGCCACAATAGATGGAGATGAAAACTTCCGATGCGCATGCACCGCCGGCGCCCACACAGCACCACAATGTGTTAGTGGTGCGCACATGCTGCACATGAGATGATGAGTTGATTCAACTTCCATAATAGAACAAATGACATGAGAGATTGAATCAAATCCATTGTCTAAAAACCGCAATATAGTACAAAAGATTGGAACCACCACACAATTAAGGTTCTTTCCTTTCTTTAAATGTTATTATTCAAAAATCTTTTTCTCATGTATTTGAAAATTTTTCTCTAATACGGAAGAAAGACAAAAACTAGCAAAACTGAATAGGAAAATTTCTACGCAAACAGAAGCCATAAGTCTGTGATGATCAGAAGAATCTGCAGCACTTGTAGAAACTTATATATATACATAAATGTTTTTTTTTTTTTTTTTTTACAAAAAGAAGCAATCAAGTGAGATCGAATCAGGAAAGAAAAGATAGAAGTGGGAAGATTATATTGGGAATAAAAAAAACTACGTTAGAAGAGATTTCCTTAAATTGGATATAACAATATTCAAACGGATTAGTTAGAGTATGATTTCGAATATTGATTGACTATAAAAAAATATAATATATAGTATCACATCCCAAAACCCTTGGGTGTTGCCGATTCTCTTTTCTCCTCTTCACTAAGCAAAGACTAATAATTATTCTATGTGACAAATTAAAACTCCTAGGTCATAAGCTACCACAATCTTGTACCACAAGTACATAACGAAATCAATATTTATTTGGAAAAATAAAGGTATAATTCAATTTAATTTACGTAAAATTTTTAATACAGTGATAACTTTCAATATTTTTATAGAAAAAAACTGATTTCTAGTAAGAAAACTTAATATATATTATTAATTTTTTATTTTAATTAAGTATATTATAAATAAAATAAAATAAATAGTTAAAGTAAATTAAAGATAGTCACATTCACATGGGCCCTTAGACCTCAAAAAAAATTTTCTATACAATTTATCCATATCTTCTAAATGTGCACGAAACAATGCCAACATAGATGTAAAACAGAAGTTTGCAGGACATTTCACATTGACTTCCAATTTTTATTTAATAAAAAAAAAAAAAAAAAAAAGGATTATCATGACAACTACTGTTCATAAAATTCCAACATCTGTCGATTGATCCCAAAGATTGTAGGTCAAAATCAAAATCAAGTGGTTGGATGAAACCTCAAACTGCCTCCATTAAGACTGTTAAACAAGATTTGTATTTTCGAAGGAAAGATTCTATCACACGTACACAAATGAATAGGGTTTTAATCATTTCATAATTGACTCCTATAGTCTTCACCAATAAATCAAATCCACGATTTCAATTTTATCCCAAGTTTTTCCAAACCCTAATCTGCCATATGAACACTTGGATTTTCACGTAGAAAATAACCCAATACCATCATGTAAAGGGCAGGAGTTTCCTTGAAATTTCTACTGACAATAACTTGCTTGTTAGAAAAATATATTAAAAAAACTAAGTGGGTCAACAATATATATTATACACTTTTGAGAAAATCTTCAAATATTTAATTTTTTTATAGGGCCGACCATATGCACTTTTTCTTTATAATAATGCCTGCATGGAATCCTTCACATGCAGACAAAATGAAGTATGACTGAGGAAACTTAACCTTGAACAAGATTATAATTGATCTTAACCTTGAACAAGATTACAATCTCATGACCGACAAAATCATTGTATTAGTTAAAGCATAATATGGTGCGTTGCATGGTGTGAGTTTGTCCACAGGAAAGACCGATTTGTGATTTTTTTTCCCTCCGCAGTTAAATCTATACTCAAAATAGAATATAATGGAAAAAAAATATTAATATTACTATTTCATTTAATAGAATAAAAATATAATTATTATTATTTTATAAAAAAATAATTATATCAATAGACAATTGGTATAATGGAAAGGACATTAGGTCTATTAATTAAAACCCCGATTTAAATTTTAAAAATAGAAAAATTTATATTTGAAAAACTTTCCCCTAAAGAGAGTATAACAGCAACTCAAATGACAGAATATAATTTTGTATATCGATTGGTCTAAGTATCAAAAAAATAAGAAAAAAAAAACAATCATATATATAAATATGTGATATGAAATAGAGTATAATGGTATAAAAAGATCTATATAAATGATCTTGCTTAATAAAATAAAATTTTGATTATTATTGTTGTCGTAGAAGGTCGAATTTCTAAAAGTGAATATCGAAACTAAATGTATAAATATTTCAAATAACCTTATTTAATAATTATGTTTAGGACAAGTATATCTAACTTCTCTGGGTTCCACAATTTTCACTGATCTCCCTATTATAAGACTGTACTTTTAATTTTTGCTACTTAGGCCCTCAATGATTTGTTGTTTGAATTTTTGGTGAATTCTGACAATTCCAAGTTAAAATAATTTAAATTTTCTAGAAAGTAAAAATTAAAATGAGATAAAAACTAATTTTGATTTTTTAGTGAAAGAAAATCTAAATAAATGTGCTTAGAGAGAGAAAAAATAAATTAAATTGATTGTTTAGATTGAGAAAATTAATTTGTTTAGTTTTAAAGAGAGAGAAATTAAATCTAATTTTTTTGAGAGAAAATAATTAAATCTAATTTTTCTTAATAGAGAAAATTTAAAACCAATATATTCAGAGAGATAAATTTTAAAATAATTTAATTTTTTAAAAAGAAAAAAATTAATGTATTTACTTTTAAAAGAGATAATTTATATAAATTCAATTTGAAAAAGAGAAAAAGATAATCAAATTATAGAGGCGTAAAAATTACCCATATATTAATATACATATCAGACATAGAAAAAAGAAAGATATTATGCCTCTAACATTTTTTCTCTAACATTTAGCACATACTAAATATTCATTGGTCATTTTCCTTTTTTTTTTTTTTTTTGCCCTTCTTTTTCATTAATGAAAACAAAAAAAAAAAGAAATATATATGATTTTGCTTCAAAATTTTCAAAAAAGAACTTATTGTAAATATAATGTTTGATCTCTTCCCCCAAAAGCACTTCTTACTCTTGTAAAACACTTAGCTAAACAAAACCAACGTACAATGAGTTTAGTGAAATAAAATATTAAATTTTTTAACTAAATATCAAATTTAAAATTTAAAAATAAAAAAAAATTATGCTGAAAGAACTAACTCTAAATAGGGATTTTATAAATATTTAAACCGAATTAGTTGATGATTTATTTAAAAAAAAAAAAAAAAAAAAAAAAAAAAAAAAATAACCTCTCAGCCAAACATGCGCAATCTAAAGTTGGGCAAGTCAGCATTTCCTGTCTCTATCCCTTCGGAAAAAGTAAGAGCTTGAAAAAATATTCATTTCTTCCTTAAAGTTCGAGAAAAATGAAAATTGCAGAACCACAACTCCTTTTCATAGTCCAATTCGAAGAAATACACCCCAAATGGGAAAGGTACCAAATTTTTAAAAACAATACTGGGAAAAGTGATAAAAGCAACATGGCCAGTGGGGACCAAAACATGATATAGAAATATTAGTAGTTTTGTTAGGCCTTACCTTTAACATTCATATCTCTCTAAGGTAACATAAGTCAATAACCAAAATAATTTAGTATTTTATTAATGATTAAGAGACACGTGTTAATATTTTTTAATATTATTATATTAAGAATCCTGTAAAATCAAATTACATTTTCTTTTAGTACATATACGTCAATTCTCAAAGTTAATCCCAATTATTTGGGTTAAAATTTTGATTAACTGATTGATTGAGAAAAAATTAGTCTCAATAAAATTAGGCTAAAATTTTGTTATACGAACCATACACAAGAATTTCACCTTAAACAATTTTTTTTATAATCAATCGATATTCGACACTATACTCTTATTAATTCAGTTCGATCGAGATTTGATTAAAAAACTTAACACTCTTACCCACTAACGTGACTGTCCATCGATGAATTTCAACCCACACTATATCAATGAAATAACTCAAATTCAGGTTATCGTAACGAATAAATCAACAACTTATTTCAAATTTGACACTAAATATAATAATATTTTTTATTTATTTATTATTATTTTTCATAAAACAATAAAAAATAAATTAATATTTAAAAGGTCATAATATACAAAATTAACACTCTTAGCAATTAAGTAATCTGCATGATGGGGTAGTATTAAGATGGACAACCTTATGAAAAGTACTCATGTTGTACCCCTCCATATGGCATCATTACTCAAACCTTACCCTTTTGGGTGAAAAGAAAAAGACACCGTAGTTTATTGTTTTTTCTAAAAAAGCAAGCCTTGGCTAGCCATCATGGTAATGGATGGTCGGTTGTGGGTGAACCCACCACCGCAAAACCAAGCTGTTTGGCACATGCTGGGCCCGACCCTCCTCTTCCCACACCCAATGGGACCGGCGCTTTGACATTCTCAAACAATTTCCCTATGCAACGGTCAATTATATGACCGTTAGTTTTTATTATTTTTTTCAAAATTTTAAATTGTTGGTGACTGCTAAAAAGTCATTCCACTCTAGAATAATAAGGTGCTATTTATTTAAAAAGATTTGAAAAGGTTATGACAGCTAAAACGATGGTTCTGACTACATTTTTGTAAGGAATTTTCGTACTATGTAAGCATAAATAGATTTCTTAATTATTTGATTATGTTTGTCCCAAAATTCGTACTCCTGCCCTCCCATATGAATAATTATATATGGCAGTATCATCTCTCAAAAACATAATTTGTTTATCACAAATTCCTCTTATATTTGCAATTGTATTTTATAAATAGCATATTGTATTTCAAATTAAACTTTAAATATATTTTATAAATAATAATAAAATCGGAGATCACCACAAATTGGACTAGTAATTATGTTTAACTCTCTCGTTGAATTCTCGAACTTCATTACTTTTAACATGAGGATTAGAAAAATATTATCCAAACCCAACCATCCATTCTTAGATTTAATCTTGTTGAATGTAATTGATTTATTTTATACTACTAATTGGAGATTATTATTTACCATGCTTTAATTATTATTATTATTATTATTATTATTATTATTATTATTATTATTATTATTATTGAGTAAGATTTGAATTTAAAATTTCTATTAGAAATAAAGGTTTCAAGTTATTTCTTAAGCTGAGGTTGAATTATTATATACTATTACTAAAAAGCAGCAATGACTTTTAATGAAATTCATAATCATAACATTTACTGTTACTAATTAATCTGATGTACATCTACAAAATATATATTAGTAAAAAAATCTTAACGTGTTTTAATTTCTTTTAATTTAGTTTTATTTTTGTGTTACTATATTGGTTAAGTTGTTTTAATCAAAATAAAAGGGAATTATGTAAGAAATATAAGATTTTACGGTTAACAATTAAATTCTTTTCACAAAATAAATAAGATTAATAATTTTAATATTAAAAATTTATTTAATTTTAATTAAATCCAATTTCAATTTTCATTTAAACAATCATTTTTATGCTCTTCAATAACCCTAAGGCGTGCCATAAAATGATAGGTTTAGGTAGGAAGAAAAGTTAAACATTTTTCCCCACCCTCTTTACAAGTAAAATGAAAAGAAAGAAAAGCAGTAAGAGGAGGGTAAATCACAAAGATCGAGAGGGAACCCACAAGCTTAAGATAAGAAATTATTTACATCATTCAACCCGAAGCTTTTGTAAGATAGAAGATTTCCATAATTATCAATTAAAATTGATATAAAACAACACTAATTAACTATGATGACTTTGATGCATTACTTCCTTTACGCAAGCACAATAAAGTTACAATTGGTTAACTATTTGCTCTGTAATTTTTTTTTTATAAATTATTTATATTTAATAATTATTTGATTAAATTCAATTTAAGTTAAATTAAATTTTTAATTAAAAGATAAATTTTTTAATATTTTTTTCTTCATATATAAGATTTAAATCTAAAATTTTATTTAAAAAATATCAATATTTAATTATTAAACTAATTAAATGTTGCTTTCTCTAATCTTATCTTAGTTCAAAAGAAAATGCTACAATTATTATTTGAAGTGGTTAATTATGAAAATTCTTTTCAATTAATTGACATCAGGATTAAAACTATGATATAAGAGATAATTAGGGCTGAAATCTGAAATTTTTATAAAATAATAAAATATAATATACATTTAGAGCAATGAAGTTATAATTTTTTAAAGCGATGAAAATATTTAGACTTGTAATTTTTAAAATTAAATTATAAATATTTTTTAAAAAAATTAAGACAGCCTTCGTACGATAAAATATACTTACTCTTTTTTTTTTTTATTTCTCTCTCATGTCCAATCAAAATTAAAAAGAGGGCCATGAACATGATAAGGTCGGGGGGAGAGAGAGAGAGAGAGAGAGAGAGATTTATTTATGTTTGTCCCATAGCAAGGTCGGGGTTGTTCAGCTAAGGTAAGCATGATCAAGGATGTCACACGGTTTAATCTTCCTCGTCTCCATCAAATTAAAATTCATTTATTTTTTTTTTATTTTCTGTAAAACGTGGACCAGTACGGACTTTCCCCCTCAAGCGGCAGCTCCATGACGACAAAACCGATCCCACCACACGCCCTTCTCTCCCGTCAATGTTCCAGATCATCTCATCATCATCTCTCTCTCTCTCTCTCTCTCTCTCTCTCTCTTACCTCTATATATCATCATCTTCTGCACCTCACTCACCGCTATTCTTCACTGTCAAACACAAGCTCGCTCTCTCTCTCTCTCTTTCTCTCTCCAAAGCTTATTCCAATGGCGTTGATGCAGCGGAGCTCAAGCAGCAGCAGTTGGTTGCTAACCCTCAAAGTCGTTCTGATCTCAAGTGGTGTAGCCTTCTTAGCTCTGCTTTTGAAGCTCTCGATTCCGGCGATTTTGGATTTCGCTGTCTACAGTGTTCCTATAATTTGGACTTCGTTTCTCTCTTGGCTTAAACCTCCTTACCTGTATGTAATTATCAACGGAATCATCATCACCATCGCTGCTTCTTCTCGGTTTCACAGAAAATCTCCCGCTCACGATGACGATTTCTCGCCGGAGATTCCTTCTCCGGCGAAGATTCTGTCGGATCCTGCACCGGGATTTAGTTACGAGACGGTTACAGTGAAGAGTTCTTCGGAGCAGATTCTTACTGATTCGGCTATAACCGAATCTCCGGAGGTGACTTTCGGTTACGACGACACCATCTTGGCTAAGAATCAGTTGGAAATTCCAACGGAATTCGTTTACAAGGAGGCAGTTGGTGCCACGGATTCAGATATGCCGGCCTACGACGCCGTTTTGGAGAAGAATCAGGTCCAGATTCCGTCGGATCTGGATGAAGAGATAGTGAAGAGTGTAGATAAGGTTGTTTTGGTGGTTGAAGAAGATGAAGCAGACGAGTTCGTGATATCGAGGTCGACGTGGACGCCGCCGGCGAGAATGGACTCGACGGAGAGCTTGTCGGATATCGCTTTTCTTCCGGCGGAGAAACCTCTGGTTTCTTCGCGCTTTGGTCATCATCGTAGAGCTCCCAAATCCACCCCTGAAGGTGCGAATTAATCTCCATTAATTGTATGCACTTGCCTAAATTATTGCATAGCTACTTAATTCATTTTTATCTCTTTTTCTCATTTAAAAAAAAAAAAAAAAAAAAAAAAATTGTTAACCATCGGGCTGCTACCATTTCTTAAACCATTTAATGTGAAATTACAATTTCGGAAGCATGAATGTAAATTTGTTTATTTTGGATAATATTCCCAAAAAAAAAAAAAAAAAAAAAAAAATCTATAAACTGACCCGATTTTTCAGCAAGTATTTTCACAGTTGGAGAAGATCGAAACAGCCTTGTCAATGGTGAATAAGTTATCTTTGGTTACAAACCATGTTCTTTAATTTATTCTCTTTTTTTTTCATATTTTGTTGGTCATGGAATTATAACGGTTGGATTTTCTCTTTAGTGGTAAAGAAGCTTCAACTTCAAGCAATGTTCGTGTTCTTTCTTTCATCAGATCCTGTGTTACACTTATTTTTGGAATCTATAAAGTATACACGTTTTCTGTTCATTTGAAGAGGAGGCAAAATAGTGCCTTTTTGTTGATATAGACCAGAGATTAAGAGTCGTGTTTGAAGAAATTCAAAGCGGATCAAGCAATTCAATTCTGGGTTTTTTTTTTCCCATGTTTTGATCTTGATTCTTTCTTTTGTTTGCGTGAATGATTCAATAAGAAGGCCAACCACTGGTTGACCTTTTTTTTGTGTTCTAAAAAGGCATCTTTAGGGTTTTTTCGAAGAAAATGGACACGTTTCTACTACTGTTGAGTGTCAATTTTTTATTGTCTTTGATCTTGGAATTTTTCCAAGTTATGAATATTCTTACGATATCTATGCTTTATACTCTTAAGCTAGAATTTGCGATAAGCCTTTATGTTAACTATAGATTAGACGATTCTTGGGAGCTTCTGCTATATGTCTATGGAATTTTTTATGTGGTTGGGTAGCTTGGTTTTGTTAGTTTTCTTAAATGTAACTTTGAATGAGTGGGTTGTTGATCTAATTCCCATTATATATTCTATATGTCCAAAATCACTGGCCTGTGTCCCCTTTCTCTGCTTTTCCTCTAGACAACGATATCTAGTCTAACAGGGTATGGGGAGTAATTGAAAATTTGAATGAATGAAAATAGATATGGTGAAAGAAATGTTCGATGCAAAATTGATCTCTAACTTGTGTCGCCATGCTGCATATGGGTCATGTTGACTCAGTGATGGTGATGTGTCATCTGATGCAAGAAATGCTTAACCACCCCCGCTCTGACCCTTAATACAGGGAGTATGAGGGGTCAATAGAAACAAAATTAGACTGTCACACGGAACAGAAAGATGATTGTAGAGGATGAGATGTAAGGAGGGGTAATTATGAATTTTAATTTATCCCTTTCTTCGAAGTCTATGAGATAATTTTATTGTGCAATCTGAGGAATTTGAACTGTTTACATATATTGAGAATAAGATTATGCTACTTAATGTTTCATAATTTTTTAAAAACTTTTTAAAAATTTGGCCCGGGGTGTTCCATGCCATGTTCTTTCCCAGAATATACGGAAGAGTGGTGCTTAGAAAGAGATGTCTGAATATTTGGATTTTTTTCCTTCAGCTCAAATGGTCTGTTCTGGTCCTTTTCTCAGGAGGAAAAGCACTGAGGGTGTCAAAACCCAAACGACATGAAACACTGGAGAACACTTGGAAGACAATAACCGAGGGCCGCGCAATGCCCTTGACCAGGCACTTAAGGAAATGTGACACGTGGGAGACCCACAACCATTCGATCATTTCATCCCCACAAGACCTCTCTCCATCGCCAGATCATATGAAGAAATCAGCGACGTTGAAAGATCGCACAAACTATCCACCCCCACCACCACCATCACCACCACTGTCATCCTCATCCCATCAGAATGCATCACCTGGTTCAGGTACTAGGCTCCGAAAAGAGCCCTCTCTAAGTCAAGATGAGCTGAATCGTCGCGTTGAAGCCTTCATCAAGAAGTTCAATGAGGAAATGAGGTTGCAGAGACAAGAATCCTTGAATCAGTACTGGGAAATGATCGGTCGTGGGGCTAACCAAAACTAATTCCCATGTTTCAACCAGGTGTGAAGAAAGGATAAGTAAAATCAAGAAGAAGAGATAAGACTCTTTTTTTACGTTTATAGTCTATAAACCTGTCAAAATCTTTTATTCCTTTAAAGCTAGGCTTCCAAAAAGAAAAAAGATGAATATTAGTTATCTAGTTTATTTGTTTATTGACTGTGAAATGAGGAGCTTGGTCAATTTGATAATAGCAGGGTCTGTAAAATATGTAATCAAGAGTGCTTTTTTCTTTTTATTTTTTGCGTATATCCAGGTCAATGTGATGAGTCACCCCCCCCCCCCCAAAAAAAAAAACAGATATCTTTTTGTTATGTAAAAATTTTTGCTTGAACTAATAAGGTATTAGGTCCAATGATGGGAATTGATCCTTTGCTTCAGCTCAGTTGGGAGGAGGGAGATCTTTCTTTTCAAGGTTAAAGGTTTGAGTATTTTATCTTTTTATTTTTTATTACATTTTATTATTACACATAGATCAGATCTCGAGAATTACTTTAATTTTAACGTATAAAATTCGTATATTTTTTATTTTAAAACTTACTCCTATGATATTATTTATCTTTACTATTTTTGGAAGTACAAAAGTTTGCTAATAATCCAGGCCCAAGCATACGTGATCATTAGTTACTACATGCGTTTGCATTAATAATTGCATTTTGTTTAGAATGAAATTAATCATTAATATGTCTGTTGGTATGAAAAAGACATTACCATCAAATCACCTTCAGACGGTACTCATAATCTACAGAACCATGCCAACCCTATCCCTCTCTAGTCTCTCTTAGCTCTGGCCAACAACTACGGCATGTCGGTGCCTTAAAATTGATCCTACAACAATCGAACGCAAAACCTCATCCTGTGAAACAAAGTTAGAGTAGGAATACAAAAATACAACATGCGAGTGCATGTTATACGGTATTATTTTAATCTTAGAGACAGTAATTTTTAAAATTATAAGAGTAATATAAATTTAAACGAGAGTCGCAATAAAATTAATTCATAAAATTCTTATTTTTTTATATGTATATATACATGATGGACTCTCTTGAATATGCTCAATACTAATACGGAACAAGTTCAATAATCGATATAAGACCCATGATTCAATGTATTTAATATATTTAAGCATAAATGAACCTATATCATCCCATTCTATTGATGGAATCTATCTCTCCGAAGGGGTTTTTGTTGTCTCAACCATCTGAAGGAATTTCATCCCGTTCAATAATCGATATAAGTACATTCAGTAAGATCGAATGGTTGTCACTCTCTCTCTCTCATTCGACCAACGACTACCGAATACCTAAGGATCTGAACACCTCAATCTCTGGAAAGTAACACTCAACTGAATCCCACCATTGACTGAGTTTTCTATTTTAACACAAAACGTATCTCCCATATAAGGAAAGAAACTCTTGAAAATCTAATCAATAAGGGAAAAAATCCCTTCGTATAATCCAATTTCTTAAATGCTAACAATTTCAAATCTTTGATACTCAAAATCCGAAATTCTCAAATCACCTCATAATGAAACTAGGGTTGTGATGCCCCTAGATCATACGACTCTAGAGGAACATAATATAAAAACTCTCGATATATCAAGTTAGGTAAGTTCTCTGGACTGAACACAAAATACACAAAAGTTAAAGAGAGATCCGTTCTCCCTTCATCTATATCTGTTTATCCATTCAAAAACCGTTTTTTTTTTTTAATTCGAGTGTCGGAATTTCTCCTCCAGAGTAACATCCGGTAGTCTTTTACAGGTTTTAAGACTTTTCATTGAATACCCATTTAAGTCACAGGAAACTGAATTTGTGAAGTTAAAATCCATCTCCAATAATACACATACCCCATTATTCCCTTTTAAGCAATATTAAGTGGTGATTAAGGGTTAAAGATATATTTTTTTGAAAATTGTAAAAGCTATTTATTGTTGAACAAATATAAAATTAAAAAATATATATAATTTAATTTTTATCAAAATACATGAAATACACAAACCCAAATAGTTCAAACTTTTGGGCCTAATTTTTGTTGTGAAGTGAGTAGAGTGTGCGTACATGATTTCGCCCGGCTAGTTTTCCTATCTCTTGGTCGGTTTGTTTGGCTTAGTTTTAGTGGCTAGTTTTGCTTCCTTTTCTCTTACTCAAATGGTCAAAAGTCAAGTGTACCGGCTCAGGTCAGGCTTAGGCTCAGGCATCATCTCTCCCAAAATAGTTAAAAGCTCTATTTGATTTCTAGTCAAATTGATTTAAATATATCTTTCTAATTTTTCTTCTTCTTTCTTTTTTTAACTCGAACTCCAGATTTTAAAAAAAAAATGATGAAATCAGTTAAGTAATAATTCATTGCATTCTAATTTTTTTGTATTAAACTTATTGAATTTCAAACTATTCTAAAACTTTTATTACAAAATATATGTATCAATCTTTTTTTTTACAAAATCAACATATTTTTATTTTCACCGTCTAAAACTAATCTCATTAGTTTTTCTATATATATAAAGCTTAGTTTTCTAGTAAGACATTGTTTTTTTTTTCCTTCTCTTCACAGAAAAAATGGTTTATTTTCTCTTTATAAAGATAAAAATATTAATTTTCCCTCTCTTAAAAAATTAAATTAAGTTAAATTTTATTTCTTTAAACACATTGATTTTGAACTTTTTCTTTCTAAAAAACTAATTTTTTTTCTCTCTAAATTTATAAATTAGTAGTCTTTTTAAAACAATCAAATTTAGTTTTTCACTATTTGTCACTCTGAGGATATCGATTATAATTTTTCTTTCTATAAAAGCTAAATAATTTTTTTTTATCTCTCACATTAATTTAATCTTTCTAAAGTATCAATTTAATTTGCTTTCTCTCTCTATAAATGCATTGATTTTAGGTTTTCTTTTTTAAAAAATCAAATTAGTTATTCTTTATTTAAAATTAAATATATTAATTTTCTCTCTAAAAAAATTAAAATATCTTAAAATTTATCTCTCTAAATATACTGAATATAAATTTTTTCTCTGTAAAAAATAAATTAAAAATTTCTCTCTCTAAAACTAAATATATTAGTTTTCTCTCTCTAAAAAGTGAATTTAGTTTGCATTTTCTCTCTTTAAAGGCATTGATTTTGAACTTTCTCTCCGAAAAACTAACTTAATTTTTTCCCTTTATATCAATTTAATTTACATTTTTTTCTCCATAAATGCATTTTTAAACTTTCTCTCCCAAAAAATACATTTTAATTTTTCTCTCTTTAAAACTAAACACCTTAATTTTTTCTCTTTAAAAAATTAAAACACAATAGTTTTAATTTTTCTATTAAAAAATTAAAATTAGTTTTTCTTTCTCTAAAAATTAAACACATAAATTTAATTTATTTTTTTTTAAGAGATGATAATGCTTTTAACCCCTTTAAATATGGGTATATTTCTACCCCTTTTCGGATTACTTTTAATCATTCCATAATATATCCTAATTGAATTTTACATTCTAAATATAAGAAAAATGAGTAAAAGATTATTCAAGAAATCTTAAACCCCATTTTACGACTTACACCAAATGCCAGCCTAATGCCGACACCTGGCATTATTAAGCTTCCCCGCTAAGTGATCAAAGGTTAGGCACAGACAATGATGCTTAAGCCTTCATCTGCCACACAAATTGTTGGTTCAGAGTGCTCGTCTTTATGAAATTTGAAGACCTTGAGCAAGATCAAATAGACAAGAAAGGGGCAATTTCATCATGATGTCTTCCAACAAAAAGTAGGAGTGCCTGTCAAGTCTAGCACCAAGACACTGGATACATTTCTTGCCGCTGATTATTAGTAACAAAACAAAGAAATTTCGTAAAATACCTAAAACCAAAGTGAATCAATTCACCAGTGAGAGAACGATATATATCTACACAACAACATTTTCATTAGTACAGGAAACGGAGTACCACCACAAAATTTTCAGGGAAAAAAATCTGCTGTCTAATTCCTAACTGTTGTTCATTCTTTGCCTCTTTATTCTTTCAAGGGCTCCTAATCGGCTATCATCTTCCCCACCTTTCTCACCTTCCACCGCTGTCTTCTGGGCTAAGCCACCAAACACTGCATCTGGGACATCCTTCTGAGCAACCTCTATCTTTTCCTCCTCTTCTTCTGAATCACTTTCATCAGGAAGTTCAATGTCCTCATTATTAGTACCAACTTTTTTCACCCCATCTAATTGTGATTCCACAACACCTGCACTAACAAAGCCTAGTGTCCTTTTGCCGTCCCTAGTGGCAGCAGAATTGGCCGAGGGAGCTAGCTGCCTCTCTAATGCAGCCATCTCATCCTCGGGAACTCCGGCACGCTTCAAGGTATCTACAGTTTCCTCGAGAGTGAGTCTCTGGTCCTTTTGGATCATGTACTCCTGGAGAATTGCAGGAGTCTGGAAGAAATAATGCAGTTAGAAACATAATTAGAGTATAAAGGCATATCAATATTAAAAGTTTCTGATAAACAATGCTGATGAAGGTAACAAAGACAAGCAGGAAAAGATTTCAGTACCTGGCTATAGCTGGCCAGGACACTACGCTTTGTCCGCAGCATGTCACGGAATGTATCTTCATTGCCATGCTGAACTTCAAACTGGTGCCACCGACTCCAGAAGTCAGCATCAGTGCGAGGATCTGCAAAGTTTGAAGCATGTCTGTAGATCTCACGAGCACGATCTATCTCTCCTAAGCTCTTCTCTAGTTCAGCATACTTCAAGCACATTGTTTTCACGTCCTTGTCAGGTACCCCACTTGTAATGGCTCGCTCATAAATGTCCCGTGTCTTCGGAACACCAAAAATCTCAGCTGCACGAGAAATATATATCTCATACATGCTCAGCTTCTCATTATCTGGAACAGCCTTTGTTGCTTGGTCATACACATTCATTGCACGCTTAGCCAAGCCACAGTCCTCCTCCAGCTTAGCATACTGCAGATACAAGGGTTTTACGGCTTCAGCAGGAGCCTGTAGCAATCATTCAGAAAAAGATAACGTAAGTACACTGTCAAGATGAGGGAGACTGACGATTTTTCAATCATGAGATGAAGTGACCACAGGGTGCATACCTGTTCTATAGCATGCTCAAATAACTCTCTAGCCCTTTCTAGCTTTGACTTTCCATATCTCTTCACAAATTTAGATAGATAGGTGACCCAGATATCCTTTACGTGGGGATACTTGAAGATCTTCACGCCTCTTTCATAGACCTTAAAGGCATCCTCAAAGTACTTGTGCTCCTGAACAGGTCAAAATGTAAATTTTTGTTAACCGCCGAACAGAAGAAAAAATTTTAGGGAAAGAAATTACAAACAAAATAAAACAGTATAAGTGGTTTCATTCTTGCCTCTAAGAGCATGGCATAGTTAATTATTATTTGAGGTGTAGCAATGCGCAAATCAAGAATTCTTTCATAGACTTGACGTGTAGACTCTAAAGAACCCAAGCTCTCCTCTAAGTCTACATAGAAGGTCCACAGCCTCAATGACTTATGGAGCTTCATCTGGACAGGCACATTACCATCAACAGCAACTGTGTATAAGAAAACACCAAAAAAGTGATGGGTTAGTAATTTATTCATATGTAAACAGCCACCCAGATTTTCATCATAAATTTTAAACAGTAGGACTAGCAATCTGTACCACAACACAAGTTATGATTTATGGGCATCATCTATTTTTTCCAGAACAAAAATTTATGACCATGTCCAGACACAGACACAACAAAAACATTATTATTTAGGATACAACATGAATATATAGTAGCTCAGAGTATAGTTGCAACAGATATATTTTGCATATTTCAAACAGAGTTGTATAAAAAATGAAAATACCACTAAATTAACTACTACTGCATTATTATTTAAAGATTACCCCTTTACCACATCAAACTTGAAAAATAAAGGGATTATCTGCAACACGTCAATGCATTCTCTTTAGGGACTTCTACAGAGTAAAATGCTGGCAAATTATAATTGCAGATTCAAATCCTAATTTGTAAGAATCCCCCAATCATCCAATGAAATAACAACCAAGTGAACACGATTTTAGTAATCAAAATAAAAACTACAACAGTACCAAATGAAAAGGATGCAAAAGAACAAACTTGGAGGAAACAAAACATGAAAGAAAACAGATAATTACCTCTTCGCTTTACTTCAACAGAAGGCTCTGCTGTAGCACGCCTCATGAGATCAAGAGCTCCCTTGAAGTTTTTGTGCCTAACCTCCATCTCAGCCCACTCACACCATACACTAGCCAAGTTGTCCACTGCCTTGTAATTGACTTGGACAGCCTTGTCAAAAATTACTCTTGCATTTGCCACATCCTTGTGACTCTCATACAACTTTGCAAATGCAACCCACAGAGTATGAGGCTTCCCAACAGCCTTCATTGGATCAACCGTCCTCACTGCCTCGGTGTAAGTTAAAATCTGCCTAGTCGGGTTGCCTTCAAAAAGCTTAACCCTCCTATGCCACTGCTCCACATTATGTGGATTCTGTCGGAGAAGAACACTGTTAGCCAATTCGGGCCTTCTATCTATCAAGTGCTCAAATCTTGCCAGCCTCAGGTCAGCATCATTGACATCATTTAACCAGAAACCTTTAAGTAGCTTCTTCTCCAACATTGAAATTGAAAGATTCAAATCCAATCTCACATCCTCGTCCTCACCACCATTCTCTGAAGCACCATTCTCTTCCTCACCATCACTCTCACCTATGTTCTCCATCTTAACAGCCAACATACTGTCCTCAAACTGCGAGTACGCATCAAAAATCACAGAGAAATCTCTAACTGTCACAACAGTAGTCATCCCCTCCTCAAATATATCCCTTGCCTTCTCCATTAAATTCCGCTGAATATAATAATCAGCTAGTGAGGTCCACAACCTCCCAACATCATCCGTGAACTTCCTAATCCCACCTCTAATTATAGCATCCACGTTCAACCCAGAAACCTCAGTCGCATGCTTTGTCAACAAATCACATAACTCAACCCATAATCTATGTTTAGTCTTCCCCTTAATACTAAAAAACTGGTCATCATTCAAAACACCAGCTAGTCTGTCCGCGGCCTCTTGCCAGAGCTCAGAATTCACTAAAAACTCAATGAAGTCCTCAATATGGGTAGGATCAAACTTCAAATATCTACGATAAACCCTAAGAGAAGTCTCGATTGGGATACCCTTTTGACTAACAAACCGCAAATAAGGTTCCCAAATCCTATCATGTTGAGTAACAGGCAATGCACAAAGTGCCCTATCAAAAACCCTTCTAGTTCTCGTAATCAACTTTTGTTCAACCAAGCTGTTCAAATACATAATCCAAATCCTAGGCATTTTATGCATTGTAACTAAGGCTCTTTCAAATGTGTTGTTTAATGTTTCGTACTGTGAATGTGTGATTGGGAGATTTCGTACCAATTCGAGACGTTCGCGGAGATAAGCGTGCCAAAGCTTGTAGCTTCCAGGAAGTGCTTTTAGTGCTCGTTCGTAGATGATGAATCGCTTCTTGAATGAAGCATCCGATTTGGCGATTAGGTACCTCCACCAGAGCTTCAGACTGAATGGATTTCTTAGAATTTCCTCCTCATAAAGAAGATCTTCTTGAGATGGGTACAGATCTTGCGAGATTGACATCGTTGTAATACCCTAATTTGATGAAGACGAAGAGAGTAACAGAGAGAGAGAGTGTATGTGTTTAGCGTTTTCGAGATTTGGCCTCTGTTTCTTTAAACCCTAGTTTGATTTGATGAATACTTAGAGCGAGAGGGATGTTTCGAAATTTGGGTTTCTGTTGCCCCAAAACCGTACCCCTTTGAGAGGGAGAGAGAGTCCCATATGGGAGTGATACAACGAGACTTGTTAATTGGCTGAATTTGAGCGTTATTTTTTTTTAATTTAAATATATTTTTTAAAAAAGAAAATAGATTTCTGTTAACAAAATTCTCCATATATTTTATTAAAAATTTTTTCGTTTTAATTTTTTAAAAAAATATTAGATTTATAATAATATAATATAAGCTCAGTTGAGACTAATGCAGCTTTTTTTTTTTTTTTTTTTTTTAACTGGGTCTTCAGAGAAACATAAGGGTGATGTCCCCTTAAAGAATTTTAACTTTGTTTTTGTGGTAATAATATTTGAAAATATTTTACAAATTGTGAATTTTTAGTGAATAAGGGAGGAAAAATAAATAAAAGAATAATTTCTTAATTTTCGGGAGGTAAAAGCTATTGAAAAGGGATTATATTTTTACTTTGGTACAATCAAAGAGCATGGTGTAGAAACATTGAGGCAACTCATATGAGATTTGCAAAAAAAGGGTATGCAACCCCATGGTGAGGGCGTTTAGTAAAATTATTTTTTTTATTTTTTTTAAAATTTTTTTTTTAATAAAAACCTTTGTTGTTTTTTAAATTCCCCTTTTTTTTTTATTCCCTTTTTTGAATTTATGATTATATGATAAAAAGTAAAATTTTTATCCAGTCACTAAATAAATCTGAATCACTATTAAAACTCGAATTTATTCTCTCAAAAGAAACTGGGCCGTTTAGTTTGCACTCAAGAATCAGAATCTTAAGAATCGAAATCAAAATCAAAATCTGATACCCTTATTAATATTTGATTTGTATATTTTTCGATACAAAAATAATATAATTCTCAAATTTGATCTTAATAAAAAATATTTTTCGTGATTTTAATAAAATTCATTCAAATAAACAAATTAAATAATAAATAAATTAAATCTAACCCAATAATAAATTTTAAAAATAATTGGGAAATTGATTATTAATAGACTAATGGCGACCGATGGAAATTGAAGTTGGGAAATCTAACCAGAGAATGTTTTCAATTTAAGAATGAATTTGGGAAATTGAAATGCAAAGATGCTCTCCGAAAACGATAGTAGGGCATGGTGACTTGCCTGAGACGGGTGACTGATGGCAAGGTTGATGGGAACAAGTAATGACAGTCGAATTGAGAGAAGTCGAACAAGTAATGAAATTCATCAAAATCTAACAGTGGCGACAGACGGCGAAGTCGAATTGAGAGAATGCGGGGATGTCGAGGGTAGAGAAGGCAATGATGAAGGCAGAGAAATCGATGACGGTTGAAGGTGATATAGTCGACCGCGAACGTCAAACGGCGAAGGTGAAGCACCCAGTGAAGATGGTATTGAAATAACCCAAGGGAGAGGAGAGCGTGGAAGTGAGAATGGATTTCGACCAAGAGAGATAAAAGCAGAAAACAAGGCTTAGGGGTTTTTTTTCTTTTAATAAAAGAAAATATAATTAAACGAGGTTGGGCATCTTTTTCTCTTCGTTAGCTCCATACACAATTTAATATTTTGTTTTATTAATATCTATGATAATTTTTTCAAAACATTTTGAAATGTTTTTAAGACTTTTTAGAAATAGAAAACGTCTCCGTGCATCGTGTCATGAATAATGTCAAGAAATTTAAAAAAAAAAAATTAAAACAACACATTAAAAAAAAAAACTTTCAAATCTAACACCCACCCATAGATTGGTTTTTCAAAACTCGACATGTATAGTACCATTCACTTGAACAGCATCATGTCAAGTTTTGAAAACTCAACATAAGTATTGTTTATGTATTTCTTATGTCGAGTTTTGAAAACTTGACGTGATACTGCTTACGTAAATAGTATATATTAGATTTTTAAAATTTGACATTGGGTGCTAGAGTTGGAAAATTTTTTCCAAATACGTTGTTTTAATTTTTTTTTTTTTATCTTCTGTGTTAGAAGCTTCATTTATCCGATGTCAAAGATAACTCCATCACCTTATTCTTTTATGTATTTACAAATTATATAGAATAACTATGGTTTTATTTTATTAAAAAAACCAAAAAATTAAAGAGAAAATAATAAGAAAGTCAAAATTTCTATTTTCTAGTGAATATGTCTCTTAATAAATTTATAAATTAATCGATAAAAATTGACACAAATACTAACTTTAAAAAAGAATAATTATAAATATTATTGTAATACATCACGTTAAATTTTTAATAATATTATGTAAATAAAATACTATAAATTTATCAAATATTTGATTAAAATATATTAATAGAAACAATCATATATAATTTAATCCTTCTAATATTATATTATATTTAAAATTTATCATCTCTTAATTTTTTGTATATTTGAAAATATTACTTTTATAGCAAAATACTTTCAACGAGCAACCAAGGTGAGGTATGTGGGGAGGAGAAATGCCCGAATCTAACCTAAAATAAAAATAAAAATTTAAAACAATCGTGAAATATATTTAAAAAATGACCTAAATTGATCAAATTTTAAAATTTAATTAATACTATTTATAAATTTGTCAAATTTTTAAAACTCAATAAACACTATTCATACTCTGTTCATAAGTTAATCGAGTTTTGAAAATTCGATCAATACTATTTATATTGAGATTGATCGAATTTTTAAAAATCGATCGATTTATAAACATGAACATATTAGTTAAATTTTAAAATTTTAACTAAAATCTTTTTTTTTTTTTTTTTTTTTTTTTGCCATTCGAGGTTCTTTAAATTTTTTTTTTTTTTTGCCCTTTTGATTTCGGGTCGTTTCGGTGCATTTCTCCCGTAGGAAGTGCCACTCATAAAAAGGTCGTTTAGGTAAATTTGCAAACAAGACTTTTCCTAAGCAGGAGTAAGGAACGGATGACCCCACACGCAACCTCTGTCCTGAAGCGTGCATCTTCTTCTTCTTCTCTCTCTCTTTCTCCCCTCTCTCCTTACCCACTTCACATCTTCCCATGCCGCGTTTCAGTTTCCGTAAGCTCTTTCTCTCTCTCTTTTGGAGAAAACTTACTTTGCTTATATCGTATCACGCTCTTTTTCTTCATGATCCAATCAATCCATGTCTATTCTAAATCGAATTTTCCTTCTCATTTCCTTGGTTATAATTTTCTTTCTGATTTTTGGAATTAGGGTTCTGTGAATCGCTTCTTAACTTCAACCATGTTCTCTAATTTGTCTTGTTGACATTGCTGTTCACTGAACAAGGTCCCCCATTTTGCTCTCGTCATCTGGAGTTTACTTATTTTCCTTCTCCGTATCATTTTTTTTTTTTGGGGATTTTGTATTTCCGTCTGTTTGATCTAACTTTTGGAATTTTTTTGGGGTTTTCTGAAAATTTGTTATTGGGTTTTATCTAATTTATGAAATTAGGGATTTCCTCGCGATTCACATGGTTTTGCAAAAGGGTTTTCAAAACATTGATTCTTTTAGGTTTCTTGAAATTTTTCTTTGTTTGATCTGATTTCATTGTTGTTGTCATTGTCGTTGTTGTTCAGTGAATTGGGGTTTTCTGAAATTTGGTTTTTGTTTGATCTGATTCGATTGTTGCTTCTTGATTTTTCAGTGAATTAGGTAAACTGCTTTGCGCGTGTCCCGTTCTCTTCTCCATTTCTTCAGCAACAAACAAAAGTTAGAAAAGCTTAAATTCAGGCCATCATCAATGGAAGTCAAGCTTTGGAACGACAAGCGAGAGCGAGAGATGTACGAGAACTTCGCAGAGCTTTACGCCATTATCAAAGCCACTGAAAAGCTCGAAAAAGCTTATGTTCGTGACATAATTTCATCCAAAGAATACGAACCCGAATGCCAGAAACTGATAGCCCATTTCAAAACCCTAGCTTCAACTCTCAAAGACACAGTTCCAAGCATTGAACGATTCGTCGATACGTATCGAATGGACTGCCCTGCTGCACTGAATCGGTTGGTTGTTTCCGGTGTGCCGGCAACTGTTGAACATCGAGCAGCGGCAGCTGCATCGACCACAACATCGGCTGCCATTGTTGCAGAGTGTGTTCAGAATTTTATCACTGCAATGGATTCATTGAAGTTGAATATGTATGCTGTTGATCAGGTATATCCATTGCTTTCGGATCTTTTCGCTTCGCTTAACAAGTTGACCATATTGCCTCCAGATTTTGAAGGGAAGACTAAGATGAAGGAGTGGATATCGAGGTTGGCGAAGATGGGAGCATCGGATGAGTTGACTGAGCAGCAGGCTCGGCAGCTTCATTTCGATCTTGAGTCTTCGTATAATTCGTTTATGGCAGCTTTGCCAAATGCTGGTACTTGAAATCATTGGTGGGGTAAGCGTGTAAATAAGTGGATACTATAACCCTTTTCTTGTTCATTTTGATGGGGTGTTTTGGTTATATGGCTTTTCTGTATTTTGATTACTTCATTGATGGGGTTCATTGATTTTGTACCTTTTAACACTTTTATGCATATTGGGTGTTGGTGGGATTGCTTATTCCAGTGATTTTGTGCTGATCATGAAGTATTTTTACATGTAATGAATATCTTGAACGATTTGTGGGTTGAATTTTATCATTTGACTGTTTTTTTTTTTGGGGAGCATTTATACTTATTCCTGACATGATCTCCGTTTCCCCATTTATCTATTATCGTGTTTGCATTTAGAGTTGTCTTCATTTTTCAAATGTGAGATGGAACGGTTGTTGGTTCTCTAGAACATGCTTTCATAGGTTATTTGTTTGCAGTTATGTTTGGTTCAAAGTTACCATAATTTAAACAGAATCCTTTCTCTTATTATTTTGGTTTTTTTTTCCAATATTTTTTGAAAGTTGGTTCTTTCTCTTCCCTGCAATGTGGATGCGTACAGTCTTGTTAAAAGAAATTCCAATGTAAAAGAGACTCCCAATTGTTAGTTCTATGATTAATATGACTCTGGGCTGCTGAATCTCGGTTGATATGGTGACATTGTGCGGTTTTACTGTCTGCTGAGGCGAAATTTGTTGTCAAGAAGTGTTGGAAACAGGACACCTTGGATTACTTTCACCCAGCATCTTTCTTGAAGCATAAGAACTTTTTGGGAAACCTAGAGTTTATAATTTTCTCTCATTAAGTGTGGTATGATCTGAATGATTATTCAGTTTAGTTTTCACTCATCAGACGAAAGTGTTAGGATGCTCTGAGATCTTGAGTTCAGCGCTTAATTATGCTGAACTTACTCTCTAGCGTACATAAACTTGCGGCCTCTTATACTGATAGGGTCCACCGTTAACTAGAATTTAGGAATGGAAATGGTAGAAGAAACTTTGTCAAAGGCCTGTGTCTGAAGGTACAAGTTAGTCAAATGGTGTCCCTTTCTTGCTTTGTGGATTTGGATTGGTTCTAACTGCTTGTATTGTGCATTTATGGTCGAGTGAGTACAGCTGTTTTGGAGATGAGTCGTCATGTTTGTTAGAAAAAAGATTTTAGTTGCTTAAAAGTAAGTATTAGTTGATCTTCTGCTTGTCTCTTATTAGTATTGTTACTCTTTTTGAGTTGAACAATTGAGTGTTCCTTTCGCTGCTTATTGGGATTTTTATTCCTGCTCCTTATTTTTAAGATATTTTTGATTATACTGTCTCCTCTCTCTCTCTCTCTCTCTCTCTCTGTGTTTTTGGATGAAAAGCTTTCAGAGTGTTAATAATCAGAGCTTTCAGAGTTTATAATCAGATCTACATGTCATTTGCATATGCTGAACTTCTTACTGATAGGATTTATCTTTGTGTGAACATGAGTATTCTTGTTTACTATATACAACTATGGTGTAACTTCCGGGCTAGTTTGAGATACCAGGTTGGAAAATCACTTTGCGCAGTTGATTTCGAAGATTTAATTTCTGTCTTCTGCGTCTGAAACACTAGCAAGGAATTTGAATGTTAATTTGATTTGTATGAAGGCTGAAGTTTCTACTCATGCATGCAGTTTATTGTGTTGGATATTAAATCTCGGGCATGGAGGGCCGCTCTCCGTCCTCTTGGTTCTTTTTTCATTTTTCCTTTTTTTTTTTTGGGGGGGGGGAGTTATTTTTCTTCTTTTCCATAAAAAAGAAAGAAAAGGAAAAAGAAAATTCCTGGAGTTTCTACTCCTGCATGCAGTTTATTGTGTTGGACGTTAAATCTATGGCTTGAAGGTTTGCTCTGATCACATTGTGTTTTTGGGGGGGATGGGTTGATTTTACTCCTTTCACCACAAAAAGAAAGAGAGAAAATCCTGGTGTACGACCAGGCTGCGTTCGGTTGGGCCGCCTTTGAGTGAAGAAATAATTGCTAGTCCAGCCCAATTCGACTTACAGCCCCTAAATCACTGCAGAATCACTGGACTGAGCTGGATATACTTTAATAATTGGTCCAGCCATAGGCCCATTCTGATTTGGCACTACGAATATGTTTCAACTTTGGGCTTAAAAGCAACCAACCTCACACCATTTCATTGGGTTGAGATGGGCCGGACTGAGATGAATGACAGTTAAGTACCCAGTATAGTGCAGCATTCGGGCCCAAAACGGCTATTTAAGGCTAAGCATACTAAAATGGGCTGACCAGGGTTGGATTGGTTCCACGGATGAACATGGCCTGTAGGCCCAGAACAACTGCCTAGTTCGTGTAACGACCCAACTCTCCAATTAGAGAATTGAAGTATAGGTGTAGCTCATTTCTTCTTGGAGAAAGAAACAGAGCATGTTGAAATTTGAACAGAGCATGGAAATGAAGGATTGAAACTCAATACGGAGATGAAAGAAATGTTGCAAAGAATTATGGATTGAAAGAGCTGAGGGAGAAGAGAAAGAGAGAGTTGCAGAGGGAGAAAAGAAGAGAGAGAGAATAGGTTTACAGAGAGAGAGAGGGAAGCTGAGACAGAGAAAAGAAACAAAGGGAGAGATAGAGCAAATTCATCCTATTTGCTTCCTCTTCTCATGTTTGTACAGTCAATTTATACAAGTCAAGGATCAGTTACTGAGCTAATCTAACTACCTAACCATTATTTCTATTATTGTAGTTGGTCCCTAACTATCCTTCGGTTAGAGTTGTTAGTTTGTTGTAGTAGCCGTTGCTTTTGAAGGTTCACCATTTGCCTCTGCTGTCTATTACAAATCCTCCCTCCTTCGAAATCCTTGTTCTCAAGGATTAAAGTTTGGGAACTGAGACTAAATTCCTCCTGGATCCTAGCTCTTGCTCACCTCAGTTTTCCTTTGTTTAATAAGCTTTAATGCATGCTCTTGTAGTGTTGCAATTTTGAAAGCTTTTAATAGGGTCGTCGGTTTCAAAATCCTTAACATTGGTTTGATTTCCTTATTCATACCACTAATGAAACTAGAGACAAAGGACTCAATGAGATTTGGGTTTTTGTAGAGCATAATAGACCATAGTTCTTTGAATTTTTCTTGGTATTCAACCATGATTCTATATTGTTGCAGCTTGTTAAACTCTTCGATTTTGTCTCATGCTCCTTTGTCCTCAAATCGCTTGCACAGAAATTGTGAAAACTCATCCCAACCAACTTCTTTTTTCACCATTTTCAGGCCTTGGAACCAGATTTCTGTCTTACCATCAAGATACATCTCAACTATATCTATCCACATTTGGCTAGATATTTGATAAACTGTAAAAATATTTTTGGCATTTTTTGAGCCATATACGTGGGTTCTCTCCTGTGAACATAGGTAAGTCTATTTTAGGTGGATTTGGTAAGGCCTCTTTTGGAAACGAATCCTTCTTGGTTGGGGGATTCATCATCTCTCTTTTCATCCATCTTTCTGTTGGTGTGGGTAAGATGGAGTTGTAAGCAATCGATCAACCTCATCGTTTCTGTCCTTATTCATCATTCGCACGATGGTATTGAATTGATCTTCCATGATAGCTAGGATACTATCTATTTTCTTATTTTGTTCTTCAAGTTTCTTATTTTGTTCTTCTAACTTTTTGTTTTGATTTTCATTCCTCCTTCCTAACTCAATGTGCTTTTCATTGAGTTCGATAGCCAATTCTTGAATTTTGGCATCTTGCTTCTTAATTTGGTTCTCTAGCAATTTTGACTGGTTCCTTCTGCCATCTTTAGGTTTCTGCTAAGATCTTTAGCTCTGATACCAAGTTGTCACGACCCAACTCTCCAATTAGAGAATTAAAGTATAGGTGTTTTTCTTGGGGCAAGAAACAGAGCATGTTGAAAGTAGAACAGGGCATGGAAATGAAGGATTGAAACTCAATACGAAGATGAAAGAAATACCGTAGAGAATTATGCATTGAAGGAGGAGTTGAGGGAGTTGCAGAGAGAGAAAAGAAGAGAGAGAATGGGGTTTAGAGAGAGAGAGAGAGAGAGAGGAAAGAAATAATGTTTGTACAATCTATTTATACAAGCCAAGGATCGGTTACTGAGCTAATCTAACTGTCCAACCATTTCTATTATTGTAGTTGATCCCTAACTATCCTTCTGTTGGAGTTGTTAGTTTGTTGCAGTTGCCGTTGCTTTTGAAAGTTCACCATTTGCCTACACCGTCTGTTACAGTTCGTCTCTACACCGGATGAGTGGGCTATCACAACCCAGCCCCAAATGTAAGCACATAAGGCAACAAGCCATGATCTCATAAATGGAAGAGAAAACAGAGCACAAGAAATGCAGGGGATGAAAGATGAAGTTACATGGTAAATGGTGATGGGTGTAGTGGATAATGGTGGTAATAGAGAGAATGAAGATAGGAGAGGAGAAAGGACATTGAGAGAGAGAGAGAGATAGATCACAGAAGAGAGAGAGAGAGAGGAGAGAATCAAGCAACCAATTTCTTACATTGCTGAGAATCCTAACAGGCATTTAAAGATTGTTAACAATCTTTTATCTTATTCAACAGCTTCAATTAGACAGTTGAACAACAAAACCTATTAACCAACTAAACGGGAGTTCAACCCCATACTAGCCATTTTTATTTTTATTTTTTGGTAAAACATTCAAATCTTGCTAAGTTTTACATGGGCCAAATCTCAAACAGAAACAAGTTAAACTCCAACCCAATCAAGCAGAACAAGAAAGTCCATGCGCTGTCACCTGAATGTAACTCCTCTATCATGAAATCAAGTTAAAAGTCAGAACCTGTAATTACATCTACACGACCTACCTGCCTTTTGAGCAAATAACAAAGCTAATCTTCACAAATATGGGAAGACAACAGAGTGGATATCCGTCTACCTACATGAGGTATTACCCCATGGACAACTTATATAAACAGTAAAGAGGGTTATACTACATATTTAATTGCCAAAAATTTGTGGTTTCTTGACCATTTCCTCCACCTCCTACCTCTCTTTTATGTACATATCTGCAGAAGTCCGATGCCGGTGTTGATCAATATACAACAAAATCCGTCCTGCACTATTTATGGCCTATCTGTTATGTGTCGCGTGTTAAAATAAACTAATAATAAGTGAACAGTACCTCCGTGTCATCTATCTGTAGCTGTTGTGGTTGAGGAAGCATTCAACAATAGAGCAGCTGAAATGTCCACACTTGAATCCTGATGATTTCCAACAGGCTTGATGTCACTACCTAGTTTATCCTCTCCTGTTCCCCTTCCACTTGGTTCTGCTTGATCACTGGTTGTATCAATATTACCAATGAAATTCGACAACTTTTGTTGTTTAAGATTCCTCTCAGTAGCATCTTGGAGCAACTTCACCAACATGCTACTAGAATCTGAACCAGGTGAAAGCTCCTCCTCTCGCTCAGGCTGGATATTTAGATCAATTTGGCCTTTAAAAGGCGATGTAGAGCACTTTCTCGTGTTCATTTCCTCTTCAAAACCCTCAATGAGTGGCTTTCTATGATCTGAGCTACTATTGTCACCATCATTACTAATAAGAGGGTCATCTTCCTGCTCTAGCCTTTCAGGCAATTGTTGGTGGTGCTTTTTCCGTACAATTTCCGCTTCCTTTTCTGACTGTTTCCTTTCACGCCTCAGCATAAGCGTGCGGAACCGCCGCTTCACTGTCAAGCAGACATTACAGGTGCATGTCTGCTTGTGTTTGGGGCCCTTTCCACTTGGGGGCTGGATGCAGACAATGCATGAACAGCCAGGTCTGTGGCGGGGATGTTTTGTTGTTGCCTGGGCAGATGAAGAAAGAGTCTCACCCTCTCCAAGGATGGCTAGGTTAGCAAGAGTATCTAGACCCTCAAGAGCTTCAACTGTTTCTGGGTCCAATCTAGTTGCCTTCATTTTCCTAAAGGAAACTGCTGACATAGAGGAGAGAAATAGCATACATGTATTTCAGGCATAATGTGCACGAAATTCAGAAAGGCACATATTAGAAAGACGGCCTCAAGGGGGGAGGGGGTAAGAAAAGAAACATTCATTTCCTGAAGGCATACACACTAATTTGGGCATGTGGACCACATGTATGATGATCATTAGAAGTGAGGAGCTGATTAAAGCATTATGAGCCAAGACTATGTTTCAAGATAGTAGTACCCTGATTACTAACTGGTAGCAGTTCTTCAAGCTGTTCTGCTGTAATTTCTGGAGCTGTGGAACATGATAATCTGCATAATGAAAGTCACTTGATATTCAGAGAAAGAAACTTATGTCGCTAAAAAGAACAGTGGTTCAGTTATTTACAGTAACAAACAATCTAAGGCAGCAAGGGGATCTCGGTGAAACATTTTATCATAAAAAATTCCACATAGCAAGATGAAAGTAATTTATTCCCCCCTATTTCTTTTTAAGAGTGAAAATTAAGGAATCAACATCATGTAGGGGGTACGCCACTACCTTACTTTTTGTAAGCAACTTAATATGTTAACTCAAGCAAATGAAGAAGTGGAATGGATCATAAGCAAGCCACAACATTTCAACTTTGAGGAAGAAATAAAATGCAGTCAGATGCCCCACTATATAAAAAAGAACATGAAACATAGGAAACAACAAAAATAGGTTTTCTTTTTACAACTAATCATCGCGAAGTCACCATAATTGCTCTACTATCAAAATGCTCCTTTCTAAACAAATGTCTGGGAAATGAAATTGATAGAAAGAATGGAATAAGTGAAGAGAGAGACTAAAACAAAATAATTTTTCACAATTCATTTCTCCCGGTTTGAACATGAGAAAATTATACTCATAAAGCTGAAAAAACTAATAAAGTTCTGCCAAGTACAAATCATGTTAATTTTCATAATGAAATCTTTAAATAAATTTCTTCTACGTACCCCAATGATTCTTTTCTATTTCTTTCTAGTAAAAAATATTCCTGTTGGATGTAGATGTTATACGCTTGTGTTGAGAATATGGGAATGGGACGTTTTCTACAACACCAATTGTCAAGTTTCTCGAATTCCTAGGAGATTTGCATCTTCAGTATATTTTTTGCTGGCATTTAAGACATCAAGTTTGATGATAACAATCTTGTGTTTGAGGGCAAGTTTAAAGAATGGAGCGCATATTAGAATAATCTAAATTTGGAATACCATGAGGTGAGAATATCAGTATATTTAGAATAGGAACGTCCAACATTCCATTTATTGGCTTTTAGTTTCGGAGTTGGCCGACGATTTACTAGAAGCAATAAATTAATCATGTCTTATGTTTGCTCTGCATCCCATGCTCAATTTCTTAACATGGTATCAAAGCCATTAATCTCCTGCGGTCCTTCTGTCAAAGAAAGAAATTTCTTTCTCACTGTGGTAAGTTTTCGCAACTTCAATCCAGAAGAAGCATTTGGCAACATCCATTTGGTCATGGAATGTCTCTGCGACTTCTGCTTGTCTCTTATTGTCTGTATTTCTAAACTTGCATACAGCCTTAATGACTTCAATTTAAATTCAAATTGGTCATTAGCATCACGAGTTCGAGGGCTGGTGTTAAAAGATTTTTTTCTTAGAATTTTAGGATAATTTATTTTTAAAATTTGAGAATATGATTATATTAGGGTACAGGGCACCCATGTATCTCCTTACCATTGAGAGATTTGCAAAGTAACCTATCTACTAATTTCTGAAATTAAACCCCTTAACTATAAAACTTTGTAAAATTAGTCCTTCCATCAAATTTTCTGTCATAAAACTCACGATTTTGGCATGTGTTTTCACCATGTTTATTAAAAATGAAAAGAAAAGGTGTTGGATCTAGCCTTTAGCCATGCTCATTTAAAAGCTAAACCTTAGGATGATATAACCTTGAATAACTTTCAAGTGCATCACATCCTACTGCAAAAGCTGAAGGTATTCAAGCCAACTAATCAATGTGCCACACCCCTACTCTCCACCTTTGTAGGATTGGGTTCTCAATTGACACATAATATCCAGTAAGGAAGCATAAAGTATATGTATTCAAGCCAGCTTAACAAATATCACAACATGTGGTTCCTTGCTCAGTCATAAAATGCTAAAAGAAATCAAATTTATTTCTAAGACATCATGATAGGGGTCCTAAAATAAAGATGTTTAAAAGCATAGGGGCAAAACATCTAAAAGCTGTTAATATTCTCCAATTATATGCTGAATGGTTACCCACCTAGGCTGTAGTCTAGATAATATATAGAGAGTAGATAAATGCACAAAGGCTATAACAGATGCAGATCTCAACTACACCTTTCTGCATTGGAAGATTTATCAGAACAGGTGAATCTTGAGGGAAGAAGAAAATCAACAGGTAAACTGCGCCACTTGAAACAGTCTTCACATTGAGCCCATTGAATCTGTTTACTGCCACAAATTAAACAAAAATTTATCATATACTATGACTGCCTTAAGACAGGTGAACCCTGAAGCATGAACACAAACACAAATACGGTCAGAACACATCATAAAACAAAATAATTTTCTTGTATATAGACATATAATTTAAATAACATTAATAAATTTTGGATAATAAATGTTGAAAAATTAATCTAAAAGCGATTTATATATTTCAAGCAAGATTATTATTAATATTTGTTTTCGAACCAGAGACTCTTATAAGTATATTAAACTATTCAAGTGATTACAATGGCAACTATGTCAAGTGACTTTAGAGTGTTCAAAAATGTTTTAAAGTAGTGAGAAAAGTGTTTAAAAAAATGTTCTTGAACTGTCCGTATTTAGAGTAGTAAAAAAATCACGCCCCATGAAGAGTCCAGTGCACCTCCCAGGTGTCCAGTGAGTGTTGGTGTACACACAGCTTCCATTTTGATCATGCTTCATGGTATGCGAGCATGTAGAGTAGCAAAACATTGAAATCAAGAAAACAAATAAAGCATGCGTAACCACCTTATGAGGCGACAAGGAAGTTTAGCAGAAACAATCCTCCAAAAGACACCCTGTGGGTAATCAGATGCTATTTGATTAACCAAGTACGTTAGGTATTGCAACATGCAGCAAAGTTCAATGTCATTCCTTCTATAGGTCAAATTTTCTTAAGATTATTGTTTAACCCCTTTCCACCAAAAAGATCATAAAGCCCTACTCAAGGACAATTGGATACGAGTTCTGAACAAGTTTTAGTACCTTTTCTTTTTTTTTTGGGGGGGGGGAACATATGGTTAAAATATCATAGAATTTCTACCTGACTCAAGTCCCACAAACAGAACAAAGTGATATGGAATTACATCAGACTATGAGAGTCAAAAGGGACAACGATTTACCCCTCATCATCAGTTGCAAAAATTGTGGGCTTCCCCAGTATTGGAGGTTCCTGTGCATTACTAAGAATGTCAGAATTTGAAATATAAAGACACTCTATATTATAACACTGCTTGATCAAAATTCAAAAGAATAAAATAATATCCAATGATTAAAATACAAGATACCACAAATCAAATGCAATAAAGTCATAAATACGTGTGGGCAGGCTTCTTTAGAAGCCAACTATGAAATTTCGTTATTTAATTGTCATTGATTATGCATGAAAGCCTATTAGCTAAATTCCTACTGAGAGAAAAATTTTTAGATCTAGTAAGTTTGTCCAAATAGGTACCACAAGCTATGAAGACTTGTCCCAAACTCCAAAGAGCACAAACAGATTGCACTTTCAACTTACAGCAATGTTACCTCATATTCTTCAAACTCAACACCATCAATCACCATGACACTGGGAACATGATTGGGTGGGGGCCGAAGCAGTCCTTGAGCTTCTTCCCAAGTTAGCTTCAGTTCCACAAGATCTTCATTTTCAATTCGTAGGCGTTTACTCCTTGAGCCCAAGGTACTGTTCTTCCTTTTACCAGGAAATGGAGACTTAGATTCAGCTATTTCCTTTGCAATGTAGCCTGATTTATCAACATTAGGCCGCATACTTGCAGCATCTGCTGGATTAACCTGGTTATTACATTAAAAACTGGAGTCAGTTGCGGTGCCCTTTGCGTATTGGTTGAATTCAATTTACTGGTTGTATTTTTCAATACTAACATCTCCAGGTGCAGAGACTCCATTAGCAGTCTGAAGAGTTTGGTTACCCTGCCAATGGCAAAAAGGCCACGAATAAAATGTCATTGGATGTTTTATTCAGAAGGTTGTTAGGCAATCAGAATATATGTTCACAAATATCTATCCATGCTAAAGCCTTAGAACAATCTATTGTGGGATAGAATGGTTCTTTTAGCTTCTCATGGTTTTTACTGGCTTGAGCTTTTGGAGGAGCATACTTGCCATAGATTATTAGAGGACTGGAAGATGGTTTGT
Source organism: Dillenia turbinata (assembly GCA_037126225.1). Classification (NCBI taxonomy): domain Eukaryota; kingdom Viridiplantae; phylum Streptophyta; class Magnoliopsida; order Dilleniales; family Dilleniaceae; genus Dillenia; species Dillenia turbinata. The sequence goes on along the minus strand of JBAMMX010000010.1, from coordinate 19,344,445 downwards.
GTCGATTGTTTATCTTCATTTTTTTCTTTTCCTTTTTTTTTGGGTGTGGTTAAAGGATGCTTTGTCGTCCTTCGTAATTTTCTTCTACTTTCTTTCCCCTAATTACATTTCTTCTCATTCTATAAAAAATAAATAGATAAAAAAAAATAATAAATTAATAGAATCTAGGTATCAGTAAGTTAGCAATAAGTTCGCATTTTAGTATCTCTTCCATTTTACTTTCAGACTTAAATGCTTAATGAATGGCATAATAGTTATAAGAAACCCTCTAAATTAGAATAAGTCATCGGAAACAACAAAGGCATTGCCATTGATTGAACAAGCATTTAGATCCAATTTGTTTCAAGGAAAATCATCCTCATCTCATGAAATCATCTGGAAAGAATTTTCTTAGGAAATTAGTTTCAGAAAATCATTTTCTGCAAGAAAACAGGGCCTCCTTAAAAAATTCATGTTGAAAGCACTTAGCACAACAGGAACGAGAAAAGCAGAGCCTCATTCCCAGCTAAAATCATTCAAACCTATATTCATCCTAGTTCCAAGTTAACCAGTACCTGTGCTCTTCAACTAAAAGTTTGACTACAGTATAGATCGCCCTACATTTGAAAGTATTGCAATAAAAGCTAGAAAAGAAAAAGGAAAAACTTTAACAGTTGAAATAAACCACCTTAGTTTAAAAGTCAGAAAGAACAAGGGGCATTTAAAATGCATAAGAAATATCTTGTAGGAGTTCCATAGTTGAAAATATTTGATCCCAGAACACAGTCAAGGATAATAGAACAAGATGCAGGAGAGCACTTATCAAGTAAATTATAACCAGGTCTAGTTGATAATATGGAGCAGATAAAGATACTTCACAGTTTCTATTACCAATGCAAACAAACCCTTCATCTGATTGAAATAAGACAATAATTGTTACTCCCCACACGACATGTAAAAAATGGAAAAATATGAATGTAAAGTTTTGGTAATAAAATACTAAACCTGATCGAATAGTGGAACACTTGAAGCCTTTCTGAACCCCATGACCAATTTACCTTCAGGCTCTAATCGACTAAATGTTACTGTCAAAGAAGAAGAGAAGAACTTTATTCTGAAATTTGAACAAGCCAGGAGATGCTCATAATACCTACCACAATTTCTTTTGAAAAGAGAGAAGTATAAACCACAATCGGTGATGGGAATAAGCACACACATGCCAGGATTTGGATTTCAGTAAAGAATGACAATTCCCCATCATGAATTATCAAGACAAAAATGAAAATTGTAGTGCTGCCTTATTACTGTAAATAACACAGGGTGTTTGGAGAAAACCATCACCTCACATATCTTCAGAAATAGAAAATTCTCCAAAATATTGCTTTAGATTAATTAGATTACCTGTGTCACCTGCTTGCAACTGCATCGTCTGTATGCAAGGTGTGACACCCTCTAATACATACATTCTGCTATTATTATTTGGCCAAAATCGAAACTGAAATACCCATTCCTTGCCCTTGAAATCCTGGACTTTAAGTGGTAATCCTTCTGGTTGAGAAATTGGCGGAAAGTAGGCCTGTCACATGGTAAACATACATGGATCAACACTTAATGATTCTTGAACTTCACAGAAAACATGAGGGAAAGTTGGCAACAAATCCCATGAATGACCCTGTAGTTTTCCTAACCCAAATAATAAAACCCATTTGTGTAAAACTTGCCACTGGAGACAGATGCTTATCCAGAACACTCTCCCAAACCTTTCAATTTTTTTCTCCAATCCCGTTTCATTAGCAAAAATTTGGAAGCGATTCAAAGAAGGTCCTTGTGGGGGAGCAGGGAGGATGGTTTTTCTAGATTGAGTGATTAGGTAGGAAGAGGTCAAACTTTTTTTTTTTTGGCAGAGATCAGATATTTGACAAGTTCAACAAAGCTCTTTTAGGCAAATGGCTCTGGAGATTTCAATTCGAAGCCAACAATTTTTGGCAGGTGGTAGCTGCAACCGCATATGAGCTAGCTCACAATGGGTGAAATCGGTGTATAACTGATACCGTAAAGAGGCACCTTCCTTATGGCAGCATGGAAGGAGGTTATGTAAGGTTAGGATACTCTGCCTGGTAGGTTCTCTTTCAAGGTGGGTGACAAGACAAGGATGTCCTTTTGGTAATTGTCTGCATCGTGACATCATTTTTGTAGAGCAGCAAATTACAGAGAGCGAGAGAGCATCTTCAGTTTCTTTGGTAGGTTGGGGATCAGTGTCGATGGATTTCCCAAAAGAGTAAGTTTTCAGAAAAAAGCTTTTAATTTCAAAAGAATTTATTTATTTATTTACTTATTTTTGATGAATAAAAACCTTATTTAAGGCAATAAGGGGGTGCCAATCCAAGAACTTACAAAGCTAATAATCCAAAACAATGCAAAAGAGTTACGTCTACATACAGAGTCTCTCTAGTAACCCAAAAAAAGAATTTTTAAATTTCACAAAAACATGCAAAGAAGATTTCCAAGCAAGAACACAATTTTTCCTTTTTTCTTGATTTACATCAGCTCTATTTACTTATGTTATATACAACAATACTTCAACCAGGAGAAGACACAAACAATGAGGTCAAAATGAGAAATTTAGTCTTACCTCTGCACATTTTTTTGGCAGCACTAGTCTTCCAATTCGCCCAGCATCGCTGGCACTCAATGTTTTCTCGAATAAAGGAGTGATTACAGAATTTGGACTGGCATACGGTTAAGAATAACAACTTGTTAAGTTGCATTTTAAGGTTGTCAAATTTCAGCATACCAAAAAGATACATGTGCAGAGTTCTAAATACGTACATATTTACATACATGGAAACACATGTATGGAAATATATACCTACATACACAGTGAAAATTTAGTTCATGAACAATAAAAGGATACTCCCCAGAGATTTGCTGCAGCTCTTCATCAGTTATCCTAGGCCAGTACCTAGGAAGTAAATGAGTTCTTCTTCCTTCTGCCCGAGGTCTTCCATTTCGCACTTGAGTTTCACCAGAAGTCTCAACATCATTTATCGGATTACAATTAAATTGCTTTGTCAGGGGAGTTGATGGGGTTGGAAGTTTTAAGTGAGCCCCAGAACCTTTGCTTTGACCATTTGTCTCATTTGGTAGTGAAGGTACAGCTGGACCAAAGTGTGCAGACAGATCATCCTTAGAGCTAGATTTTTTACTAGCATAAATGCATGAACGGGGTTTTTCTCCTCTCTTAGTTCCTGAAATTGTATCATTCAGCAAAAATTTATTTTGTTAATCAATTAGAGAACTTACCATACTAAACTACCAAAAATTTCTCTCCTTGTCGAAAATGAATGTTGCAAATAAAGGATCAATACCAATATTACCGCTTTCAAGCATTTCAGATGTACCAAGCTTCAGGCTTCCATTCATTTTTGTTTCGGTCATATCCTCAGTTTTCTTTTTTTCCAGGAAAGCAGATAATTGCTCACCAGCAATGCGTCTCTCAATGCCACCTGAAATGTCAACTTCAGAAGGCATCCCATGATGAAGCTCAGACTGAGACGAACTCTCCAGTAAAATGGGTGCTTGACGCCATGTCCCAATCGAACCTGAGCTAGGTGTCTGACTCCAGTTTTTGACATTGACTCTATCAGATGTAGGTAGCGAAAGAAACAAAGAAGGTGGCCAGACTGGATTCGGTGTCTGAAACACAGAGAATTGACAACTTTAAGTTTGTAAAACAACTATACCAGCAGAATAAGCTTAATCACAGCAGATAAATATAGCAGTTGCTTCAAAACAAGTTTTCAGCATTAAGGTGTGAACTATTAATGCTTCCAAGACTCATAATCAGAGGCTTTTATGTTAAACTACGTCATGACATAAACACCTAAAAAGCATATATCAACTTTTAAAATGATAATGTTGAAGATGACAATGAAGCATTTCAAGAAGCATGCAAATGGTTGCCTCCCAAATACATAGCCCTAATCCGCCAACAACTTGGATAGCAAATGCTCATCAAAAGTCTAAGCAAAGGAAGGAAGAAAGGGCCCAAAATGAAGCATACCACGGCCCAAGAAGGCTGCCCAAAAATGGGCAGAAAGTTAGGCAGATTTCTGGACAGAAAATGTCCAGAAATCTGCCCAGAAAATTAGCCCAGCATTAAGGCCCAAGTTAGCCCGGATTTGTGCAAGTTTTGGAGTCCTTAAAGTCCAAGTTTTATGCTCCATTTAAGGTTCAAAAAGGGCCTCATTTAAGGCCCTTCACAGCCCAAAAAGTGGGTCAACAGTCTGTCCGATTTGCCAAGGGCAGAACATGCAGAACAAATTTTCAACAACTAGTTTTGGATTGTCTCTACCAGCTAGTTTTGTGTCTACCGGCTAGTTGACGAGTCTACCGAAATAAGTGCCCTCTCCTCACTTTGCAACACACACAAGAACCTTGGAGCATTGTCTCCTAGTACATTCTTTAGAGCAAATTAGTCTATCAAATAGTCTTGTATTCTTTGAGCAATAGTCTCACAAATGTCTCTTGTATTTTGATACTTCATCAAAGCAATAACATTGTGTTTATTCACATACATCAAAGCTCTCTTTCTTTGTTGTTCTTCAACACCTTCAAACAATCTTCTCATCTCCTTCCAAACTCCAAACCATTGCTCACCAAAACCTAGCTCAAACACCAAGCATCCATAACCAAATTGAGTTCAATCTCATCCCAAAAATTCAACATGGTATCTGAGCGGGTTTCCTTCCCTCTCCTCAATTCCGAAAATTACCCACAATGGGCTGAAATTGTTCAAAGGCTCCTAAATATTTCCAATTCCTTAAATCACATTTTGGAAGAGCCTCTTGAAAAATCCAACCCCAAATTTGAGCAATGGAAGAAGGAAGATGATGGCATCATTCTAAGGCTCCTCACATCAATGGACGAAGCACATCAACGTGTAGTGAGGGGCTGTCCAAATGCCAAAACTGTATGGGACACCTTGAAAGGGTTGTATGGCAATGAGTACATCTTGGGGAGGGTCTTTGAACTCTAACAACAAATTTTCAGCCTTCAAAAAGGTGAAAAAACCCTCTCCCAAACTCTTGGCGACTTCAACAAATTATGGAGTGAGCTTGAAATCCAAGGCCACCTACGATTGATATGAAGACTCTTCTTCAAAGAAGAAATGAAGACAAGGTGTTTGCCTTCCTCATGACTCTCGGAGATGCATTCAAGGAAGTACGCCAAGAGATTCTAAGAAAAGAGACACTACCATCCTATGAAAAGGTGGTGTCCATGGTCCAAAGAGCCAAAACCTCTATGAGACTTGAGGAAGAAAGCCGCCCACAAATGGAAGTATATGGCTTCAAAGCAACAATGAAGGAGCAATGCGCTAAGATCGTGTGCCCACATTGCAAAAGAAAAGGCCACACCAAAGAAAGATGTTGGGACTTGCATCCAAACCTCAAGCCAAAAGGAGCTAAGCCGGACAAAAGATGGAGCAAGCTGCCTACTAAGGGTATAAACTCCATCCCTAACTCAAATGCATTTAAATTTGTGCATTGCCATATTAGAAAAACCCCATGCATGTCTAGAGAAGGGTACACATATTTCATAACATTTATTGATCACCACTCTAGGTATACATGGGTATATATGCTTAAGAACATGGCACAAGCACATAATGCATTTAAAAAGTATTATCATCTAGTCACTAAGGTATACAATGCATCAATACATATACTTAGGATGGATGATAGACATAACATTTGCCCTAACTTTGAAAGCTTTTTAAAACAAAAGGGCATTAACTTAGAAATCATGAGTCAAGAAAACCTCATAATAAATGAGGAAGATATAAACGACCTAGCAAGCTCATTATTGACAAATGCACACTTGACTCATGACTACTAGTGTGATGCTATTAGCTCCGCCACATACTTATATAATCGCATTCCTCAAGATACACTTCATGAAAAATCTCCTTTGGAGGTTATTAAAAATAGCAAACCAAGCCTCTCACATCTTAGAACATTTGGGTGTATTTGCTACATAAATGGAATACGAAGCATGTTCTTAGGATATGGCACAAGGAAAAATGGATATATTTGCTATGATCCTAAGACTAACACGGCATACATGTTGAAAGATATGAAATTGCCAAAAACAAGTATTATTTTGCAGAATTAGGTGATAAAGCACTACTGAATTTGCCTATTGAAGCTCCAATTAAGGAGCAAGGGGGAGCACAAGAAAGCCAAGTACATATAGCATGTCTCGGCCAAGTCATTGAGGGGGAGCCAAAAGCCAAGGCCAAGAAGAAAAAGAAGAACAAGAAAAAGAAGGCCAAGGAAGCTCAACCATCTGACACTACTTCTCCAAGTCACGACTCCATGAAGCTCCATTCGTCAGACTTGAGGGGCAGTGTTGAAGATGATGATGAAGCATTTCAAGAAGCATGCAAATGGTTGCCTCCCGAATACATAGCCCTAATCCGCCAACAACTTGGATAGCAAATGCTCATCAAAAGTCTAAGCAAAGGAAGGAAGAAAGGGCCCAAAATAAAGCATACCACGGCCCAAGAAGGCTGCCCAAAAATGGGCAGAAAGTTAGGCAGATTTCTGGACAGTCTGCCCAGAAAATTAACTCAACATTAAGGCCCAAGTTAGCCCAGATTTGTGCAAGTTTTGGAGTCCTTAAAGTCCAAGTTTTATGCTCCATTTAAGGTTCAAAAAGGGCCTCATTTAAGGCCCTTCACGGCCCAAAAAGTGGGCCAACAGTCTGTCCAATCTGCCAAGGGCAGAATAGGCAGAACACATTTTCAACAACTAGTTTTGGATTGTCTCTACCAGCTAGTTTTGTGTCTACTGGCTAGTTGATGAGTCTACTGGCTAGTTGAGCTCCTTCCCTCTATAAATAAGTCCCCTCTCCTCACTTTGCAACACACACAAGAACCTTGGAGCATTGTCTCCTTGTACATTCTTTAGAGCAAATTAGTCTCTCAAATAGTCTTGTATTCTTTGAGCAATAGTCTAACAGATGTCTCTTGTATTTTGATACTTCATCAAAGCAAAAACATTGTGTTTATTCACATACATCAAAGCTCTCTTTCTTTGTTGCTCTTCAACACCTTCAAACAATCTTCTCATCTCCTTCCAAACTCCAAACCATTGCTCACCAAAACCTAGATCAAACACCAAGCTTCTGCAACCAAATTGAGTTCAATCTCATCCCAAAAATTCAACAGATAAAACCTAGAAAATCAGAATATATGAAAGTTTGACAAGAATAGAATAAGCAGTAGATGTTTAATGCTAATGAAGAACAAAGGAGAACAAAATGGAAGTAAGAGTAATAGAAGAAAGAATACTAGATATTTATTAAAATGTTTTCCTATCTCTCACACTCAAAGAGAAAACCTGAAATCTAAAAAACATGAGATGACTAAAAGTTCTCTCACACTGACGCAAAAAGCACAGGTGAACACTCACCAACAACACATAACCCAACTACCAAATCACATTACGAGGCAGCCTCAGTACAGAGGTAAGAAAACTTCCATTCAAAGCACTCACCCACACATAACCCAACTACCTAATCATATTACGAGGCAGACTCAATAAAGATGTAAGAAATCTTCCATTCAAAAGCCAAAATAGTCAATTGAAACTCATAGCAAAAAATAAAATGCAAAATATGAAGAAGACAGCAGCACAACAGATTAAGGACTGTAATGACCATGGAAAAAAGGGGGGAACTCATTTAAAATATGAATTTATAGCAAAACATCCAAATGCAAATCATTGAAATGGCTCTAGTGCGAGAAATAGAATGATGGGCTGCAATAGCAACAACAAAACTTTAGTCCCATGATCGAACTGTCATACTAGCAGCATTTACAAATAAGAAATATATTCGGAAGATTAGATCTTTTTTGAAGATCTGTGGGGCCCATCCATGCAATATAAAATTAACAATGTTATCCATCTCCAAAATTACCACACACATGCAGTCCAAGGCTACCCTATGTCTCCCACTAAATCTACATATACTAACCAAATAGAATTTCAAAAATTAATACTTAATTCAGAGATCAGAGATTACAAATAAGAAATAAAATGACTTAAAAAAAAAAAAAAAAAAAAAAAAAGGGCAACCAGCAGTAATACCCTAGAAAAGATGAGGCAAAGGAAATTACATGGAGGTGGAGAAGAAAATATACTTGCAAAGCAAGATAATTGCAATCTAACCATACCGGAAGAATATTTATAGTTTTCCGTGCACAAGTTATGCAGCTAACTCCACCATAATCAAGTACAACCATTGTATGGACTGAGGCAATGCATCCACAGTGCAATCGCTGCCAATGAGAATGACAATATATTTGCAAATCTTAGATAGTTGAACCCTTAAATGAACCAAATATACAATCTTGAAGAAATAAGTCATCCATGCAGGTTAGAAAGCAGAAAACCAACCAAAGGAGCCACAATTAGAGAGAGAGACACACACACACACAAACTAATTTATCTTCTCACCTTTCCACAGGGGACACATTGTCTCCAACCAGAGTCATATGAATGGAAAGCATCACAGAATCTTCCCTCCTCAAAAGCCGAGCTAAATGAAATTGCACATGAAAATTTGAACTACATCAGATTATATTCAAGAGAGTTAAAAAGTAAACAGATTGCATTGATTATCAGCAAAGATCATAGAGAAAACATAGGGCCCCTATCAGCCCGCATAAGACTCGATCCATTAGATAAGCTAAAGGCGAGGGTTCACACGTGCACACACAAAAAAAAAAACAAAAAAGAACAAATATAAAAATAAAAAACCCTAAATGAAACACTACAAGCACTAGTGGTGAAGCCATAAAATCTTTTTTGGTGAAATGTGCACATCCTGAATACAATTGAGAAGCAACAACACAGGTGAAAGTAACCAGCAAAGGGAGAACAACAGCACAAGGATAAAATAACCAATATGTTTTTCTTCCTGAATAACAGTTAATTCACTAGCCATTGGGAAGATCCACTTCTCTGTCCTCATAAGTTCTAAGCAAATTTTAGCGTCTCTTGTTAAGATAGATTCTCGGTGCCTAGTTCATACTCAAGTTCACTTTTGCTGCCTATAGAAGTAATTTAGAGGGACAAAATCACACAATGTTTCCTAGAGATGATATTTGCGCTCATATTTATGCAGGATTCCCAATTCAACAATTTGATTCAAGAGCTTTTCCAATTACAGTACAACTTAAGTATTGCAATTACTTCTGTGACAGGAAAAAAAGTGAGGCCGGCTAGCAGTTTCTATTCAACATTACATCAACTCCTTAACATCATACGAGACATTCTATCCATGTTTTACCCAGTTAAGCAGATTAGATCTATTGATCAAAATGATGGATTGCACCAAATTTGAAGGGGGATTTTTTTTCTGCAACCTAAAACGAGGAATTAGAAGATGACCACCAATAATTTTATCGAGTCTTCTACAGAAGCAATGAGGCCACTGTCCTTACCAGAATAAGTATACAGTGCATCTCCTCAAATTTTATTGCAGGGAGAAAAATCACAATTCAATTCTTTGTCTATGACCTGTGAGCATAGACGACTCAAAGAGGAAATCAGCTGTCAAAAATTTTGACATAATTACAGTTTACTACCATTCATCTTGCACTAAGGTGTGTTAAAAGAAGAAAGAATAGCTCTTTTGCGCAGAAATTTCACCAAATGCTAGGTAACGAATCAAGGGTAAATTTGAATTAGCCACATTCTAACAAGCCATAATCAACACAGCTGCAATTTAGGTGAAAATTACATTATTTTTACTAATATTTTTAGTTGTATACTAAGAAGAAGAGAATAAGACATTCTCTTTGGCCAAAAGAGAAAACAAAGAAAGAAAGAAAGAACAAAAGAAAGAAATAATGCAAAAAAAGATGTTATGTAACACCGGACAAGTCCGGATTGTAGTGTTGCACCTGATGGACTATTAGAGAATTTTTATATTTTTGTATTTTGAGAAAGTGCGAGAGAATAATTAATTTTGATAAAAATGCGAATTTGTCCTTTCGGCTGTACAGAAATCCTTTAGACATTTGGTTGATGGGCTTTTAAAATTTTAAGTTCCCGATCACTAGAGTTATTGGTTGCTTGAATGCTTGGTGTTCGGTACTCGGTAAAATTTAACTGTTCGGTACATTGTGAAGTTATTACTATTTCCGTACCTTGATTTGCTCTACAATTCAAATAGCTATCGGTAAATACCGTTCATATGTTCACCATCAACTTCCCTGTCAGTGCATTCACTACACTCACAGTATTTACTTGCAAATTGTTGTCAAATCCATCGGTGTATTTCCTTGAGAATCACTCCTTCGGCACTTTCGTCCTCAATGACATACATACACTTAGAATTTGTAAATCCTCCAAATTCCTTGTCGTTACTTGTGCTGATGAAGAATTGAACCCCAGACCATTAACTCACCCAAAAAGATTTTTTCACCAAGCCACTCATTCTCCTCAATCATATTATACTTTATTTATATTATATTCCATAATGGTGGATATTCCAAATTTTGAACATTTTTAATTTATTTTTCATAAGTTACATTTTACATTCCAACTTTCCTTGCTCAGCACCGAACACACTGTCTCGATAGTACAAAAACTCCAAGTACTTATAAACTTATTTAGTTGACCTTCCCAATAACCCAAAAGGAGACATTGGGCTTTTGTGCAATTTAGGAGTATAAGAGAACCACTAAACAATTATTGAAAGTTGGTTTGAGAATAAAATGAGTATTGAGGTTCCAGAACCTACGAACCCAAAATCTCACTTCTCTCTCTCTCTAGACCATTTCTCTCTTTTCCAAAACCCAATCAATCCATTACTACAACTTTAGATCAGAGACTCCAAACTACTCATCTAATTCTCCAAAGTTATATTTTAGCCTTGAATCTTGGAGAGAAGCTTAAGGATTCAGTGCTATCACAAAAAGGAGAAAATCAAGCGTTTTGGTGTGACCCAAATTGGAAAGATCTTTTGGAGACAAAATTAAGGTAATATAATTTTTCTAACCTAAGTTTTAATTTATTTAGTTACCTGTCCATTTGGATTTGGAGAATTTTAAATCACCGTAAGTGAGAAAAAATTTGGTTTTGAGTGTAAAGGTTTATGGGTCAACTTAGATTAATTGACACTGATGATATTGAATATTTGATGATATTATTTAGGGGTTGGACAAGCTGATCAAAACAAATCTCTTGTTGGTTGTGGACAGATCTGGGAGTGACTACACTCCCTAAGCAGTGAGTGAATGGATTGTTGTGTCTGTGGATAAGAAAAATGTTTTTCATAATTTTTCTAAAATAATTTTCTTAACTTGATTTTATGAAATGTTTTGTGAATGTAAAGTGCCTCGAAATATGTTTGGATTTGAGCTATGAGATTTATACTCTTGTTAATATATTTTGTGCCTTGCTGAAATTTTTGAGACTATTGTCGTTGAACTCATGAACCGGAAACTTGTTGATTTATATGGTACATGATATGATGTTTGTAAAATGGTTTATGTATTGGTTTGAGGTGAGAGCCTGAAACCCCATGGTGGATGTATTGGCTTAAGGTATGAGCCTGAATCCCCATTAATAGTTAGAGTTATTCCCTACACGGTGTGGCTTGACGGGGCAACGTGGTGAGGGCGTTTGTTGTTATTAGGTAGGGAGGTGATCGGACCAGGAGACACATCTTCTGTCCCTTTCGACCTATTCGGTTACACCTCCGAAAAGGCCGCAAGCTAACACCCAGGTTGGGTTTAATATTTGTAATTGATAATAATTGAAAAACTACTTGACGGTTTCACCATTGGTCTGAACCAAGCCTTTTGTGGAAAGATTTTGAAGCAAAACCCTTGGTTTTAGAAAAGTGTATATTGTATGCTCATTTATGTTTTGGAAAATCATAGCTCTTGTTGCAAATTGTTTGGATGACTACTTGATACTTTGTCGGAACTTAAATATATATTTTGAAATTATTGTTTAACACTCCCACACTCACCACTCACTCACATACACAGTTATGTCGTTACACTCCATTCACTGAGTATTTCTATACTCATCCCTCCATTCTCTTATCCTTTTTCAGAGGAAGTGTAGAGATAAAAACTAACTTGCCGTTAGCAAGATCCAACCGAAGAGAAAGTGCTGTTCAGGACCAACCGTCGGTATTGGTCCATCCTACTTGTGGATTTTTGGAGGCATGTAGACGGACTCATCGGAGAGCATTTCTAAACTTTTTTTGTATAATATTTTATATACGTGCTTTTTTCTAAAATTTTAAGTTATATTTTGAAAGGTTAAATGTTCACTTACTCCTTAAATATTTTGAATTCAAGTATTTCGTGTGCCGGATTTTCTTAAATTTCTAAGTGTTATTATCATAGCCTTGCGAGATTTATGGATGTGTGTTGGTGATTGCATATATTTCTAGATCATGCGGCGGTTGTCATGTGCTCGGACCCGCGGGTCGGGGCATAACATGTTAGCACCTTCACAATTTTTATTAACATCCTCCAAATAAGTTCCAATGGATATAAACAGGTATTATTCTAATCTTATGTCATAGCAAGCCATTTTGTCCTCTTACATTCAATTTATTAGTTTACAGGGTCAATGAAATTTCAAGAACAAAATTTAATTATGTGGAGGGAATTTTCCATACCACGACTCTACGTGAGGGGTTTGCCATTTAAATCTTTCATATCGATTCAACTCGATTTAAGGCCATGTTGTTAGTCAAATTATAGGGAAAAATTACAAACAACTCCTATTCTGCAACTGGGTACACAAAACTAGTTGTGGCACTTTCCATCCATCACAAAACTAGTTGGAAAGTGTTTACATCAAAAAAGCACAATAGAGCAGTTGAAAAACATCATCAAAAGGTGATAACATAAATGATTACTACCAGATGACAATAGCATCAACAGCTAATATACACAAAGTTTTCCTCTCAAGTTATGTTTATAGAATTCCACAATGATGTGGAAAATTTTGTTACAGTGGAGGTTTTCCAGCTGTGTTAAAATTTAAACATTTCAGTATTATCATCAAAACAGAGCATAATCAGATGATTTTTCCCTGAATTTTCCTTATATTTATGCTTATTTGAAGAAATCTCATACTTAAGCAGTTGATCATGGCTAATTTAGACTTGATCCTATTTAGCATCATACCAATGCTTCCTGCAATAGGTTCTAAGTAGATGGCACAAATATCACGAGAAAGATATGAAAGTTGATATCCCTCTGGGAATCATGGACAAAATGACAGCCTTGTCTGTTGACTCTGGCCTTCCACATGAAATTGGATAATGGAAAAGGAGAAGTACATGGAAACCTACACTTCAATCTGTAATACTAACACCACATGGAGATAATTACCTATCTATTTTGTTATTATTTTCTTGTTCACCAATTATCTAGGCAACGCTTGATTATAAAAGCATGACTCAAACGTACCAAATTAGGCTATCTGGTTTTCTGTAAAGTTGGACACAGAAAATAAAGAAAAAGAGAAAAAAAAGAAAACCAATAATATGTGATTGTATAAGCTCAAGAATGGTAAGCCTTGAAAATGCAATAGTCCAACATTTTAGAGGTGAATTATCAACAAAGAATGGCTATAGGGAGGGCATCCGAAGGAAAGATCTATTCTTCCAGGATTTAGATTTTCAAGTGGAAACAACACATTCATTATGGAACACATGGAAGTACCTAATTCACCACTTATTTGCTATCTTATATGATCGGGAAATAGAGTTCATCCAAAAAATAAAATTAAAAAAAGAAAAATGTTGAGGAGAACGACAAATTCAACTAACTCCACTGCGTGTAGCAATAACTACCAAAACTGATACATGTGGAAAAGCTAAGCCCCTCCCATGAAAGTTTGTGCCTCTATGTGGTACAAACTAAGATAAGAAAATATGACAGTGCATTTTGTACAACAAATGCTAACACAAATGAGCTAGTGGGGAAAGAATAAACGAAGCCTCATAAAGTGAAATGAACTTGCGAAGCACCATAAACATGCTCAAAGAAGCCTCGTACTCATCACTAATCATCCATTTATTAAACATTTTCTTGCCATCAAAGCATCAACCTTAGCTTGGACGCCTCCACTGGTTTTTCAGTTCCTGATTCAGAAGTGAAGTTGTCCCCACTCTCTGATGACAAAAATCCTCTACCACAACAACTATGGAAGCTTCCCATTTTACTCAGTTATGAATCACCCAAGACACTTTTAGTGCATCTCTTCACACAGCATATCTACCTTGAGCCATTAATTTTACAGCCGCGGTTCAAATAAAAGTTTTCATACCATCTGAGACATTGACTTTTAAATTAAAATTGAGAACTTGCATGGTTAGTAATACAGGATCCACCCTCTGCATCATACAAGGACAGTAATTGTATCTTACATTTATTAACAGAGATTAGTAAATGACTTATGGTCCATGCTCTATTTTTGTTTAGATTAATTAGAACATACTGTTTTAGTCATCTAAGCTGAGGGAGTGTTTGATATCCAGCTCAATACATAATGGGCTTATTGCCAAAATACACTCATTAAGCATAAAGGCAGAAGTCCAAGTAGAAATTTCCAAGCCTCTTCATAAACATAAATGCTGAAAGCATCGTACAAAGAGATGAAAGAAAGCACTTTTTCTTCAAGATCACATTTGTTTCCAAGTTATGTTACAAGCTCCATTTTTTTTTCCTACTTGCTACCAACAAGACCCTCAAGTTGTCATACAAAATTTTTCCTAAAGTCTTAAAACACAACGAATCACAATCTTAACTCACCAAAATTCAGTCCCATCCGTGCAAAACACTTAAATTCATGAAATTTTTCATGTCAAAAAGCATTTTCCATCTAAATATCCAACTAAGACTAATACCCAGCCCTGAAGACTTATCTAACCCTCAATAGGTCAACCCGGTGATTGCAAGAAGACCCCCCAACCCCACAAAAAAAAAAAAAAAAAAAAAAAATCAGTTGCCCAAAAAGGTTCAGCATCCAAATTATGATTTCGCCAAAGTTAACAACACAATCCAATACCATCATTAACAGAGCAGCAACACATCCATTCAACAAAAAACAAAGCATTTCAACTAGTTATTTAATTAAAACGCAATCATAGCAACTAATTAAGCCACTAATTCAGAACTCTAGTTGCTAACCAAAATCCCTAGAAAAGAATGACACAAAGATAAAGAGATAAGGATCCAGAAATCGTGAAAATTGAAATTAGTGAAGAAAAATCTGTAACGGAAAGACTAAAGAGTGTGAAAATTTTTCCACTAACCCGCATCGATCGCAGAGATTGGCGAAGTCACCATTTCGAAGACGCCAACCCCTCCTCCATGGCTCCGATTTCACTTCTTTGCAGTGATAATTCATACACAGCTTCGTCGGTGTTGTCGCCATAATCCCACTGCTTGAAACAACTAAAACCACATATAAAAACCCTAAAAACCACCAAGACAAAGCAAGATTCAAAATGACGAACCACTTTCAAGTAATCGAGAGAGAGAGAGAGAGAGAGGAGCCTGACGAGAGGGTTTTAGATAGAGAGAGAAAAGGTAAAATGGTACAAATTGGTTTTGTGGGTATTTAAGAGGCTTTAAAAACACGTCGAGTCGTGCCTTATTTTTGGCGACGTCGTTTCTCTCTTTCCTTTCTTGTTCTCTCTCTACTCTCTCTCTCTCTCTCTCTCTCTCTCTCTCTACCTCTCTCTCTCTCTCTCTCTCTCTCTCCCTCTCCCCCCTCTCTCTCTCTCTCACACACACACTATTTTCTCTCTCCTCTCTCTCTCGCTAAATATCTCCCCTCTCTCTCTCTCTCTCTCTCTCTCTCTCTCTCTCTCCTCATTTTCTCCTACTGCTCCCTCTCTCTCACCACATGTTTTCCTCGTCGTCATTGGCCGAATTTCCATAATACCCGAGAGGGATAGACAAGAGTTTTGAGTAGGGGTATTTTGGTAATGTTAAAGATGGGATTATCCGGTGAGCGAGTGTTTGAGAATTCCATCCTTCAGAGATGGTGGGAGGAGACGTGATTTGGTGTGCATTTAATAATCATGCATGGCCCGCGAATGTCATGCTCATGCATTCACGTAACGCCTTCTTCCTTAGCTTCACTCTTTTCCATTTTATTTTTTCGTTTCGTCGCGAGATATTTTGATTAATTTAATTTAAATATATATATAAATTCTATTTAAAAAATAATTTACTCGATATAAATTTTTTTTACTTTTAAATTTTAAATTCAAAATTTAATTAAAATATTTAACATTTTATCTTACTAAATTAACATTCATTGATCTTTCTCTTATAGATTGGGAGAGATAATATGAACTGGTTTAGACCTTTAATCATTTAGCTAAATAGGTGATAATGAGCATTCACTGAATATAGGCTGGGCAAAATTATTTTGTCATAATCTATAGGGTGCTAAAAGAAGAAAATTATTGAGAAAAATCGTGAAGGAAAGTTCTTTCTACGAGGAAAAGAATCATTAGTTTTGAATACTAAGCTTTTTTTATAGAAATAATTTTTCAATCTTCATTGTAAAAAATATTTTCATTCTAATTCCAAAATCTATAATAAATTTTAAAAAATTCTATTATTTACCTGACAATTTTTATACGATCAGGATAAAATCACGATAATCATGTGTGAATCAACACTTATAGTATGGTTAGAAATTTTGGAGAAAAAATAAAAGATTAGTTAGAAAAAAAAGAGAAAATTTTAATTTTCTCTCCATTTTGTTTGAGAGTTTTATGAAATAAAATAAAATAAATAGGATTTATTATAAATAAAAAATTTTACTTTGAGATTTTAAAAAGTAAATTTGATATATTTATATTTATAAGACAACTTTTTTTTCTCTCATTTTCTTTCATTTTATTCCCACTTTTAGAAAGAAAATTTTTATATTAAAAATCACTCTATTTCTTTTCTTTTCTTCTCACATAAAACTTCTAAACGAAAAAAATAAATAATTTTCTCTCATAACTATTTCTTTTATTTCCAAATCTTTCCATCCAAACACACTGTTATGCTTAATTTCGAAGTTTAGGACAGAAAAAAAAATATGATGATATTTTCTTTCTACTCTATTTGAGAGTTTTAGAAATGAAAAAAAAATGATATAGAATTTATTTAGAATTAAAAATTTTTCTATCATCCTTTTAAAGGTAAATTTGATATATTGATAAGACAACATTTCTTTTTCTCTTTTTTTCTTTCTTTTTCTTTTTATTTTTGAAAAGAAAACTTTTATTATTAAAACTCTTATCATTTCACTCCATTTTTCTTCTTCTAAAACTCCCGAACAAAGAAAAATAGATGATTTTTTATTAAAATCATTATTCTTTTCTGCCCATCCAAAGTGATAGGGACGATAGAGTGGATGCTCAAGTGGACCCAAGAATGTGTGATGGGAGTGATGTACCGCTGAGATTATCGAACCAACATATGCAAAACGTTGAGGATCACTACAGTGGAATTGCCTTCTTACACAGAAAGTAGTTGTGTGGAGAAGAAAATCATAGTCAGATTACGTACAACGTCAGTAAATTTAGTTATAACCTATTAAATTTTCATAATTAAATTTTAATTTTAAATTTTAAAATTAAAAAAATAAATATTTGAAAAGTTAATCCTTAATGCTTGAATCAATTGGTTTCCGGAGAGCTGTACTCTATTTGAGGAAAAAAAAAAAAATGTCAGATTAGACACATTGTGCTGCCCAAAGGGCAGGATGTTATGCGATAGTCTGTAAATTAGGACTTTACAATCGGCCAACGGTTTACTTCTTCGGGTGCATGTATTTTTATTTAAATAAATCCCACAAACTTGAAAATGGGGTCTGCCTTTTGTCCATTTCCCAAGAAAAAACAATATTCTCGGAGTTTGCCACACTTCTTGTATTGCATGATGCCATTTTTCAACTTTCCAAAATTACCCTCCTTTTTCTTTTTCTGTACAAATTTTCGTCTCCATTTTAGCGCATTGATCATTGACATATTATTATAGTTACCCCTAGGCACGGGGTTTGGTGTCCTAGATGGGGGCAACTTGGTAACTTTGACCGCTACAAAATCACAAACGCTGCATTTAGGGCTGGAATTGAGTTGAGAGGCAAAAGGTGTTGAGGCAGTTTGTTTTTTTAAAAAAATAAATTGTGTTGGATTAATATAAATTTCATTAATTGAATAAGTTAACTCGAACCCAACTTGAAACAAAATTCTACAATTGATTTTGATTTATTTATTAAATTAATTTAAAAATTACATTAAAATCAAGTTGAATCAAATAAAACTAAATTAATTAAAAATACATAATTAGTATTAACTAGCAAATTCAAATAAGTGTCCTTTAAATTTTAAATGATTGAACAAAGGTAAAATAATGTTAACCCACTAAATTACCTTTTAATTTATCATGTTATGCATTTAGTAGTAATAAAAAAACTCACCCGATACATAAAATACTTTCTGATTTAGTACAGAAGTAGGGGAGGATGGACGTATATATACATAGTCTTTCCTTTGCACTTTATAAAAAGACTATTTCTACTCCTTAAACCCGTGATTTCAAGATTACTAAACGAATAACTTTACCGTTGTGTTAAGATTCGTCCTCTAAGCATTTAGTAGAAATAGACAAAGATAAAGTTTGAAAAAATAATTTATACTTCTTTAATTGTTTTAAATAATGTTTAAAGTAAAGAAAAAAATTAAAATTACACTTAAAGTGAAAGGAGGAGTATTTACTGTCCACAGAGAAGTAGTAATAAACAATCATTCTTTTCTTTTCTGACTCAAATTCAAACCTTTCCCATATTGTTTTAAAAAAAAAAATCATCCATTCAAAGTTTAAATTACTTCCACGACATTAAAACTACTGGATTTGCATTAAGATATTATTATCATTTCCAAAATTCACTTTTTATATGGGAAAATCAAATGGGATTAAACACTTTTGGTACATTGTAAAAAGGGTAAAAGTGGGCAACTTTTCTGAGACTCTAGACCCTAAATTTTTGGTAATGAAATCACCATAAAAGGCCCCCTAAAACCCCTCAAAAAAACATAAAATAATAAAATAATGAGAAAGTAAAAGGAGAGATGATTTTCAAAATTAGATCTCCCTTAATTTCATCTTATAATCTTGGAGAACGGAGATTATAATTTCGAATTAGTTAAATAATATCTAAATTTATAAATTTTAAAATTATATATATAAATTTTTATTTCTTTAAAAGTTAATTAGGAGAGCTCCTATCGAACCAGTCATGTTTATAGTTTATACCCTAAAACATTATTGTTTGGTGTGCACCATTCAAGATAATTTATAAATTATACAAAACTGTTAGTCAAGAGAAAGGCTTCCACGTTTAAGATTGATTGTTATATATGTTAACCAATGTCACGTGAAATTTAAGTATTAAAAATAAAAAATAGACATCAAAAAAATTTATCTCTGAATTAAATTCTATGATATTTAAATTAAATTATTCAGAGAACTCACGATCAAATTAAAAAAAAAAAATATTACACGTATTGAGAAAATCCCAATGCTAACAACAAAAGTTGTTAACCAAAATTCTTGTCGTTTCAGTTTTCAGCGTTTAAAGTGCTCTATGCCCATCCCATCACATGCCATCAAGGCACAGACAAAAGCAAAATTCTTACTTGGCACAGTTGGTTGACATGTGAATGCATGATTATGCAGGGTGCAGGTCTAAATGTGGACATATGGGTGCCCTAAGAAAACAGCATATATACTTAGCTATTTCATGGGATTTTAGTGAAGAATCTTTAGAGCAGAGGCACATGGAAAGACATTGCTTGTTCACTACAAAAGCTATCCAAGACGATTGTGGACTTATTAGGGGACAAAAGGATAAAATTTCAAAGAGAACTATGGATTGATTGACCGATGTTTCATTAACATAAGAGACATTTGATTAATAGCTTAAATTATTAAGGCAATGGAATCTAGGTTACATCTAACAATGTTTAATTCCCTTGTTCTCTTGTCTTGGAAAAATCTAAATTTTAACAAGATAAATTATACGATGAAACAAAAGCGGTGACGGTAAGCCACATGTTGAATTAGCCATAAACCTTCAAATGGAGATTCTATATGTGTTTTCTTATAATCTTAATTCATCGATACGTGTCTTTTAGGGATAACTCAAACGGTAGAATCTTCCCTCTTCCATTCTTTCTTTGTCTATTTGATACTGTTTGATCGCATTTTCTTATACTAAAAAAAAGTATACAATATTTTTACACAAATCGTAATACATGTTTGCCCTAATTTTTTTTAATTTAAAATCAATTTAAACCTAAAAGTTATGTTAAATAGAATTTTAAAAATCTGTTCAAAAAAATTAAAATTTTTTAATGAAGAAAACAGAGAAAAAAGAGAAATTTCTGAGATTAGATTTCGCTTGACTTTTTAATAAAAAAATTTATACTAACAAAATTGTCCCTAATTATCTCAACTATCACAATTTTGTCACATATATAAACATTAAAAAGAAAATTCTAACTATTTCATGTATTGTTAATTTATTTTTTTTTATGAATTTAAGAAAACTTTCCAAAAAAAGGTATGATTTTTAAATATTTATGAATTTAAAATATTTATGTTTAATTTATAAATATTCAAGAATTATTTGTAAAACTATTTACTTTATAAATTATTTATAAAACTTTAATGTCAATTGTCTTTTATTCTAATTTTACTAAATTTATAATTTACAAAAAAAAATTAAATAAAATTGTCAGTTTGTTATTTAAATTTTAATCTTTTTATTTTTATACTAACTTATAAATTAAAAATAAAAGTTTTTAATAAATAAAAGAATTATACCAAACAGGCTCATGGTGGAGGCGTAGAACCTTGACTAGAGTTGCCATTACATCTAACTCATTATTATTCAAACAATATTTTCTATTCAGATTTCAAGTATTTTCAAAGCTCCTCTTGATGCCATGTCGTCAAAGTGAGCCTTACACTGCAAAAGTTGATAAAATATTTGGGACTCAGAATGTATACTTATTTTTTCATCTTTTATGAATATAATTTTTTTTAATTTCTTTTAAATATAAAACATCTTGATTATTAAAAAAATTGATATTAAAATACCTACTGTCACACATATGAAAACACCCCATCCCTTCAGTACATCATGGATTGGATTCACTGGATCTCTCTCGCAGGCTATTGAACTTTTAATTTTTGAAGAGGGCCCTTCACTGACATGTAATCTGATCCAAGTGCTAACCCAACCAAACAAATGCACATTAGTTTTGAGTCATAGAAGTGGAGGACAACTCAAATGACTGAAGTTTTTTTCCCCCCCACCATTACACCCACCCAAAAAAAAAAAAAAAAAAAAAAAAGAAGTGGCTTCAATGTGGGACACGAATACCCATATTCAATAATGTTTGACACCATAGAAGTGGCCTTCCACAATGATTAAATCTGATTAAAAGATTTAGGAAAGTTGATTTAATAAATAAAAATATTAGATTTTTTAATTAAATCTCTAATTTAAAATGTGAAAATAAAAAAATTATATTGAGAAAATTATTCTCTAAATTGGATCCGATAATATTTGAATCGAATTAATCAGAATATGATTTTAAATACTAATTAGTTTTTTTTTAAAAAAAAAGTTAGAAGCTTGTAATATTTGACAACTTGGGTAATATTTTTTAATTTTATACTTTTTGCTAACAAAAAAGGGTAGCGAGAGCTGATTGCTTTCAAAACCAAACCCATGTTTTAACAATAAGAGATCAGAATTTAAATCAAAATGATGATTTGATTTTAATTCCTATCAATTCTTTTTAAAAGGATAAATTATACTTTGCCCCCCTATGACTTGACTGAAAATCACATTGAAAAAATATTGACTTTACTTTTAAAAAAATGATAAGTGATAAAAATTGTCAAAATTAATAGAAAAAGATCTAAGTTACTCATACAATTATTTTTTAAAAATTACCCCTAATAAAAAAATTCAAATTCTCTCTTTTCTTTCTACTCCTCTCCTCTCGTTGCACACTCCAGCCATCGTGGAGAAGAGACATCCCTCTCTCAAAACACACACTCTCTCTCTGTAAACCCTAGCAAGTTCCCTTCGCAGATCAAAGGAGTAGGATGCTATGCGCATGGGATAGGAGAGCATGGCCATCAAAGAATGATAAATCTAAAAAAGAAGAAGAAGAAGAATTAAAAACAAAAATTAGTGGCAAATGAATCGAAGGGGAATTAGAAACAAAAATCTGGGAGCAGATCCATTTGCACAGGAGATTAAAAAAAAAAAAAAGAAAAAAGACAACATGCGTAGAAGAAGGGGAGACACCTTTAATTTCTGTTGAATTACCTAGCATTATTTTCTTCTTCTCGATTGCAGTTATCTTTCAACAATTCTTGGTCAAAGTGCTGTTAAATTTCGATTTGTTCAGTTACCTAACACTGGATTCCACCAATCGCCGCTTGGTAATTCACCGTTAATTTTGTAAAATTCCGTTAACTTCCTTTTTTTTTTTTTAAACCACATGGTCATAAATCGATAATTTTTAATAATATGTGGATTTCGATCAAATTACAAGAGAAAAATATAATTTTCCCTTTTTAAAAAGAATTAATTAATCAAAATACCCTCTAATTAGTCTTTTTTAATTATTAGGAGGGATAGCGTATTTTTTCCCTTCCCGCAAAGTAATTGCTACCCTTTAAAAATTAAATTTAAAATTAAAATCAAATTCTGTTGCAATAATGATTTGAAATTAGATCTGGGTCATCAGTAACAACCCGTCTAGAATGAGAAAATTTAGAGAAAAAAGAAAAAATTAAAAGTGAAAATTATATATATATATATTTTTTTAGAGTTTAGATGTGAGAGAAAATAAAGAATTTGGATAGATCTGAGATCCCTCCAAATTTAAAATTTTTTCTCTTCAAAGTGAAAAGAAATGGAGGGGAGAGAAAATATTAGATTTAAAAAATTTTTATATTCTAAGATACCTTTAAAAAGCTGAAAGTAAAACTTTTTATTTTCAATCAATTTTATTTCTTTCCATTTCTTTTATAAAACTTCCAAATAAAATTGAGAAAAAATTATAACTTTTATCTTTTTTTTCTTTTCTTTCCGAACTAATCTTTTATTTTCTTTTTAAAATTCCCGAACATACTATAAGTAGAGGAGAATAAAATTAGAACTATATAGCTACTAACACTACTATAAAAATCTCACTTATGAAATATTTGAGTTATGTAAGGGATACTGAGTATTAAGTAAATTTATCATTATAATTTTATTAAAATGCTAATGGAACTTCTATTTTTTGGGGTGAACATAGGTCGACAACCAAGACGTGTGCGTTTCTACTTTCACTATTCATGCCTTTAAGTGTGATCCGCGTTTATATAATCGGAAGAACTTTAGCTTATTTTGATTGTGAGTCCTTTTCCCCAGTGGGGTCTATACCATCTATTTGGATATGTCATTGAATGCATCACCAATATCTAAATATATATATATATATATATATATATATATATATATATATATATATATTTATATTTTATATATATAAATAATTTGCTAAGTGATTGAATATTAATATATTTTAAGTAAAATTTTAAATTCGATTCTTATATATAAAAAAAATAAATATAGTGAGAAATTTATTTCTTAAAAATTTAATTCGATTCGAATTGAAGTCAGTTAGATCCAATATAATTATCGAATATTAATATTTTTAATGGGATTAATCGTGTCTTTTTAAAATTTGAGACTTCTAAATTATATTGTTTGTTTGATTTTAAGTTGCCTATTAAATAGTATACTTTAGGTTTAAACTCCTATAATTCTAAAAACGTTTTCTTTTTGGTATTAAATTATGTTATTAGGAAAAGTAACTTCTATTATTTTTTTTTTTTTTTGATAAACTCCGATAATCCGCACTCTTCTTAATCCACAAAGCTCTGATATTTCTATAATTATCAATTTAATTACTAAATAAATACCTTTTTGAATAATTTCCGAACAAATCTATCCTTTTCAATACTTGCTATTTTCTTCACATTTCATGCTCTCGAGTCTCGACCTCTGCCCTACGATTCGGCTACTTCCCCGCCACATGCCACTTTGAATTTTCTCTCTCATATTTTTTTCTTTTGTTTTTTTATTATTTTTTACACCAAAATTCTTTTTATTTTTATGTATTTTGAGTTGGATTACACCTAATGCACATAAAAGCCTGCGCCATTTTGGTTATACAGGTATGAAATTTTTCATATTTTCTCAGAAAAAAAGATGAACACGAATCAAATTCTAAAGATTTTAATCCTCCAACAAAATTTTGTTGGAAAAAAAATACACAAAATCAGTTTTGCTCTATTCACCTCTAGTCTGATTGTGGGTCAATTAGGATGTGCTGCAACCCTATGATGTTCAGCCTATATTAAAATTTTAGAATCTGATAAAAGGAACCATTTTAGAGTTTAACCAGAGTCCCATCGAAATAGATTTTATGCAGGCATGATTTTTTGACGGGGTTAATTTTTTTAATAAATTATCGATATTCAATAAGTACGTATAGTTTGGTTAAATTTGTTTCTAATTGAGTTAGACTCTTAAATAATAAAAATCTTTCGATATCTATTTTTATTATACATAAAATTTAATTTGAAACGTTACTTAGAGAAGTATCAATGTCCGCTCGTGAGGGTAACTAAGCGTTGACTAGTTAAGTAATTTGCTTTTAGTACGGTATTCTGAAATGTAGGTGTTGGGCAGTTTTGTCACAACTGTGACACAGCCGACTGTATTTTGGTTATGCAGCTATCCTAGTGCAGACCCGTCGTGGCCCGTTGATTGTCAGGCGAAACTCTCTCACGTATGGTCCGACAAAATCCTGAATATTGCGCAGCCATAAAGGAAAGTATATTGGGCCAAACTGTATTTAACGCAAAATTTTGGTTTATTCTAATCGCCCAAACTCTAAAATGATCAAGGTAGGGAGAATTTGATTTGAATTGGGCAGTTCACTGAGCCCCAAACGTAATCAGGATTTTAGGCCTACCTGGCCACTAGGCCTGTAAGAAATGATGGGCCCTCGACCCGCCTCCTCTGGCCTTTTGTTTGATAAGGGCAGCATTTTTTTTTTTTTAAATATTACTAGAATTCGGTAACTACATTGAATTCAATTAAATTTGATTTAAACTAAGTTAAACTCTTAAAAGATAAAATTTTCTCGTATCTATTTTTATCATACACAGAACTCGAACCAAATCAGGTAAGCAGTGTTCACAGAACTAATTAGGCATTGATTGAGGGGGCAAAGTGTTGTGGTGCTACGGAACCTACCCAGCTGAGGTTTGTTCTATATTCATGGCTATTGATACTTATAATAATGGTAGTCATTGGATTATCATTTCTCATGGGACGGTATGGTAGTAATTATTGAATGACGATTCATGACTATCATATTAACCCTTTGTGCATCAATATCTATGACAATGGTAGAAAAACCAAAAACATGAATATGATAAAAATTAAATTCGAAATTGTTAAAATTTAAGTAGAGAGCACCGAATATTTTTGACTGCCACATAATATTTCAGACACATCTATTGATTGACATACGTGTTTAATATTTCAACATATCATATTCATATATAAAAGTAAATGGTCAGAAATGGTTAAATGCGTCTCCCTTTTCTTGTACCGTTTAGCCCTTAAGTATTGTAAGCCAAACCTATTTAGAGCTGAAGAACCTTCTACACTGCAAACACCAAGCTCTGAAGTCCGACTACTTTGCCGGAAACTGCAGAGTTGATTCAACTCTTATAAGCTCCTGCTGTTGGAACATAGTTTTGAGTTTACCCGGTGTACCAAATACTCCACGATTTAGTATGGTGGTTGAGGGAGGATGAACGTATATGTATACAAGCTTTTTCTTATATTTTGCAAAGATGTTTTCATATCTCGAACCATGACATCAAGTTTACTAAAGTAGTAACTCCACCATTACACTAAGATTACCCTAAAAAAAAAAAAAATACACACGGCTTTGCTTGCATAAAATATATGCATTATAGCTGCCATAGAAAATAGATATTCGTAACTTAAAACACATTCGAGACATAACTGATAAATCGTGTATCAAGTAACTCAATTTTTTGAATTTAACGTATAAATATAGAACTCTTTACCTCAAAAGTAGGGGTCAAGTTGGTATCAGAGTCACCAACTTCATTTTGTTGGGCTTTATCGAAATTAGTTCAATCGACTCTGTGGTTAACTTATTACAATATATTATTTACCAGAGGATCTTCAATGATTTTCAAAGATGTGAAACTAGTAAGAGAGAAAACATGGCTTGGTCAGCTTACAATATGATTTTTGAACAATGGGTTTTGGTAAAGCCTGCAGAATTTTAGCGGATACAAACAAAAGAGCCAAAAATGTTGTGTCGCCTTTTTTTCCATTATTTAATGTAACAAGGTCTGCAAATTAAGTGCATATTGATCATTTCATGGAGAGAATGTCATGCCTTAGTAATCAGCAGTCTTTATTTTCACAACACACATATTTTGGGCAAGAGTCAATGGATGTCTTGTGAAGACGATGACCAAGTACATGGATTTGACAATTTTGTATGTGGGAATTAGATAATGTTGCTAATCCACAAATAATTTTGCTAGAAATGGCCAAATTTAGTACAATTCTCAAAACACTGGTGAGTGAGAGACCAAGTCAATCTTATTAACAAACATGGTGATTCCTAAAGAAGGGTAAATGCAACGTGGTAACTCCTGAATAACTTTGTTACCACTTCTTGAAAAACTTTGTTTTGTTTTTAGGTAAAAAATTTTGACTGGCCCAAATCTCACAAGAATTGTAAGCCTCAACCCCGAAGAGAATGAGATTAACAAGGCATAGTCAGCCAGGCAAAACTTTTGTTTTTTGTCAATCCTTCTATCCTCCCCATCAACTAGATGATGAAGAGGGAAAAGACCAAAAACCATAGTTCATAATCAAACCAAAAAGAAAAGAGAAAGGCATTTTTTGCTATTGCACTTCTGTTTCCCATTATTTTTCTGGCAAGTGCTTTTCAATTTTGGGTTATATGTTCCAAAAAGACCCCATTAGCTTCAGAGAGGTGAAAACAAGAAAAGGGACAAACAAGTTTAAGCCAGAAAGAAAATAAAAATGAACGATTTGTTCTCAAATTCATTTAAGAGGAACATAGATTTGAAGGAACAAACCTATGGAGGTGACCCAGAAAGCGGAAATGACAGTATTAACCTCGACAAATTCTTTGAAGACGTCGAAAATGTCAAGGAAGACATGAGAGGTGTTGAGAAGCTTTATAGAAGGCTACAAGAATGCAATGCAGAGAGCAAAATTGTGCACAATGCCAAGACCATGAAGGATCTCCGAGCTCGAATGGATTCGGATGTGGCCCAAGTACTTAAACGCGTCAAGGTCATTAAAGCCAAGCTTGAGGCCCTAGACAAATCCAATGCGGGCCATCGAAAATTGCCGGGCTGTGGGCCTGGTTCATCAGCGGACCGGACCCGAACCTCAGTGGTTAGTGGGCTTGGGAAAAAGCTTAAGGACATGATGGACGATTTCCAAGGTCTAAGAGCCAAAATGACACAAGAGTACAAGGAGACTGTGGAGAGAAGATACTTCACAATCACAGGAGAGAAGGCAGATGAATCTACCATTGAAAACCTAATTTCAAGTGGTGAAAGCGAAAGCTTTCTGCAAAAGGCTATTCAAGAACAAGGGAGGGGACAGATTTTAGACACTATTTCGGAAATTCAAGAGAGACATGATGCAGTTAAGGAGATTGAGAAGAACCTGATTGAATTGCACCAAGTTTTTTTGGACATGGCAGCACTGGTTGAGTCACAAGGCCACCAATTGAATGACATCGAGAGCCATGTGGCGCATGCTAATTCTTTCGTCAGACGTGGTGCCGAGCAACTGCATGAGGCTAGAGAGTACCAAAAGGCTTCAAGGAAATGGACATGCTATGCTGTTCTTCTTGGTGCCATCCTCATTATTGTTCTTCTTTTCCCATTCTTGAATTCCATTTTGCTGTTCTTGCTCAAGTAAAATTAGACAAAGAAAAAAGGGAACAGCATTTTACTTTTTTTCTTTCTTTTTTGATATTTGAATTTCAAGAAGAGAAAACAATTTGAGTTGATTTTTTAGCACTCTGTTACTTCTTTGTCCCAACTTCTTATTCACATGTCATGGTCAATTCATACGCATACAACGAAGTGTTAACTTCTACTAGGAATCCCACTTGTCAATGTCACACGACAAACAGCTCTCACATTTTTTTAATTCACAATTACTATTAATTAGTTTTGATATTTATTTTTCACATTGATCATAAGACAATTTCTTATTTTAAAATTTAAAATAGCCAACTGTATCTATAAGAGAATTTCATGACAAATAGTCTCCACTTGTTAATATTTTACAATATAAAAGAAACAAACCTCCGCGCGAAGAACTGGTTGGTGCCAACTGGACACAGGCTTGCCAGACACCCCATGGAGAAGAAAGCATAAAAGTTTGCCAAACTTGAAATCTTATTACTGTTATGCAAGACGTAAAGGGTCGCTTAATTTGATATAATGATTTTCCATAACTGAAATGTAATTCAATACTTTAATTTCGTTTTTGCTCTGAGAGACTCGCGGATTTGGTTGGGAAAGGGTGGTGTTTCTGCTCCTTGGCCGCAGGTGTGCTAAGGTGGTGTACCTGCCCTCAAAGCTGCGCAGCTGCCTCCTGTGGAGCTTTCTTGACTAAGGTTGCCCTTCTAGCCCCCTTTCCAGTGAGTAGCTTACCTCTCCATTTGGTTTAAAAACTTATCAGCTTATTGTTGTATGTCTGTCTTCCTCATTCCTCGCTTGGGAAGAATTGGACCCTGAATTCACCTTAAAATTTGTGTATCTTAAAATTTGAGCCATAAAAGCTCGGCATAAAAAATATAGACATAAATAATAACAACATTAAATGTTCTGGAAATTCCCATAGATTCAGGGTCAAGGCATTGTCATCGATCTTCTTTAAAACGTTGTAAAGACCGTGTACTTCCTTGTCTTGAGTTTGTTATAAGATCCCATTGGAAACCTTTCCTTGCGCAGATACACCATCACCATATCTCCCTGTTTGAAAAGCTTGACTTGTCTATGCTTGTCAGCTAAAGCCTTGCTCCTGGCAGCAGCAGCATCCTTGAGCTTCTTCCTCAATCACGAACCTCCTTTATCCGCTTGGCCATGGCTTGTGCTTGTGCAGACCTTCTAACTCCTGCTGATATCAAGGCAGAGTTGCGACATAGAACATGGTCAGAGGCTGTTCAAATTGCCACTTTTCTTGGGTAAAAAAAAAAAAAAAAGAATGTTTGATCTGCACCATAAAATTTCCCAAAGAACATCTTAGCAAGACTATGGACTACATTTAGAAATCAATTCTCCCAAGTCATTCAATGCGACTACTATTGCTTCTTTCCCCCTCTTTTCTCATCCTCGTATTATTCACAAATATGGAGTATAAAGAATGGAATAAGTTAGATCATATGACAAGCAAGGTCCATTACGTTACAGGACAAAATACAGTAGCCAATCCTCGATCGACTGCAATTTGGAGCTTGTCGCAGGTCATTAAGGACTTCTGATCACACTTGTATGCTCTGTGTCTCCTCTTGCGCCAAGACCTCGCCATCTGCACCGATGATTCCCTCATTGGTTGGATCCTCCATGCGCCTGCCAGGATCCAATATACAAATGCTTTCACCTGTGGTTTGCAAAGGATACGATAAGCAAACTATGGGCTTCATCAGCTCAAATTGAAGAGACCATATATACAATATTCGAATTAAAAGAATAGCAATCACCCTTGAGACAATACACAATAAAAGGCAACGAAAGCATAGTTTCTTCTTCTTCTTCTTCTTCTTATTATTATTATTACACTAAATTAAAAAAATAATTAAATATGATTTAATCTGATGCTAGTTTTTTTATTCTTGCATTTTTTGGGTATCTTTCCTATCTAATGTATGTCTGATGCCAACTTTGATACCATGTTAAAAAAGGAAAATATTATTAAAATAATAGAAAGTTAAATATTTTCAAAATCAGATTAATTATTGATTTATTTTAATATATAATGTTTTTTAATAATAGTTTTTTCTTTTTCTTTTTCTTATTATTATTATTATTATTACACTAAATTAAAAAATAATTAAATATGATTTAATCTGATGCTAGTTTTTTTATTCTTGCATTTTTTGGGTATCTTTCCTAATATATGTCGATGCCAACTCTGATATTATGTTTAAAAACGAAAATATTATAAAAATATGAAAATATAAAAATAAAAGAAAGTTAAATATTTTCAAAATCAGATTAATTATTGATTTATTTTAATATATAATATTTTTTAATAATTAATTTAATTTTGATATATGATATGTTGTAATATTATCGATGACCATATCATGGGTACATTTCTCGCATTGTAGAATAGAAAATATAGAAATAATTTGGGCTGCTAATTGCTTGGGAAAAAAAAAACTTCGGTCTAGGAAATCCATCCCATAGTCTTTAATACTTCTGAGAAAATTCATATCTTATAATATAATTTTGATTAAAAAATTAAATATTTTATTTTTATTTTTTCTACCTCTCTCTCTTTTTGGGTATTGGGTGAAATCTTTTTATAAAAATTACTCTAACCTAAAATTTAAAAATTATAGAATAAGAGTTTGTATTACTGAATCAAAGGACCGATCAGAGAAAATGTTTTCTAGTATAAAAAGAATCAATTAAAGTTAAGTCCCTCCTTTTCACTTTCTCCCTTGGCTTACTAAACTAAGCAAAAAATTATATTATTCCCTCTCGTTTTCTATCACATTCTTTCCCTGTCATTTTTCTGTTCCTTAAAAAAGTTCAAGCTTTCATTGTCAATTCTGCAGGACTCCGATGATGGCACCCCCACCGAAAAGGAAAAAAAAAATGTAAAAGCAATGCTCAATTTTCGAATTTTAAAGCTACAAAGAAAATTAAATCATAGAGAAATCACACTAGGAAGATGTATTGCGGAATAGGTATATGCCATTTGAATTAATATATATATATATTTATATATATATATATGTTACTATGCAATAATATCAATTGTCTAATAGACAAAAATCAAGATGGGGGACGGAATATTTACGGTGCCATGGTAACGCAAGAATTATGGTATCATGGTTGGGAAATAAGATTTCAGTCACTTAATAATAATCAGAGGTTCAAATCGTTATGGGAACGTAAAAGCCCATATTATGAGACCTCCCCCATAAAGAATCCAATAATAGATCGATCTGGATTAGTCGGGATGAACCCCCAGATATCGAACGGTGGCCAAGTCAAGAAACCAAAAAAAAAAATTGGTACTATGCAACATTAGGTGCACCAAAATTCTAACTTTCAATTATTATCCTTCTTGTAGGAGGAGGTCAGCGTTCTACTCCATCAATATTCTGTTTGTCTGATTAGTGTTTAATTGGTTTAATGGTTAAATATTAATTTTCTTTAAATAAAATTTTAGATTTGAATTTTATTTATAGAGAAAATAAGTATTATGAGAGTTTTCGCTCTTAAGAATCAAAGTTAAATCGAATTAGATTTAGTTGAATCCAATATGATTATCAAATACCAATGGTTTATTAAAAAAAATTAGTTTCTTTTAGCGATTAGAGTGCCTTGTGTTAAAGTGAAAAATTTATGAGGAATAAAATTAATAAGCCATTTGAATTATAATTTTATAGATATAGATTATAATTTTTAGGAGGATGTAAAACTTTTTTAATAATAATTTTTAAAATTATTAATATATATTTTGGTTCAAAAAATTTAGTGGGACAACTGGCCCCCTCCTTTTGCCCCTGTTGCAAGTGTGGAACTATTTTCTGTAGTGCAAAATTATAAAAATTGATTAAAAAATTTCTGTTTCATAATAAAATTCTGAGATCTGAAAAATACTTCGCAAAGAAAATAAAAGTATTTCTTGTACTAAAATTTTGTGATTTTCAATTAATTTTTAAGTTGAAGGCCCACTTTTTTGCATAAATTGGAGAAATCCACGAACTTGAAAGACAATTTTGCCAAATTCCCTTAACTATCTTACGACAGTGATATCTATAAAATTAGTAATTATTTAATAAATTAAAATTAAATTCTTATTCTATAAAATAATAAATTTTTAAAATATTTTGAAGGTAAATCATACCCACATACCCGGGGATGACAAAAAAATGTTCAACCTTTCGTAGTCCCAACCATTACATTTTTTCTTTCCCACCAATGCCGTGCGAACGTTTTGTAATTACTAGACCACTCTGCTATAAATAGTGCACTACCCATTTTCCTCTCTTCACCTGACAAATTGCATCTCTCCCTTCCAACTCTTCATCTTCCTTTTCACTCTCAATGGCTAAACTCACAATCCCATCTCTCATTCTGTCTTCTCTTGTTCTCTTCGCCTTACTCAACTCTGGTATATCCTTATCTGACACCATTTATTCATTTTGATCTTCATTCATCAAATATTTCATACTTAATAAGTAAAGAAAGAAGCATATATTTTCTAAGTTCCTGGATTTTGATGGGTTTTTTTTTTTTTTTTTCCCTTAAACTCATTGCAGGTGGAAATCTGAAATTTGCAAATGGCGACGAGATTGTGGTAAAAATCTCAAAAAACCTTACATTTTCCATGAAATCAACTCTCTCTCTCTCTCTCTCTCTCTCCCCAATAAAGTATAACTAAATAATAATTTTTTGCTGAGTATGCTGAAGGACAACAATGAAGTGAAGACATGGTGCATTGCTAAACCTTCATCAAATGAGACTGCATTATCTAACAATTTACAGTACGCTTGCGACAATGAAATGGTTGACTGTGGCATACTGGAGGAAGGCAATGCCTGCTTCTGCCCTAATACTCTCATCAACCATGCGTCTATCGCCATGAATCTCTACTACCAAGCCAATGGCCATAACTACTGGGACTGCGATTTCATGAAGTCTGGTCTCATTACCATTTCTGATCCAAGTAATAAGCTACTTTAACATTTTTTTTTTAAGAAATTATACTAATAGGAAATATGTCACATATTTTTTTTAACCATAAGTGTTTTTTTTCCCCAGGTTATGGTGATTGCAAGTATTGAGGCAGTACAGATGGGGCAAAAAGTTGCAAATATATATTTACAATAATTTGTGCAGAAGGGTTATTTCAGTAATTTCATTATGGACGATCTTTATATACTTGTACATGGAAATAGCTTTCAGCTTTTTCTCATGTAATTAGTTTTTTCTTTTTAGGATATTGTCTCTATGTATTTTGGGCATTAATTCTTCCAATGAGTTACTATGAAATATTGAATGGTATTTTTGTTTCTTTGTTCTTCATTTTTGGGTTTTCATGCAATTAATTGCATTAATTATTTTAAGAAATTCGAAGAAAAATCATCAACCCCATTTTTCTTTTTAATTTTCTGTGGTGGATGACAATTGGCATCCAAAAGAATGGTGCTTTAATTTTTTTTCCTCTCTCTTTTACCAAAATGGATAATTCAATAAAAGTCTGAGTTGCCTTGCTCTCTAAGGCAGAAGGCTAGTGGAATACAATAAATGCAAAAGAAGTAGAACATCAACATAGGAGGATGAAAACTTAGCTGTTAATAGAGAGAGAGAGAGAGAGAGAGAGAGAGAGAGAGGGAACAATTAAACACACATATAATAAAATTTTGTCTCCTATACTTTTTTTGCTTTTGAAGTCGCAGAATAAGCTCAATTGCATCAATTTCGTGAGTCCAATGACAAAAGAAAGAATTGTTGTGAAATCCAAATTTATTGGCCTTTTTTAAAGGAAAAATTGAAAGGTTGGTTTTTTTTTTTTGATTCAAAAGTTGCATTCTTTCTAACAATGTCTAAGTTAAAGTTTTGTGCTGCGGCATGGTCAGTACCTTATGAATTTACTAATAGAACTTCCTATTTAAGTCTTCAATAATTATTATTCATAATTGGCAATACAGTCACACTAAGGCCGAAGGTCATGATCATATTCAGAACAAGCTTTTCTAGCATCCCATTTGTCATTTTCTGCGCACAATGATTGGAAAAACACTATATGTATCTATGTACGAAAAAATACATAATTACCACGGAGTGACAATCGCTTATGATTTCCTTTCTTGGTTTCAGTTCTCTCTCTCTCTCTCTCTCTCTCTCTTCCAAATAAGGTAACCCCATTGGGAATGATAAATGCAGCTTCTCTGAGAAGGATTTTTAAACGGTGGATGATATTTTCGAATACTGTGAAATAAGAAGAGGAGTTTGGGATAAGATTTAAGAAAATAGTCATTCTTGTGTTTTTCTGTAATGGGTCTATGATGGATAGAGAATCTTGAGGTTATGTTTGAGTAATGCTTATATTATAATAAAATTATTGTGAATTCCGTGCTCAAATGGTTCCTAATTCTTTGAGATGTATGGTTGATTAGAAGTAATTGTGTGTTTGTGGATCGAAATTTAATGAATTAGCTATTATTGAAAAACCAATTTTTAACTTTATTTGGTATTATAAATCTGGCTCTTTCCTGTACAAAAGCTTATGTCTTGGTTGGATCCGAATCCGAGTTAGCATTATATATATAACTACTGATGGGACAAGATCTCAAAATCGAATCCAATAAGTCAGCCCAAGGGAGGCCCGTGTAGAAGGTCTATGAAGAATAATTACCGGTTGAGATTTAAATACAATTATTTACCGAATGGTCTCAATCGCTCAGATCTCTCGTAGGGTCTTAGTTGTCTAGCCAACCGAACAGCCTTAGCTATCCAGTCAACCGAATATAATTCGGTTGATAAAGTTAATCACCCCAATCGGGTATTTAATCGACCGCCCCTCAACCGAAGGAGTCCTGAGGATTTCTCATCGGTCAAGCGACCGATCGATAGCTAACGGTTCTAACGATCTAGAAGGAAGGTCAAAGTATTCCAGCGATTCTCGTCTCTTACTAAAAACAACATTTTAAGATCTTTGTAGTTAATGAATGAATCTTTTTAAGATTTCGGTAGTTTTTCAAAAAAGATGAGGATCGCAATCAATTCGAAATATGGAATTCCCGAGATCTCCAGATCAGCTCGATAAAGAAAGTAGGGTTAGAACATCACGACCGTGTCAAACTCAAAAAAGTATAAAATATCTCAAAACTCTCCACAACAGGTACGCTCTCTGGGTCTTATACTATTGGCACATTATTCACAGGAAATGACTTTCCCTTAGCTTTCAGTCTGTTTTTTCTTTTCATACGAAAACCACTCTTTTTGAATTGAGCGTCGGAATCTCCCCGTCAGAACATTCTCCGGCAGTTTTTGCAGGTGTCACATCCCTTCAATGGCAACCAGTCGGGTCAGCAAGGAGTCGGTATTTGTGGAGGCAAAACCCACCTCCAACAGATTGGTGCTGTCTGTGGGAAACAGACTAGAATAGTTTCTGTCATCTTGGTAATTATGCCTTCAAGGAATAGAGCGTCTTCGAGGGTCATCCCCGCGGTAGGAGGGCACGTCCCTATATCTGTTGAACCCATTGCTCCTCTAGAACCTGATCCTCTTATTCGTAATCATATATTTTCTCCACGACCATCCCGTTCAGAACTAATTCCGCAACCTGCAGCTCAGGAGCAACCGGTCATGGCCCCAGGACCAGAGCAGGTGGACCAGCCTCAAATGAAAAGATTAGAGTCTAGACTCCAAAAAATGAGTAAGCAGTTGGAGGGGTTCAGTCGAGCCCTCACACTAGACAACCAATCATCTGCTGCAAAGTTCAAATATGAGCAGTCACCCAGACGAGAGTTCCCAAAACTATCGGTGGCCTCCCAATATGACCCCCAAGATTTGAAGAAACAGGTCGAACAACTCATAGCTACCGAACTCAAAAGAGCAGGCACAAGGGACAGAGAAAATCCCCTACACTCCCTAGGCGAATCACCATTCAATGTGAAGATCTCCTTAGAACAAATACCAAGAGATGTTCTTCTACCTCCTATAGAGCGGTATGACGGAACGAGTAACCCCCGGGACCATGCCGCCCATTTCGTAACAGTTATGGTCTCCAGGGATCTCTCGGATGCTGCGATGTGTAAACACTTCCCCACCACCCTCAAGGGTAACGCCCTAGCATGGTTTAACTCTCCCCGCCACTCAGTATCAATAGTTTCACGCAGCTCTGACAACAGTTTGAGACTAATTTTGTAATCAGTCGGGGAACTAAGCAGAAATCCACCTCGCTTCTATCATTGCGACAATGGAATGAGGAGTCTCTCAGGGACTTCATGGAAAGATTTAAAATAGAAATGCTGAAAGTCTCTACTTTGGACCACAACATCACTTTGGCTGCTTTTCTAACGGGCCTGCGTTCTTTCAATATGAAAGTCTCTATCACCAAGAAGCCCCCAACAACCATCCAAGAGTTTTACTCCCGAACAGAGAAATACATTGTTGTGGAAGAAGCGGAGGCGTTCGACCGACAAGAAAATCGCGCTAGCAGGAAGGAACACAGCCGATCACCCCGTCAGCTCTCTCCGAAAAGAAACAAGTCAGGAGCTCTACCATCACAAAGGTTTAGCGTCTATATACCGCTAAACGAAACCCTAGGTTGGGTTTTATACCAGATTAAGAACAAGTCATATATCAGGTGGCCCCCTCGCCCCACGGAAGAAGATCCTAAAAAAGACAAGTCCAAGTACTGCCATTTCCATCGGGACCATGGCTATACAACCGATGAGTGCAAAAGGATTAAGGATGAACTGGAATTATTGGTTCGTAGCGGAATGCGCCATGAGAGAATGAGCTGCCCCTAGGCCAAATCCCAGATCGTCGCGCGAGGAACTA
This sequence comes from Dillenia turbinata, assembly GCA_037126225.1. NCBI lineage: Eukaryota > Viridiplantae > Streptophyta > Magnoliopsida > Dilleniales > Dilleniaceae > Dillenia > Dillenia turbinata. Next base: position 19,307,397 of record JBAMMX010000010.1, on the reverse strand, counting down.
CGAGGGGTGATCCTCTAAGTCCACGGTGAAGATAGTTGGTATGAGCCTTACATTCCCATTAGTATCTGTACAACATATGACCCGAACTTTTCGACACTCTTCATTTGATGAAAATTTCGATATTTTCTACTATTCATCAACTGCACGTGCTCTGGGATTTCAAATGACCCTCAAAGAGAGCACTCCCCGAATGGGTGGACATGGCCCTAACTTCTAAAGTCTCTAATCGACCGAAGGGTCTCAGCCGTCCGGATTTTCTGAACAAATGTGTCACTAATTTGGAATGGAATTCTCCGAACGAGTGGACACGACCCTAACTTCTAAAATCTCTAATCGACTGGAGGGTCTCAGTCGTCCGGATCTCCCGAACGAATGTGTCACTAAGTTGGGATAGAACTTTCCGAATGGGCAGACATGACCCTAACTCCTAAAGTCTCTAATCAACCGGAGGGTCTCAGTCGCTTAAATCTCCTAAACGAATATGTCACTAAGTTTGGATGGAACTTCCCGAACGGACGGACATAACCCTAACTCCTAAAGTCTCTAATCGACCGGAGGCCTCAGTCGTCCGGATCTTTCAAACGAATGTGTCACGAAGTTGAGATTGAACTCTCTGAATGAGCAGACACGGCCCTAACTCCTAAAGTTTCTAATTGACCGAATGGTCTCAGCCGCCCGAATCTTCCGAATGAATGTGTCACTAAATTGGGATGGAACTTCTCGAACGAGTGGACATGACCCTAACTCCTAAAGTCTCTAATCGACCGGAGAGTCTCAATTGTCCGGATCTTCTGAACGAATGTGTCATTAAGTTGGGATGGAATTCCCCGAACAGGCAGACACAATCCTAACTCTTAAAGTTTCTAATCAACCGGAGGGTTTCAGTCATCCGGATCTTTCGAACGAATGTGTCACTAAGTTGGGATGGAATTCCCCGAACGAGCGGACACGACCCTAACCCCTAAAGTCTCTAATCGACCGGAGGATCTCAGTCGCTCAGATCTTCCGAACGAATATGTCATTAAGTTAGGGAAGAATCCCCCGGACAGGCAAACACAATCCTAACCAAGGAAGTTCCAAACCAAACATCAGATCCTGATCGATCGGACATATCATTAAGGAGTCAAATTCCCCCAACTCTACCAGACCAACAAGACAAAGCCCTCGAAAATTCTTTGTTAAGAGTCATTACATTCTAATGAGTTGAAAAAACAAAAAATTCCTTTAGATGACGTAAAACTACAAGAGATCAAAGGAAGCACTAGGAGTAGCCTAGGCAGAATCCAAACCCGCTGAGCCCTTAATAGGAGGAAGAGACTCGTATTGCCCGACTTCCCGAAAGATCTCTTCGGCGCACTTCAAATGTTTGAGCAACCTACGTTGAGAATGTTGGAGGCTGGGCAATGGAAGCCTTGAGATCAGCAATCTCCTATTCAGTACTTCGGAGGGACTCTTCCCGAAAACGAGCTAATGTTTCAGTAGCCGCCAATCATGCCCCCCGGATGCGTGCCTCCGCTTCCAACTCTTTGCAATGAGATTAGGCCAAAGTCAGATCCTCCTGAAGACGCTTGATCTGTTTGTATTTTCCACTTCGATGCTTATTTCTCGGTTCTTCAAGGTATCCTTTAACACCAACACTTGCCGCTCATGCGGGCGAACTGATCGTCACGCTCTTTCCTCTGTTTCGTCTGGAGCTCGGTCAAGGCTGAGGTCTGAGAAGAAATACACATGCTAGGATTGTAAAATAATAAGAACTAGATGTAAGTGGAGCAAAGGAGATACTTATTGTAAGACAGAGAATGGATGGTCTTGTCAACGTAGTCCAAAGGCATCATTCGAAGGGCAAGCTACAAAGACAACTCGAATCACTAGGCCAGTTGCAGCGCTGCTTGAGAATTGATAAAGTTAAACTGACAATTCCCCACGCTGACCGCCACTGACCCTTCTTCGAAATCTTTGTTCTCTTTTGTAAGAGACTCAATCGGAATAAGCGGTGGGATACAATACTCGTCCGGGATGTCTTGCAGAAGATACCTAGACTCCTGAGGAGACCGTTCTGATGTTTCCTTTGGAACGGAGGGAAAAGTATGCGTCACCAAGACCTCTTCTTACCGCTGCGATACTTGGATCGGAGTGCTTCCAGCTGTCTCTAAAGGAGCCTCCTCTGGTGTACTTCTCTCCTCGGCCTCAACGAGCACGTCAGGAATCACCAAATCATTGATTGGCAAACTCTCTCCTGTCTCAGAATGCACTGAAAGAGGTTCGCATCCCCCGGACTTAGCCGACCCTTCCCCCACCATGGAAGGATCGGGCGGTCTAACCTTCGACCTTTTCTGTTGAGACTCGAAGAAAGTGTCATCCGCCCTCCTCCTTACGTTTGGTTACATTTCTCGATCGGTAGAAACCCCCTCAAGGAGATGAGGGTCTATGATCAACGCAGAATCAACCCATGGCATCCCCTGTCATTCCAACAAGAGGGAATTGGTAATTTGTCTTGACTCATCCATGAGCAGGCTAGACAACACCAATATTTCGTCTCTCACCAAACTGTCTACCCACAATCTCCTACGATGAGTTTCACAATAACGAGTCACAACACGCAAAAAACAGGAGTGACGAAGAAGAAGTCAGATCTTCTCGTTCAAAAAAGGCGCTTGGTTAGCATCTGAAAACACGAGAAAGAGATCTCTGTTAAAAAATCTGACGAAGCAAAATTTTTGCATCCAGTTTTTATCTTGAGATTCGCTATATAAAAATTTCCAGCGAGACTCCCAGTGGGGTTGAAGCTTATACCAGCCGTGAGTAGACCCTTTGGAGCTACATCGCCCTAGAGAGAAAAGAGCTCATAGAATCTCCAAGTCAAAACGAATACAAAAAAATCCTAACAGAGAAATTAGGACAATTACAAATCGCCAGACACTTGGGATAAGCAATGGTGGACGAATATTCCAATACCTCAAAATCTCCATCAGTGGACCCGTAAATGGAATCTTCAAGCCATATTTCACACACTGTCTGTACATCAGAATGTAACCCTCGGGGACAGTACTCGCTTTATCTTCTTTACCGGGCAATACAAGCTTGAAATCGCTTTCGAGCAACATCTCCTTTTGGACTTCTGATAAATCTTCTTCGGTCATGGTGTTCTGAATGTGGTCTATATTGCGCAACAAGGAAGCATCTTTCGACATCTTTGTTTGAAAAGGAAGTTTTTTTTTTTTTTTTTTTTTTTTTTTTTTTTTTTTTTTTAGAAAAGGCCGAAAAATGGTATTCTTTGAATGACGTAAACCCTTATAAGGCGTGTGGAAGACGGTTCACGGAAATCGAAGCGATTGTGGTCACATTAAAAAGTTCTGTGCCTTTTTCTTTCATCATAACTCATGACGTCTCTTTGGCAAGAGAGCCATGAGTTTGGGGTAAATGATTAGACAAGGTCCCAGAATCAAATCCAAGGGAGGCCTGTGCAGAAGTCCCATGAAGGACAATTACCGGTTGAGGTTTGAATATAATTATATACCGAAAGATCTCAGTCGCCAATGTCTCTTGAATGATAGGGTCTTAGTCACCCAGCCAACCGAACGGCCTTAGCCATCCAGTCAACCGAATGCAATTTGGTTGACGAAATTAATCACCCCGATCGGGCATCTAATCGATCGCCCCTCAACCGAAGGAGTTCTAATGACCTCTCATCGATCAAGCGACCGATCGATAGCTAACGGTTCTAACAATCCAGAAGGAAGGTCAAAGTACTCCACCGACTCCCGTCTCTTATCACAAACAACATCTTGAGATCTTTGCAGTTAAGGAATGAAATTTTCCAAGATTTTGGTAGTTTTCAAAAAAGATGAGGATCGCAATCAATTTGAAATATGGAATATCCGAGATTTCCGAATTAGCCCGATAAAGAAGATAGGGTTAGAACATCGTAGCTGCGTCCAACTCACAAAGGTATAAAATATCTTAAAACTTTCCACAACATGTAGACTCTCTAGACCTTACACTCTTGACACATTATTCACAGGGAACGACTTTCCCTCAACTCTTAGTCTATTTTTCCTTTTTATACGAAAATCGTTTTTTCTAATTTGAGCGTCGGAGTCTCTCCGCAGGAGCACCCTCCGGTAGTTTTTGCAGGTGCCACATCCCTTTGGCGATAACCACTTGGGTTTGTAAAGAGTCGGTATCTGTGGAGTCAAAACCCACCTCCAACAACCACTATTTTTTTTTTCTTGTACTTTGAGCCATCTGGACTCAACCTCACGATTAAGCTGTGTCAGCCCCGAATTTCCCTCAACAGTCAACACTCTACATAAGTAGGTACTGAATTCGGCCCATCTCAACCCATTTCCGGCCTATAATTTATTTTTTTTTTATATTTCCACCACCATTGTTATTCAGAATTATATTTTGACTAATCTGATTCAGAATTACATTTGTTTTCATCGTAATTTTTTCTATTCTTAAATTTTAAATCTCAAAATTTGATTAAAAAATCAAACATTTCATTCCATTAAGACGACTATTCGTTAATATTTCTGCTCTACTAACAATAATGGTAACCCATCGTATTCCACAAGAAAACAAAGGGGTTTTCATTATATGACAACATTATAAACACAAACTGGTGATCTCTGCAAGGAATTACCAATCTCATGAAATCGCTATCCAAGAGTATTATAGATCTTATCTCCAAATTATTAGTGACACATTTCTCTCTTATTAAAATAGTCCTTGTCAGGTCTGCACTCCTTTATGCCCTTAGAAGGGAAGACTGTCATTCCTTTTCTTCCATATTCAACCCGAAGAAGACCTGCACAGAGATAGATTTCCAAGGGACATTACGCTCCCTCAAACAACAAGAGAGGCTCAGGTTTTTGTTAAGCTAAGCAGTCAAATCTGAAGTGAGGAACAGCTTCCCAGAAGATGGGCATTCAAACGAGACCTTGATCTTAGTATAATGTCCTTGTCTTTTAAACTAAACATTCACCTTCTGCATAATTTGGAATAATCTTTTGTGAATTTATGTAAATTGCAAAAATTGTTTATAATATTTGATATTAACATATGAAAAGTTGCAAAAAGATATCTGGTCACTAATAAGTTTTTGCAAATTATATAAAGAATATTAATTCTAACTCTGAAACCCTTAATTCTGTGATACTTCCTTGTCAATTTTTAGTAGTTTTTAAATTCTTAGATGGGTAGATAAATCAACATTTTTTACTATGTACTAAATTTGCACCAAAATAGTTCTCATTTTTCTTTTCATTTCATTCTCATGATCATCATGAAATTTTCTTGCCCATGCATTTCATTTGGCCTTCAATGAAATTTTCGTTCGTAACATTGCAAAGAAAACAAAAGGAAAATTCTATTATCTTTGTTGAAGGTCTCATCTTTCAAATGTTCACTTATTCTTTTCTTATTATTTCGACTAAATTATAAATTTTTTATATATAAGAGAGACTTGAATTTGAAAATTCTAAAAAGAAAACGATGATATCAATTGAGTTATAACTCATTGATAATTATGAAATTTTCTTGTCCCGACAACTTGCAGAGTGAATATAAAGTAACAAAGGTTCATTAGGGTCTTGCTTACATATTTCTTTTATTAAAATTTTCTTGCAAACCTTAGTGAAAATTCCATGGATATGAATTTTCTTGAAATTTTATTTAAGACTTAGTCACAAGTTAAATCTCTCAAAGGCACTGTTTGGAATCAAATGAATTCTTTACATTTTTTTTTAGATTTTATTTTTAATTCTAAATTTTATTATTTGAAACTAAAACAATAAAATTAAAATAAAGTAAATTTCCTTTTTAATTCTACCAAAATTAACTTTCTCCTCTCTCTTTCTCCTCTCTCTCTCTCACTCTCCCTCTCATCTCGATCGATCTCTAGTGCAAAAATGATTGATGTCTCTCTTATAACTGTAAATAACCAACTAAACAGGGATAGGTAAACGTAGAATGCATGCAGGCATGGTAAATTATAAAGTCTCAAAAAGATATCGAAACATAAAATAACAAATATCCAGAGTTTACAAAATGAACCAAACAAATGCATGGAAAAATTGAAAATGATTTGAACGTCTGAAGTCATAAGTGAACCACTGGTAGTCTCACTATAGATGTCCCTTCACTCATCGGGCAGCCTTTGGAAACAAGAGTACCACCAATCGACTCCTTGTCCTCGCACATTGCCGGATTCCACAAGAAAAGGAAGGGATGAAGATGGTATGCCTAGTCTCCGAAAGGACAATTCAGTGGTAGTAACTTTTTTCTAGACTCTATAATTTAGGGGTTCGATTTCTATTATTAAAAAAAAAATAGTATAGTATAAAAGATTAAAATAATAGTTTCAAAAACATTTTATGCAACAAATACGATCATATGCCTATCAGAAAGCAAAGAGGCCTAACACAACAATGGATAAAACAGTCTCGTATCACAAACATACAACATGTACAATTAGAGAATGAACACATAAGCCAACCTAGGGTTTGGAATTGAGCAGGCACCACAGATTCCAGCAGGCTAAACAGGCCAAAACAGTCCAAACTAGGTCAGATCGGGGAATTGAACCCAACTGGGTTAGATTATGCTTACCTGGCCAACTATGGTTCAAAGGTCCACAACTGGGTCAAATTAGACAAAGAACAACGCACAAGCAACAAAGCAACCGAACACAAAAATTAATTAATATTTCCCAATTTCGGAAATTTTTTTCACATGTTAAATAAATTAATATTTACACATAAATTTTTCTATTTTCTATATTTACATATATATTTTTTTCAAATTTAATAAATTATTTATTTATTTAATTATAATTATTTATTTTTTATATTATTTTTCTTATAATTAATAATTACATATTTAATCATTTTAAATTTATATTATAAAATATGGATATTTAATTATTTTCATAAAATAATTAAATTTATATAAAAATACTTATATTTTATATTTATGTATTTGTTTACATTTACGTTTCTTATATTTTTACGAAATGCCTTTTTCCGGTATCATTTTGTATCTATTTCTATTTTATTATTTCTATTTTCATGCAACCTATCTCTCAACCTAGAAGATATTCTATCATGAGAATTTAAAATGATACAATAATCAAGTAAAAAAAAAATCGATATACATCAAATACACAAATCAATAGGATTTGTACATATTTGTGTAAATTTATAGATGTGCACAGAATGTACAGATTGTATAGATTCCTACAAATTTGTATATATTATAGATTTGGATGGATTTGTATGGATATGTTATATTAACATATTTGTTAATGTTTTTGTTTTTTATATTTTTACAAAATGTATTTTCCTGATATCATTTCTATTTTTTCATTTTCATTTTTGTGCGATCTCTCTTAAGATATTGTAGCACGAGAATTTTAAAATGTTACAATAATCAAAGAAAAAAACAAAATTAATATATATGAAATCCACAAATCAACAAGATTTGTACTTATTTGTGTAATTTTATACATGTGCATGGATAAACAGATTGCATAGATTCCTATAGATTTGTATACATTATAGATTTGGATGGATTGTATGGATCTGCTATATTTACATATTTGATTATGTGTTTGTTTCATGTATTTTTACTATATGCATTTTTTAGATGTTATTTCATATCCATTTTTATTTTTTCATTTTAATTTTCGTGCAACCTATCTCTTAACCCGAAAGATATTGTATCATGAGAATTTTAAAATGTTACATGAAGTAGAAAAAAATCAATATACATCAAATCTACAAATCAATAGGATTTCTACATATTTATGTAAATTTATAGATATGCATAGAATGTACAGATCGCATAGATTCCTATAGATTTGTATACATTATAGATTTGGATGGATCTCTATGGATCTGTCCTTATGAAGATTATCGGGAAAGTATAAATAACATTATCTTTTTATACAAATTTTTTATTTTTTCATATTTGGAAAAAATAAATAAAAAAAAAGTTTATCAATAGCCCAAAGCAACTTTAACATTTTTGCCTATTTGGCCCTTTACCTCATCCCATATTTACGCCCATATCATTGATTTGTCACATCTCTCAAACACCTCTCTAGGGCCATTTTATAGTATTTTGTTCATGTAAAACTATAAAAATTGAAAAAAAAAAGTCTATATTATAAGAAATGGGAAAAAAAAACATTCACAAAAGAAGTAATAATATTTGTATTTTATAATAATTCATTAATTAGAAACCCATCTCTTACGTAGATTGGGAAGAGGCCCAACTAAATTAGTATGGTTGACCGAGCATTAGTGCAATCAATTATTCTATCACGGATATTCATGAGGCCAATGTACTCTCGTTTCACTACAAGCATCTTTTTTTTTTTTTTAATTTTAAATTCGAACCTTTTCCGTATATCAAAAAAATAGATATTCATGAGATTAATGCTCATTAACCATGTTAGGATTAAATCTTGACAAAAAAATAAAAAAAATAAATAACTTTTGAATATGTAAGATTTGGTTTTGCAGGATAACTACTAATCCCATATGAATCAATACTAATTCTATATATAACAATACTCATGGATACAATTGAAAAAAAAAAAAAAAAAAAAAACCCTAATATAGTGCATAAGTGTAGCTGAACTTTAAATAGAATACATTATGATTCTGTGGGTATATTCACTTCTAACACTGGCCATCTAAAATCCCATGATTTTTTATCCCAACCAGCTATATTTTTCCTTTCATTGATATCCCTCGAATCCCATGCATGTTCTGTAATAACAGGACCACTCTACTATAAACAGTGCACTTCCTACCTCTTCGCTTCCCACATTGGATCTCTCTTTCAGCTTCTCATCTCCCAATGGCTAAGCCCACTCTCCCATCTTTCATTCTGGCTTCTCTTGCTATGTTCCTTTTACTCTCAACTCTGGTATACTCGGACAACAACATTTATTTATTTTGATCTAAACTCTTCACTGAACACTTGGGATCCTAAACTTATGGTTTTTCCTTTTAAGCCCATTGCAGGTGGAGATCTGAAATTTACAAACGAACGTGTGCTTGAGGTAAATCTCAAAGAAGGTTATATTTTCCATGGCATCAACTCTCTTGCTCTCTCTCTCTCTCTCATGATTTTTGATGAATTACATTGAAGGACAAACATTATCAAAAAGACATGGCGCATCGCTAAACCTTCATCAAATGAGACTGCATTATCGATCTAACAATATATGATATGTTTGCGAATATGCGAGGATTGATTGTAGCATACTAAGCATGACCTGCTACTACCCTGACACTCTCATCAACCACGCCTCTGTCGCCATGAATCTCTACTACCAAGCCAATGGTCGTAACATTTGGAATTGTGATTTCATGAATTCTGGTCTCTTTACCACTTCTGATCCAAGTAAATAAACAACTTCAATTTTTTTAAAAAAAATTATATACTTTGTCTTATAAAGCCATGTGTCACATATTTTGTTTTTTTTTTTTTTTTTTTGCAGGTTATGATTGCTGGAAGTTTTGAGTCACTACCAATGGTGAAAAAAGTTTGAAATAAATTTTAGAAGAATTAGTATTTGATTTCTATATACATGTATATGGAAATGGCATCCAGCTCTTTTTCATGTGATTAGTTTATTTCAAGATATTGTCTCTCTGTATTTTCGACATTCTGCTCTTTCTAATTCATCATTTTATAAATAATTAAAGGCTTTCCTTTTGCATAATTTGGAATAATCATTTTTGAACTTCTATAAATTCAAAATATTGGGCACCGTACCCCTTAAGTGAGGTATCAAGATCGTGTTTTTTGTGTGGAGATAGATTTATCTCTTAAGAGTTCAATCCAATTCATAACGAATTTACTCAGATTTAATATGATTTCTGGATATAGATAGTTTATACAAAAAAATGAATTCCTAATATTAAGTTATATAGTGAGATATTAAATTATGAAAACATGCCTTAAAAAATTGTTTAATTATAAGTTTTGAAAAATGTTGCAAGAAAAAGCTCGGAAAAGAAAAGCGAGTGATTCTCACACTCAAATTCTCAAAATTTGGAGCAACTTCCAATCATCAAATTTGAGAAATAGTCTAACTCCCCATAATTAGTTTGGCATTAGCTCCAAGTTAAACATTAATTATATAACTAACTTTAAAAATAAAAATTTATCGAAAATCGCAATGTGATAATACTATAAAATTTTGTCTAAAGTTGAATGAATATTTGACAAAGATATCTGATAATTACCATTATATTGAGTATCACCTCAATTTTCCATGACTGCATATTTTGTAGTTTACACTATGTTTAGATGGAAAGATTTGGAAAAAAAAAAGAAAATATTATAAGAGAAAATTGTTTATTTTCTTTCGTTTGAGAGTTTTATATGGGAAGAAATGAAATGAAATGAAATAATTTTTAATATAAAAAATTTTCTTTCCAAAAGTAAGAAGAAAATGAGAGAAAATGAAAAGAAAAATGTGTTTTATAAATATATCAAATTTACTTTTCAATAGATAAAAGTAAAACTTTTTATTCCCAAAGAATTTCATTTATTTTCTTTTTTTTTTCTATAAAACTCCCAAATAAGATGGAGAGAAAATTATAGTTTTTTCTTCTTTTCTTTTCTCTCATAACTAATCTTTTCTTTTCTCTCCAAAACTTTCAAACATACTGTTAGTAAATATATTACTTCACAGATCACCGTTATAATTTTTAATCGGTTTTTATCAGTTGGGTCTTTTTGTATACTAATCTTTTTAATAAATAGCATAAACGTGACCTTGATGTAGCACATCAACTCTAATTTATTGGAATTAATTTTGTATCGATTTCTTCTAAAATTAAGAATTTAATATATTTCTCCTCTAAAATTAAGATTTTATCTAAAATTACTATACAATAAAGTTCGCCTTTTAGTTTCTTTACTTTTTTTTGCGGAAATTCTTTGCTGGATTCAAGTGCTTTGGGTAGCCATGGAAACGGGACCATTTAAGGAGCCCATATTGGGCTTTTGTGATTTAAACTGTATTTATATGGGTCAGAATGCATCGACTAAGCACAAAATGGTCCAAAAGAAATTGGCAAAAGCCCCGTTTAAATCAAATATGATTTGCAGATATTATGAGTATATTCGAATCAAATCGATCCTGAATATCCCTATATTTGAATTCAAACTTGATTTTTTTTGCTCGACTCGAACTCGACGAGTAGTATATAACAGGGGTTCGAACTCTATTCGATTATATAACAAAATGCTCAAATTCGATTCGAATTTGACTCGAAAACTCTATTATTATATAATATATTAATATATTTTATTTTTATATTATAATTATATTTAAATATATATAATATATATTAATATATGTAATCGGGTTAGTCGTCAAGTTTTCGAATATAAAATTATACATGACGAACTCGACTCGATATATGACGAATTCAACTCGAATTCGGTCACATTCGAGTCAAGTCGAGTCGTTGATCGAGCGGTTCGGACCGTGTAACAATCCTAGTATCATTTGCATAGAATGTACAAATTGTGTAGATTTCCACATATTTTGGATGAATTTGAATGGATCTGCTATATTTACATATTTGTTTAAGTTTTTTTTTTTTCAAAATGCCTTTTATGAATATTATTTCGTATCCATTTTTATTTTTTTATTTTCATTTACCTACAACCTTTCTCTCAACCTTAAAGATATTGTAGCATGAGTATTTTAAAATATTACAATAATCAAGTAAAGGAAAATAAAATTATTATATATCAAATCTGCAAATCAACAAGATTTGTAAATATTTGTGTAAATTTATAAATATGCATAGAATGTATAGATTACATATATTCTAACATATTTGTACACATTATAGATTTGGATGGACTTGTATGGATCTGTTATATTTATATATTTGTTCATGTTTTTGTTTCTTATTTTTTTTACAAAATTCCTTTTTCAAATATCATTTTGCATCCGTATATATTTCTTCATTTCTATTTTCATGCAACTTATCTCTCAACCTCTAAAAGATATTATGGTATGAGAATTTTAAAATATTACAATAATCAAGTAAAAAAAAAAACAAAATTAATATACATCAAATCCACAAATCAATGGGATTTGTACATATTTGTGTAAATCTATAGATGTTGTACAGATTGCATAGATTCCCTACATATTCAAATGCATTGTAGATTTGGATAGATATGTATGGATATGTGATATTTACCTATTTATTTATATTTTTGTTTTTTATATTTTTATAAAATGCCTTCCTTTGGTATCATTTCATATCCATTTCTTTTTTTTTTTCATTTTTGTTTTATGTAACCTATCTCTCAACCGAAAAGATATTATTATATGAGAATATTAAAATGTCACAATAATTAAGTAAAAATACACAAATCAATAGAATTTGTACGTATTTATGTAAATTTATAGAATGTACAGAATGCATAGATTCCTACAGATTTGTATATGTTATAGATTCGGATAGATCTGTATGGATCTGGCCTTATGATGATTATTGAGGAAGGGTGAATGACATTATCTTTTTATATAATTTTCTTACCTTTTCATGTTTTGAAAAATTGAATAAAAAAAAGTTTATCAACAGCCTCAGACAACTTTAACATTTATTGCCTATTTTTCCCTTTACCTCATCCCATATTTATGCCATTATCATTGATTTGCCAGGTCACTCAAACACCTCTTGAGGGCCATTTTATTATATTTCTACTCTAAAATTAAGATTTTATCTAAGATTATTATACAATAAAGTTCTCCTTTTAGTTTCTTTACCTTTTGTCTTTGGGAAAATTCTTTACTTGGTTTTGGATTCAAGTGCTTTAAGGTCAAAATGAGCCTATCCGAGGAGCCCACATTGGGCTTTTGTGATTTAAATGTTACTTATATGGACTAGAATGCGCGGGCTAAGCCCAAAAGCGTCCTTAAAAAATTAGCAAAAGCCCCATTTAAATCAATAGATTTTGTACATATTTGTGTAAATTTATAGATGTGCATAAAATATACAAGTTGTATGGATTCCTAAAGATTTAGATGAATCTGTATGGATCTATCATATTATTTACGTATTTGTTTAGGTTTTCATTTTTTATATTTTTACAAAATGGGTTTTACCAAAAATCATTCTGTTTTTTCATTTTCATTTTCATGCAAACTTTCTCTCAATGTAAAAAATATTGTAGTATGAGAATTTTAAAATGTTACAATAATCAAGTAAAAAAAAAAACAAAATTAATATACATCAAATCCACAAATCATTAGGATTAGTACATATTCGTGTAAATTTGAAGATGTGCATAAAATGGATAGATTGCATCAATTCCAACAAATATGTATACATTATAGATTTGGATGGATCTATATGGATCCACTATATTTACTTAATTGTTTACGTTTTCGTTTCTTGTATTTTTACAAAATACATTTTTCAGATATTATTTTGTATCCGTTTATGTTTATTCATTTCTATTTTTGTGCAACCTATCTCTTAACTTAAAAGATATTATAGCATGAGAATTTTAAAATATTACAATAATCAAGTAAAAAAACAAAATTTATATACATCAAATCCACAAATCAATAGGATTTGTACATATTTCTGCAAATTTATAGAATGTACAAATTGTATACATTCCTTCTGATTTGTATACATTATAGATTTGGATGGATCTGTATGGATTTGTCATATCAGCATATTTGTTTATATTTTCATTTCTTGTATTTTTACAAAATGTCTTTTTCCGATATCATTTTGTACCCATTTATTTATTTTTTCATTTCCATTTTATGCAACCTATTTCTCAATCTAAAAGATATTGTTGCATGAGAATATTAAAATGTTACAATAATCAAATAAATAAACGAAATTTATATACATCAAATCCGCAAATCAATAGGGTTTGTCCATATTTGTGTAAATTAATAGAATATGTAGAATTGCTATAGATTTGTATACGTTATAGATTTGTATGGATATGGCCTTATGACGAGAAAGTGTAAATGACATTATCTTTTTATACAATTTTTTTGCTTTTTCATATTTAAAAAAAAAAAATGAATAAAAAAAGTTTATCAACAGCCCTAAACAACTTTAACATTTTTTGCTTATTTTGCCCTTTACCTCATCCCTCATTTATGCCAGTATCATTATCCAACTCACCCTCTCCCCTCTTCTTCCCCCCTTTTTTTTTTTTTCCTTTCTTATATAAAAATTTTGAAAAAAAAAATTATATTAAAAAAAAAAAATCATCCCCAAAAGAAGTAATAATATTTGTATTTGACAATAATTCACTAAATTAGACATTCCTTTTTGAAATGGGGAAAAGGCACAACTAAATTAGTAGTTGACCAAGTTATTCATGTAGTCAATTATTATACCATAATATTGAAAAAAAAAAAACCCCCCCCCCTCTTTTTTTTTTAAAATTTTTTCTTTGTGTCTCTTTCATGTATCAAAATCTGTATCATAAGAAATGGAAAAAAAAAATCATTCACAAAAGAAGTAATAATATTTGTATTTTATAATAATTCATAAATTAGACATTCATCTTTTGCGTAAATTGGGAAAAGGCACAACTAAATTAGTACGGTTGACCAAGTATTAATGTAGTCAATTATTCTACCATGAATATTCAGAAACCAACTAATACCATCTGTTTTTCTTTAAAAGTCTTGACTTTGAGTCTCTTCTGTGTATCAAAATATGGATATTCATAAGATTAATGCTCATTAATCAAATTATGATTAAATCTTGGTAGAAAATTTAACTTTTGAATTCGTTAGATTTGATCTTGTAGAATAACTATTAATCCCATATGAGTCAATACTTATATTAAGTACATTAATTACTAATTCTATATATATATCAATACTCATAGAAACAATAATAAAAAAAACTAATATGATATATAAATGTTTTTTTTTTGTCACCGGGAGGATTTAGCGTCTAAAGGAAGCCATCCCCTTAACATCACTCAACAAAGCTTGATAAACCTCTAATAGAGGCGATACAAGATCATGAGTCCCTAAAGGAACTGAATGCTCCATTCTAGATAGAATGTCAGTACAACGATTGCCTTCCCTTGGGATATAGCAGATCTGGACCACATTAAAGTGTCTAATCATTGAAATGCACTCTCAAAGAATATGGTAATTTGGGTGAGTGGGAGGAACGCTTAAGGAAAGAGCATTCACAATCTCCATAGAATCTAGCTCCAAAATGACCGGTGAGAGAGCACGACATTGGAGGAACAAAAGACCCTCATAGACTTCACATAGTTCAACATTATTTGTATCAGATAACCCAACATTCCGAACAAATCCTTCAATCCAAAGACCTAACTTATCTCACAGAATACCACATGCATCTACTCGAATGGAACCTGGGAGGGACGATCCATCCGTATTTAATTTATAATACCCCGGAGGGGGAGGTTCCCATCGGATCTAGCGACCCTTTAGAATAGTTTAGAAAGAATCCAAATGAGCCAAGCACCAATCTCTAGCATGAGCATAAGCTACTTGAACAACATCATCTGGGGAGAATTGGTAATAATAAAAAACAACTCGGTATCTCACCTTCCAAATGGACCAAATAATGGATGTAAAGAAAATCGACCGAGGGATAACCCAATGGATGGCTTGAGACCTACAATTACTCCTCAACTAGTTAGAAATCTGGGACTGATGCAAAACCATATAGGTTAGCTGCGATCTTCCTAGGAAAATCTCCTAAATCAAATGCACCTGTTCGCAATCCTGAAGAAGATAAGAGACTTGTTTTCCGCTCCAGACCATAAAGAGGGCAACACAGATCCATAGTCAAACCTTAGTGGAATCAAAGGAAATTTGTCATCACCGAATCAAGAGTTAATAAAGATGAACAACTTTGCTTGTTCTTGGCATTTGATATGCGAGATCCACTTTCAAGATTCAGATATATCTGAATCTACACCCCTGTCTCCGAGTAAGATTATAAGCTAATTTTACACTAATAGTATGTTTAGAAGTTTTGGAAAAAAAATAAAAGATTAGTTATGAGAGAAAAGAAAATGAGAGAAAATTATAATTTTTTTTTTATCTTGTTTGGGAGTTGAAAGAAAAGAAAATAAGTGAGATTCATTGGGAATAAAAATTTTTATTTTCAGCTTTTAAAGGGTATTTTTGGAATATAAAAATATTTTAACTCTAACATTTTCTTTTCTTTCCATTTCTTTCCACTTTTGGAGGAGAGAAAATTTTAAATTGAAATCTCTCCAAATCTCTCATTTTCTCTCCTATTAAAACTCTCAAATGAAAGAAAATCATAATTTTCTCTCCTAATCTTTTATTTTATCTCTAAATTTTTTTATCCAAACAACCTGTAAATGAACCCGAGGTAGAGGCCGTCCAGCAAACTACATTTAATAAAGATGAATCACGGGGAATCATAATTGCACGGATCTCCTTTACCAGTACAGAAGGTAAAATAACAGATAAACTCTTCAGATCTCACTGTGGGTATTAACACTTATAACACTAGCCATCTAAAATTCCATGATTCTTAATTGGAATTAATTTTGTAGTTTAGTAAATAGGTAACTTCTCGTATCATAGTTATGGTTTTTATTAGTTATTAGTTTTTTTTTTTGTAGACTAATCTTTTTAATTAATAGTATAAATGTGATCTTGATACAATACATTAGTTTTGATTTATCCGGATTCATTTTGTATTGTGTTCAAAAATTATGAATTTATTATATTTCTATTCTAAAATTTAGATTTTATCTAAAATTTCTATAATAAAACAATAAAGTTCTTATTTTTGTTTCTTTACTTGGTTTTTTTTTTCTTCCTGGGGGGGGGGGGGATTCTTTACTTGGTCTTTCGTGATTCAAACGGTACTTATATGGGTCGGACGGCACGGGCCAAGCCCGAAAGCGTCCTGAGAAAATTAGCAAAAGCCACATTTAAATTTGAAAATCTCGGGAAGGGTTTTAGGAGCAGAGTGGGCGGAAGAAGCTATGGAAGAGGAAGAGGATGAACAGCAACAACCAACCAGTCGAGCTCGTCACATCAAGAAGAGGGCTTTGAAGAACAAAGCTCTCTCCATTTCTTTCAACGAAAAAGATCTTCAGTTGTCTCTCTTTCTCTAAATACACTTTTATTTTTCAATTAAGTTTGTGGATTCTAATTAGGGTTTTATGGTGTTTTTGTGTAACAGGGACTATGTAACTGGGTTTCACAAAAGGAAGAAGAAGAGAAGAAAGGAAGCCCAACAGAAATTGCAGGAGGCACAACGTCGCAAGCGTATTGAGGATCGCAAAAGGGTTGGTTTGAAAACTTCTGATCCTTTTTAATTAAATTGCAGTTTAATTGTTTTGTAGGGACCCCATGCTTAGGTTGTATCATTATTTTCTTTAAAACCCCCAGAGAGAGAGAGAGAGAAGGAAACAAAAATCATATGGTTAGAATTACATGGAAGCTTCGTTGAGTACTCTGGGAGCGTGACATTTAAATGCACAATTTAATCCCAGGTATGCAGGCAATGGATCTTGATGTTACATGATAAAAAACGGATTTGATATTCCTTTTGAGTGACACCCTTTTCTTAAAAATAAAAAATAAAAAATAAAATGAAAGAAAGGAGAAGTGTGCAAAATATGCCGGCTTTTTAGTAATGCTATGCACATATCCTAGGTTGCAGGCGCGAAGCCACAAATTTATATTGGGGCAAAACAACATTCTAAATATGTATTTGGGGGCAAAACAACAATCTACGGGATTTTAACATAACTTTAAAGTCCTGCCAGGTTGTGTAGACACTTTCAGAAATGAGCATGTCTGTGTTTGATATGATACTTGTAACATGATAATGTAAAACTTAAATTTGTGTTGCTATGTCCATGTTTGTGTCTATGCTTCATGGTTTACATCCAATATATACAAAAGAGTAATACTCCCCATTATTCCATCGTACATATAAAGTACATGGCAATGGATTCCAATATTGTAGTTAAAAGTAAAATCCCAAGTAGATGCGTATGTGGTTGTATGAGTTGGGAGTCTGTGTACAATTTTTGTTGTTTTTCCTGTTTGGCAATATGTGAAAGAAGTTATTGTCATTTCTTGCCGGACATCAATAAGCAATTTGTTGATCTTTTAGGTTTTCAAGGTTGGGACCTTGTGGATGAAAGATGCTGAATTACTGTTGGAGATTGTACAAGAGAGCGAAATGTTTAGAATAAGGAAAATGACCAATTCCTTTCTGTTCAATTGAGATTTAACGCTTGTCAGTGTAAAGCACAGGGCTATAATGTCGATGTTGATCAAGGATATTTTCTATGGGTAGGGGTGTAATCAGTAGAGGATACCATGGTAAACAAAATGAAAAAAACTTTTATTTCATCAACTTGCTTGTGGTTTCTTCAAAACTGAAATTTTCCTTGCATTGCCCTTATTATGATGGCTTTTATGTTATGGCCTTGTGGATGAGAAAATACTGGATCTTGTCTTGGAGATTCTATGAGAACGTGAAGTTCTTTTGAACAAAGAAAGGTTCAGATTTTGTTCCAAGCAATTGATAAATTTTGTCTTTTGTAGTTTATTGCATAGGGCAATAATGTCTCTGTTGATTGAACGATATTCACCATAGATATGGTCCAAAGAGGACGGCATGACAAACAACAAACTAACTGGAGGGTGAGAAGAAGTTAATCTTATCCTTTTGGTTGTGCTTGTCAAGAAATTGTCCTTACTTTGCGCTATATATGGTTTCATTTACCACCCCTGAGTTTCGAAGTTCAAATCACAACTTATTTGAAATTCTTACAAAGCAAGAATAAGCAGTACATTAAGGAACTTGTGCATGTTCTTCTGAATAAAAGTAAATGCTCCTTAATTTCCTTATCTATTCAAGAAAGGGGCTTCCCATGGACATGGATGTGAATTGTGACCATTGATTGGGATAAAATTGAAATAGTATCAGGGTTAACAGTGTCTTATTAGCTTTTGCTCTTCTGACTTCCCTTATGTTCAACTTAGTCTTCACATCTAATGCTTGTCACAGAGGAAGCAGGAAAGAGAATATGTTTTATATGGAGGAGCTCCCCCATCCACAGAATCTGGACTTGATGAATCTGGTGAGGATGAGGAGGAGGAGGATGAAACCAAGCCAATAGCATCAATTCCAGGTATATTGCATACCCATTCAAACCATTTATGTGAAAATTTTGTTAAATAAGTTGGATTACAAAAATGGCTATCGCCTTGTACTTGAGAAAAATGGCTTCCTAAGTTTTTCATGGACAGCTTTCATCTTATTCATACAATTTGAATCTGTCACTAGCAACATGTTATATACTAGCTTATATGTGGTGTAATCATTATGAGGCCTTTTTCACTAAACTAGCTGTGATTTGTTAGCCAGTACTGGGTGGCCTTTCCTAATGATCCTGAGCCAGGTTTTCTGGATGTGGATATAACTTCCTCGTCGAGTCTTTGGATTATTTGTTGTTTTAGTTCTCTCCTGTTTTCCGTCATTTTGTTCTTACCTGCCTTCCTGTTGGGTTCTCCTTGGTCTGCTTAGCGATGAGAACTTTTACTACTAAGATTTTCACTGTGTTAACGACCCTGTAAACATTATCAGAGGACCTCATGTGCCACAAGGACAGAGGCACCTCCTTGTGGACCACTCCTAGTTAAAGTATGTTGTCTGAGGCTGTAGAGTGCCATAAATGCGTGTAGAAATATGTGAAAAGTGCACGGAAGTGTACCAATGGGTGTATGATTATCCACCAAGTGGTTACATTTTGTAATATTTTAGGGTTTGCTTGTTAAAATTTGCATGGATGCATATTTTAAAATAAAAAAAATAATAATAATAACAAAATATGTACGTATATTATGTGTGAAAAGTGCTCAAAAGAGTACCAGCGGGTATATGATTATGCACCAAGTAGTTACATTTTGTACTACGTTAGGGTTAGCGTGCTAAAATTTGCATGGATGCATATAAAATGATGACAGTTGCTACCATGTACGAGCACGGTGATATGCAAGTTACTGTGATTACAAGTGAAATCTCCCGCGAAGAAGAGAATGCCACCGGGAAGCCTGCAGCTCCACCCCTGTCAGTTGAAGGGGCTGAGAAGAAGCACAATATACCAGTACAGAAGAAACAATTCAAGAAGGTTGCAAAAGGCAAGTCAAGGCCAAAACTGCAAAAGAGGAAAGATAAAAAGAAGGGGAATCAGAAGAAAAGGAAGAATTAGATCAAGAAAAATTTACATTAAATTTCTTTATAATTGTCCAAGCAACTCGCTGTAAAAATTTGATTTTTTGACGGTTTCACTGCACGGGTGGTGGTGCCCAGTTATGTCTATTTTAGATACTTCGCCATTGACCCATTTTTGTAATATTGTTTTGTAGAGTTTTAAGCTCCATTTTGTATGACCAAGAAATTCTCAAGCCCTTTAAATTTATATTTTCCAACTCTTCTGCATTGAAATTGCCAGGAAATACCAACTTATTTGTCTCCCTTCTTCTGGGAAGCTAAAGATTTATATTGTAAGTCAAGGTTTGGTAAGGGTTTTTGCTGACACACACCCTCTCTCTCTCTCTCTCTCTCTCTCTGTGCGCACAACTATGGTAATGATCCAAACTTTTTGATAAAGACCTTAGTGGATTGCTGATGAAGGTTATGCATGATGTCTCTCGTCTCTGGCATAAGCATTTTGAGGACGCTATTGTAGCAATTTGGGAGTTAATAGAAGCCACTAGAAATTCAAAGCTCCCGGCCCACATTTTCTGACCTTCCTCACTCAAATGACCCCGATTTTTTTTTTTTTTTTTTTAGAAGATATAACCAAACGGGATCGAATCGATGAAATGATGATAAAAATGAAAATAACTTAAAAATTTTTAAGGAGATATAACCCTAAATTTAAAGATACTCTATCGCTTAAATTGTCCCTAATTGACTAAAATAACTTATAAATCAGTAAGATTTTTCCTTTAGTAGGATAATATATATATTTTCTTTTTTCTTTTCTTACAAATATTAAAGATAAAAAACAAAACCAATCATCCTAATATATTTTATTTAATTTAAATTATTTAATTTCAATCATAATTATAATTTCAAATAGGAGATGAAAGAAGAAACCACCAAAATTGAAAAAAATAATTAATATATAATTTTAAAAATTATAACCCTTTTAAAATTATAATTTTAAATGCATATTATATTTTTGCGATGAAGTTAGGTAGTAGCCTTCTTTGATTCAACTCTCCCATTTTTTGGTCAAAATAAAACAGCTCCAACCCAAGTAACACCGCACTATAAGTCACGTGGCAATAATCCCAAAATTATTTTTTTTAAAAAAAAATAATAATAAAATCAGAAAATCCGTCTTATTCTTTGTTTGGGAAAGGAACAACTCACGAGAGAATTATGACACTGCCAAAATTCCAAAAAAAACAAAAAACTGAAATTAAAAATCAAAACCAAGAAATTCGTCTTTTCCCTTGTTCGGGAACCTAACACGAGAGAATGTAATCAGAAAATAAAATAATAATAATGATAATATACCAATAGAAAATAATGATTTTATTTGTTTAAAAACTATATTATATATTATCTTTTTGTTATTCAGATATCGAGAAAATAACATGCAGTAAAATATTCAAATTTACTCACAAAAAATACATTGGAAAATATTAAAAAATTATATCAAATGATGGAATAATATACATTATAATTTTAGAGGTGAAGCCAATAATTTTTAAAGGGTGAAAAATATTTTATAAATTTTTTAAAATTATAAAATTTTAGATTATATATATAATTTTATTTTAAAATTTTATGGAACATCTCTCGCCACCTTCTTAAAGGGGTAATTTAAAATTTTTGTTATAAACTATGAATATCTGATAATCATGTTAGAGTTAACTAAATTAGATTTATACCGAATTTGACTCTTAATGGATAAGCTCTAAGTATATAGTTAATTATTCAACGTAAACTATTCTCATTATTTAATAATTTTTTTGATACACACCTAAATATATATATTGATTGATCAATTAGTTTTATTGAAAAAAGTATAGTTATTCGAATATATAATATTACCTAAATTTTAAATAATATTATTTGATTTAAAAAAATTAAATAGTGTAAAAAGATAAATTTAATTGATATTGACTCAAAGATAACACATACCTGCGAATTTTTCTTCCTCTCAACAAATATTCCGTCACCTTTCCAACTTCCAAAAGCGGTAGTAGCCCACAAAAACGAACGCCTGGGATTAAATCATCAACAGCTTGAAGTGACAGTTATATAGTGCACACATACAAATATATATATATATATATATTTATATAATCATTTCTCTACGGTGCACCTTCAACTCTTTATTTGATATCCTAATTTAATCAATAAATCAATCAAAATTTTAATAATTTTAATAATCAAGATCGATTTCAATTATATATATATATATGTAATCTTTTCTATATATTAATCTCAAATATAAATATTTATATATATAAATATTAACCCTGAAAAACTAAATATTAAATCAGTATTGAGATATAATTAATTAAAAAATAAAATTAAAAAAATGAAGGGCGGAGGGTGAAGGGTGAAGGGAGTCATAGAGATTCGGATCTAAAACACTGGGGAAAGGCAGTACCCAGAGAGAAAAAAGCCATCATAGTCGAGTCAGTGGGACGGTAAGGAAGGTTCCCAGTTATTTCGTTGAATTTTCTTCGAATCTCGTTAAAACGGCTCTCTCTCTCTCTCTCTCTCTCTGTACCCTACCCTTTTTTTTATTCTTATTTTCCCGCTCTCTGTGTCTCTCTTCTTGCACGCTGAAATCCAAGCCAAAAATCAAAAAAATTCTCTCCTGAAAAGACTAAAGCGAAAAGTGATAACAGAAAACAGAAAACAGAAAACAGAGGGAGAGAGTGTGTGAGAATCGAAGGTTCACGTCTATCTGAGAGTGAGAGTGAGAGTGAGAGAGACTAATAATAATGGAGATGCAATCGAGGAGGTATTACGAGGGCTCTACTAGCATGAAACGACCCTTCGATTCTTCCACTTGTGGTGACGATGGACAGCCTGAAAAGAAGCGTCCTGCTCTCGCTAGGTCTCTGTCTCTCTGCTTTTGCTTTTTTATTTTTTGAAGGTTATTTTCGTTCATCGCTTTGAACTTTTGTGGGATTTCAAATAACAAGGTAGCTAGTATACCTATGTTGTCTTATGAAGTTATGATGATTTTACTTTAATCTCTCTCTCTCTCTTTCGAATTTCTTCGAAGATGTTAAGATGATATACGCGAAGCTTTTAGAAACTGTGATTTCAGCTGAGAAAGAGAGCGCAGACATATTCTTCTTCGTGTTTTTATTTGATATTCAACTAATTTTGGAGCTAATCAAATTTCAATTCAATTCTGTCAAAACAAATGTTTTGTGAGAGAGAGAGAGAAATGCTTTTAACGAATATTTTAAATTTTCGAAAAGTGGGAATTCAAATTCAGAAATAGTTAAGTAGGATTTTATCGGGAAATAAATTTGTCCAAACCCTAATTGATGTTTGTCGTTTTGTTAACTAAAGATAGCATAAACATGTGTTCTAATTATGCTACATGCATGTAACTTTTGTGTTAATTTTGATTAATTTAAGGTATTTTCTAACTAATACCTTTTTACCTCAAAAAATAATATGTTTTACAAATATAAATGAAAATTTATTATAAAATTTACACATATTTTCCAACATCAAGCACCCAGAAATTTACTAGTCCTTTGTGATTAATTTGATTCATAAACAATTACTCACAAATTTTTTAGGTATTCTCTGACAAATAGTATAGACCCAGATGAGCATATGTTGGTTTCATCAACTTGTTTGATACAAATCATGTTGGTTTTTAACTGCAGTGTAATAGTTGAAGCGTTGAAGGTTGACAGTCTGCAGAGACTTTCCTCATCACTGGAGCCAATTCTTAGAAGAATTGTAAGATGCATACTCTTTACCACATTTCAATCTTTGCATTATTCTATAACGTCTGCTCTTTTTTTTTTTGGGGTTGGGAATTTTTCAAAGTAGTGGATGCTTGTGAAAAGTTCAGAACGATTTAAATCACCTGACTGATTTGCAGGTAAGTGAGGAAGTGGAACGCGCCCTGTCAAAGCTAGGCCCAGCTAAACTTAATAGCAGGTATATATGAAATCTTCCTTAGTTCTTTTTTTCCTTTGTAATAATCTGTTTATTTGAATTTTAAGGTAATATTGTCCTTGGAGTAACAGTTAAGAGAATATGTAGGTCCTCTCCGAAACGAATTAAAGGGCCAGACGGGAGAATTTTAAGGCTGCAGTTCAAGTCCACTTTGTCCCTCCCTCTATTCACCGGAGGGAAGGTAGAAGGGGAACAGGGTACAGCAATCCATGTTGTTCTTCTTGATGCCAGCACAAGTCAGATTGTAACATCAGGTCCAGAGTCTGCAGTAAAACTAGATGTGGTTGTTCTTGAAGGTGACTTCAATAATGAAGAAGATGATGATTGGACTCAAGAAGAGTTCGAGAGTCATCTGGTGAGAGAACGGGAAGGAAAGAGACCACTTCTGACTGGAGACCTGCAAGTGGCACTGAAAGAAGGTGTTGGGACACTAGGGGAGCTCACTTTTACAGACAACTCTAGTTGGATAAGGAGCAGAAAATTTAGGCTAGGTCTGAAAGTTGCCTCAGGATTTTGTGAAGGAGTTCGTATTCGTGAAGCCAAGACAGAGGCCTTTACCGTCAAGGATCACAGAGGCGAATGTGAGTCTAATACTCAAGTCCATGTTGTTTTCCCGAGTGCCCTTTGGTAAAGGCTTTTGGTGCTAAATCATGCCATTTTGTGCTCTACAGTGTATAAGAAGCATTATCCTCCTGCATTGGATGATGAGGTCTGGAGGCTGGAGAAAATTGGGAAAGATGGATCCTT
This sequence comes from Dillenia turbinata, assembly GCA_037126225.1. Classification (NCBI taxonomy): domain Eukaryota; kingdom Viridiplantae; phylum Streptophyta; class Magnoliopsida; order Dilleniales; family Dilleniaceae; genus Dillenia; species Dillenia turbinata. The sequence continues at coordinate 19,282,384 of JBAMMX010000010.1, read as the reverse complement.
CCACAAGAGGCTGAACAAGGCTGGAGTTCGTACAGTAGAAGACTTCCTACGACTTGTGGTCAGGGATTCACAGAGGTTGCGGAACGTAAGAACTTGTATTTTTTTTTTTTCAAGTAAAAGATTAAATCCATTAAAACAGTAGTTTGATTTATTCCTCTCCATTTTATTGTTGCAGATACTAGGAAGTGGCATGTCGAATAAGATGTGGGATGTACTTGTGGAACATGCCAAGACGTGTGTTCTAAGTGAGAGAGTTTATATTTACCACCCGGATGAGACAGGGAACATTGGTGTTGTCTTTAACCACATATATGAGCTTATTGGCATAATTGCTGGAGGAGGGTATCACACTGCTGATTCTCTTTCTGACGCCGAGAAGGTTAACCTATATTCTGTCTTCTTTCAACGGTCTCTATTGATTTTTGGCTTCTTGAATTCATAGACTTACTAATTCACAACTGTGCAGTATATTGTCTGTGTCTACGAAGTAGTTGTGTCTATCTACTAATAAAACTAGAATCTTGAGAGAGATCATTCTTTTCTTGATCAACCTTATTAATCTGCGGTCGATTTGGAACTTGTAGATCTCCGTGGATGCCTGGGTGAAGCAGGCATATGACAACTGGATGCACGCAATAGAGTATGATGGAAAGTGTCTGTTAAGCACTAATCAGAATAAGAGCCCTGTTGCTTCACAGAATGAAGTTCCAGTTGCTCCCCAAGATTACCTGAATTCATATAATCATCAGCTCAGTTTACCTAGCATGCCTGTGGCGCCAATGGAGCAACCTTCCCCTCATTCAAACCTTGCAGTTGGAGGTAAGTTTCCATATACTTTTTTCAGCCGAGTGAAAGAGCTCTAGAATGGTGATTAATTTGATAATGGGTACACGAGATTGGAACAGCTTTAAACTCTTGGATGACATGATTCTCCTTTACGCAGCCAACATATTAAATATAGATAACAGGAAGTAGGTTGGATAGTTTATCCCAACAAAAGGCAAAACGAAGATTAGATCATTCCTGATTTGGAGTTAAAAGCTATTGCTACTTGTGCTAGCTGTCTGTTACAAGTCAGAGAAGTGTTTCTTCCCCGAATTAGAATGTGTGTGTGTCTACCTGATTGTTGTATTCAAGATTCTTCTATAATGGTTGCTCACACCTTTCAATGTCCGTGTCTGCCAGGTTATAATCATACTACGAGCACTGTATACCCTACACCATCACAGAATGTCGACATAAATGGAGCCATTCCATTTGATGGTACTTTATATCAACCACAAAACCAATTAGCAAGCACTTCACACCAACCCCAGCTTCCAAAGATTGATAATGAATTTGCCCTTGGTCCACCAGAACCATCTGCTTTAAACTTCCAACCTGGTGGCACACTTAATCCTAATTCATTCAGAGGCTTTGAGGATTTCAACCTGGAGCAAGAAATTCGCAAGAGTAGCAACGAAATGCTTGAAAATGAAGATATGCAGCACTTACTTCGCGTGTTTAGCATGAGTGCTCAAGGTCAATCTTTTGGCAACATGAGTGGAAATGGCTATGATAACACACCTTCACACTTTCCGGATCCATCATTGCATTGCCCTTATGATGATGGTAGGAACAATTCAAGTGGCAAAGCTGTTGTGGGTTGGCTCAAGCTCAAGGCTGCCTTAAGATGGGGCATCTTTATCAGGAAACAGGCAGCTGAAAGACGGGCACATCTGGTTGAGCTTGATGACTTGTAGGTACGTTTTTGCCATTCTGCATTAATTTGACCTTAGGGTTTCAATCCCTAACCCTTCTGATTTTTGTTATGCTGGAAATCTCAGCAGGGATTATAAAGGCTCTAGCATAGATTGTTCGGTTCCATGTCATGGTACTTAAGTTTCTGATATTCCTCCGATTCTTAACCTAGCATTAAAAAATAAGTTGGCTGTACAGTTCTTCCTTTGGTTCAGACCTATGCTTCTTGCCAAGAATTGCAGTCACCTGCATTTACTGAATGATTGCTAGGAGTCAGATGGTTCAGGAGGGAGTCGAGAACAGTCATTTTCATCTTCAAATTCGAGCTAATGATGGTGACCTAATTTAAGGTGCGCTCATCAAAAGCCAGAGAATTCACCCTGGTATTCAGTTTTCATTTTAGCATTGGTTTCTGTTTCTTCTTACTAGAAAGTAACTTAAGTAGAAGTTGAGGATGTTGCTTAACCACCTTGTTGTTTGTACTATAGTTATGTCTGTGTTGTAGAATAAATTATCAAATTTCTTTTTGTAACACGAATAATGCATTGAGCTTAAAATGTTCTTAGTTATCCATAATTTCTTGATGTTTCAGAGTGTTTTAAATGGTCTATGGAGTAGGAGATTTAGCAATTTCATGTTATCATAGGATCAGAAAATATTCTTTATTTTTTATCTTATTGTATCAACTAGGTTCAAGAAGAGAAGAGAGAGAAGTGGAAGAGAAGAGATAAGAAAGATAAGAAACAGAAGAAAGGAGAGAGAGTGGTGGCTCTCTCTCTCTCTCTCTCTCTCTCAAATGAGACAGAGAGAGAGAGAGGAAGAAAGAAAGAAATCCATCAAGATGAGAGTGAGGAGAGGCATTCAAAAAAGAGTTCTCTGGCAGGAAAAATTTGGTCAATTCATTTGGAGGCAATACATGTCAATTCACCTAAAATGGCATCCTTTCAAAACTGGCTTGGAATGTTCATGGTTTTCAATCCTCCTGTTGTCTTTTTTTTTTTTTTTTTTGGGGGGGGGGGGGGGGGGAGGAATAGATCGACAAAATTATCCTAAAGGGAAGACATTCTAGGCATATAAACAGCAGTTCCATCTTGGAACACGAGTTCTTTAAGCAACCAAGATCAAGATTACGAGCAAGACATGCATCCCAACAGTACATCTGTTGGACTCTTTAGAGAACATTAGAGATCGGGACGCTCTAATATACAATCTCGAATCTCTATGGCTCTATGAGACGAGGACTCTTCCAACTGTGGCCATAATTTTGAAGCCCTTAATCACCAGACACCGTTAGGGTATTCACCTCAATACAAATTATTCTACCACTCAGATCCCACACTAATTCCAATGCTAAAAGAACCCCTCCCCCCTAACTCTGCCTCTGCTTGGTATACACTGCCATAACCAATATTTGCTGTAAAAGCCATTGGCCCTCTTAAGTAACGGGCTAAACCTTTAGCAACTGCGCAGTTGTCACCGTCCGTTGGACTACCATTCTTATTATCTTAATTCACTAGAGATTTTGGAGATCCCAACCTATAAACCTCTCTGCTCTCAAGGAATTCCCCTACCTCCTGGGTAAAGATCAATTGTAACCCATCACCCCGTTTAAGATAAAAACCACTAGATTAATAGGTTGACATATTCCTTCGAAAATTCACAGGTTTTGCCATTTCTAGATCCACCAAACAGTAACACATAATATGAGAGGCTAAATTGAACGATTCCTACCCAAGCTGTTACTGAGATTAGTAGGGATCCAATTTCCAATTTCAGTGCTCTACAAATTGTAGACGGAGAGGGATTTTCTTTATTAGGCCAACTCCAAATAAAGGGTTGTCCAAAACCTGCCCCACTATCAATCCTATCTACTAACCTACCTTTCTTTTTTCTGGCTAGACACCAAGAGCTCCAAGATTCTTTAGCATGGCAAATCCGCAATTGAATGTCGATAGAAATTATCAAATCGAGAAACATGATGCAAAATAATTTTGCACAATGATTGCCGTAAAAGATATAGAATAGGTGCTCCATGACAAAAACATGGGCACGAGAATTCTTCATCAACAGAGATTTTAATCATGAAGCTGGACGTCAAATCACCCTTGAACGTAAATTGATAGGGTATCAAATCTTTCTTTCCACTGAAAGCCTGGGCCACTTGTTCTTCTTCCAGGCACAATTGGCCCACTCTTATTCAACTCGAATCAGATCTATCTTTCCATTATGGTAAAACATGGCCATACAGATGCATAAACAAGAGTTTCCTATTCATAGACCCTTTCTAAAGGCAGTCGAACAGAATTGATGTAACACCACAATGAATATATTACAAACCAAGCTGCTAATTCTTAATGCACGAAACAAATGGGCATGTATGTGGAACTTCACAAGAGTAATTATGAGCTATAATACAAAAACAGAATGTAAGAAAAAGAAACCAATTCCTTGGTTTACCATTTCACTAGAGCACAAAAATGGCAGTCATTCTGCTTCAGAGAGTTGTTCGTCTTCATCTTCGTCAAGAATATAGACCAATGCACGTTTTCTTGCAGCAAAGACACAAGCCACACCTCGGGATGCTGCAAAAAGATGTATTATTTCACGGTCACCATAAGAAAGACCAGTCAATGTGCAAGAAATTCAATTCTAGGGCAGAGTTTTCCTCCTACTCCTGTGACGGGGTCAATAGTGGTCCCCACAACAGCAAACAGGTGTTTTGAGGCCCGGATTTGCAGGGGTGGATTGGACGGGAAGGAGAAAGGCTAACCCCAGCCTCCAACACACCATGAGCCCAGATCCATCGAGTCGGGACACGTGGCGGCATGGAGCCGACAAACCTTTTCTTAGGTTATCCAACATGTGACAGGCTCCACGAGTAGTCACATCCTAATTATAATTCGTGTCTAACTAAGGTGTAGCCAAACCAGAAGAAAAATCAGTTTTATTGGAAACTCCAACAATATTAAGCCCTATATTTTGAAAGAAATCCTAATTAATAAATATAAAATAATTTTTATTTTGAAATCTTTTAGGAACAATTTTTTAACTCGAGAATTTTACCAACCATATACCAACACCATGTTGATAATAACACTATTTTTTTCATACATCATCCACAATAGCAATTTTAAACTCTCTATCATATTAACCAAACTAACTGCAATTTTCAAAAGAGATTTTGGTTATATTTTTTTTATTTAAATAATGGATCAACTAAAAACATCATTCATGTTAACAAAAGTGCCCATGATAAGAAAAAAAAAATGTTGACATAACTTATCTAATCCCCAAAACAAGAATTAGTTTACAAAGAGACTCCGAAAAAAGAATTATTTTAGTTTTTCAACTTTATAATTAAGATTTTTTCTGTATTTTACTAGTGCACTAATAGTCAAGAAACTTCATTTCAATGAGTTGGATACGGGAAATATGTCAATGATGGGGCAATACTTCCCTGGTCAGCATTATTATCAAAGTACTTGCAATGCAAAGCTAAGTTTTATATATTCAAAAACAGGACGTAAAAATAACATGGCAAATTAAGAGTAAATTTTGCTTGAAGTTTCTTCTAGTATTCGAAAGGGCTTATTTATTAACTTTATGAAGATTAAAAATAAATACGAAGATAACTCAAAGAAACTCAGAACATCACATTCAACGGGTTGGTTTAAGCCGGAACTTAAAAAACATTTCTCTTTTTTTTTTTGGCTTAAGATATTAATAGACAGGATTTTCTGAGTGACATGGAAGAGATACTTACCACTTACAGCTAAAGGAGCCATTACAGTGTGAGGAATACTTCGAACCTTTTCGTTCTCCATTTGCAGGTTCACAACAGAATCCTGCAGATAACAATGTTAACTCAGAAGTTATTAAGAAAGAAAATTACCAATATAAACCCAATTTTTCACTCCTGCGATTGCGAAGTGGAAGCTTATAAAGTGAAAGGAAAGCAATGAGGTTTTTTGTGTTACTTGCTCAAAGCTTTGCCACTTCTCAAAAATATGGTGAAGCAAATATATTAGATATTAACAGCTAGCTTATGACTGGTTAATACATGTACCACTTGTTATCCACTAGGTGGGTTGATTGCCTATGGCTAAGACAGTAGAAAGTACCCGGTCTACATTTACAAAATAATATGCATATACATATACATATATATATATATATATATACACACAACAACAACTTGAACCTTAATCCCAAATATACATACATATATACATACATATATATGTATGTATATATAACTTCTTTTTGGGTAAGAATAAATTAGCTGAGCAGAAACCATATTCTTGGAGGAAGCTTAAATCATGATCTTTGTAAGAACACCAGAGTCAGAGGAATGCCATGTGTTTCTGAAGGTAAAAATTGAATGTTCTGCTTATTAATCAAAAGTTCACATGGGACCTGTTTAACATGGAATAACCATGAACAATGATATACCTTCAACTCATGGAAGTTCCAATAGTTTTGACCGCTGGCTCTTGTAAGCGGAATAAATGGAAGATCGCTTGCTTGTACAACCATCATGCATGAATTTCCAGAGCTCTCAGACATAGTTGTTTCATTCAATAAGAGGACAACTTGACCTTCCTGACATGGTCAAAGGAAAGGTTAGATGGCAGTGAAAATATCAACCCCAGATTCACCACATACAGGTATTCAAGTGCATTACTTTGTAGAATGACAAGTCCACACAGTCGTAACCTTCTGGAACACATAATAATGCAGCTTCTACTGAATCATACCCCTTGAGTCCACTGTTAAGTTCATGCATAAAACCTCTAGCAATACCAATGCAATTTGCGATTTCCAAGTATGAGTCATCAGGCACTCTAAAAGAAATGTAATCATCAAGACTAGGACAACATGTCTGAGTGCTTGAAACAGTCAAGGATGCACCCTGCATGAGAAGGGATAAGCATGATTATTTTGAAGCACAAATGAACCACAACCAGGACTACTTGGTGATGCACATCATACTAATATAATTTCTAATTTTCAACTATTACCGACCAGCGGGAGTACCATTGTAAAACTCCATTTGAACTGTAAAGAACTCCATTTGGATTTCAAATTAGCATAAAAGTGACACAATTGTAACATAAAAGAACAAAATAAAAATTAGTTTGTTGGTAGAGGTTCTTCGAAAATCTAAACCAGTTTACTAGCGCTCTATTTTGAAAGGGCTATATTAAGATGCCTCTTGCCCTAAATGTCTGTTAATGATCGACCATGTGTTATCATTTTAGATTTATCTTGTTCATCCTACGGTTTTACATTATTCAAATTTTCACCTGCTAACTGTGTGTACTCTTGAGTGCAAATTTTTTCTCCACATCCAACTATATGGAACTAGCACATGTCATCTGCAGCCATCTTCCAAGCCCCCATCATCTTCGCAGGAACATAATTTAGCAATAAAAAATGATATTGGCATAAAAAAAATAAGGTAACAAAGACAAAGTTCAAATTGGCCACCCAGGCAACAAGCTCTCAAGTGCTAATCTCCACATCCATACTTCAAAGCCCGGGTCTAACATTATCTTGCAACTTGCAAGAGTAGGAAGGTGACAAACTGTTGATTTAAACATCCTCAAGTTGATAGTACAACCATGAATTTAGCTTATTCCCTTCTGTACATAAATCCTGGCCGGGCCTTTAATCTAACCATGGGGCCTAGCATAAAACCCAAAAGAGTTGCTTTGAGAAACCATTACAGCGGCATCTTTACGATGGTTCTCATGATCTAGACTCATCCACTCACAAACAATTGCCACCCTCAAAATTAGAAGGACAAATTTTTGAATAGCTATTGATGAGAGAAAGCAAGTTAAGAAATGCAACCAGAAATAATTACAGCAAACACACATTTTCATCCACTAAAGGGCTAGGATTCTTTCTAAAACACCAAAGCACTAGATAATATAGATAGATTTATGGAATGAGAACCTACTTTGTAATATGTTATGGATGTAGGTACGTCCAAAGGCTCTGATATTTGCAAAGAAGGAAAAGATACCAAGTGCAGCAAATCTTCACATAGTATCTTCTTTGATATTGTTGTGAAGGGCATTAGAAAAGCGTCCTTAAAACTGAAATCATGGATTCAATAATATTAGGATATACTCAGCAGCAGCAATATTCCTTGCATTAAAAGATGTGAAAAATGCATTTTTGGGATAATCAAGGCAGAAAAATACTCATTAAAAATGTAAATCCCATCTATAGTACTTGAAGCATCGGAATCCAAATTTAGTAACCTTTATCATTCCCCATGTTTCACCATAAAGACAGTCCAATAAGCACAGATAACTAAAAAAGAAGCTGCATCTGTATCTGACCCCACTTTTGACATGAAACTCACCTGATACGTGTCAGATGCTCCATGAAGTGTATCCATTTCAGTACTTGATAAAGTGTCAGTACTCCTCCCATGCTTGAGAGGAAGCTTCATCTAGGCCTTCTTAGGCAACAATTATACACAATAACAGCCTCAACAAGTATTCATTTTGTTGAATAAAATAATATGTGAATTAGCAATATGTTGTGATATCCTCGCAGCTCACGTCATAGAGTTGACCGCAAACTTACTCTCATTATGACCATTAAGTTCTCAAAGCCAGTAACAGATTTTTTAGTGCTGAAAATTCACGTATCATACTACATTTTGTAGTTACATAAATTAGCTTCAGGATCCCCTAACCCCCCAAAAAGAAAAGTAGCTTCAGGATCAACAAGATGCATTTGATGAAAGCAAATCTTATAACAATGATTACCGACACATGCAGATTTTAACTAAACATGCACACAGCATGTACCTAGGACATTTTTCAACTAGTTTCTTTTGATACATTATTCTTCTTTTTCTTTTGTAATCCAAAATGTTATTCTCTTGGCTAAAGGGCAAACCTCGTTGATAGTCACTTTTGAACTTTGCAAACTGATTATTTGCCAAGATCGAAATATATATAATCTACTAGGTGGGCTCTGGCTGCACAAGGTGCATCCGAGGCTCAAAAATTTTTATTATTTTTTTACCTTTTTTATTTGGCCCTATGAATAATTAGGCTTAAAAGCATAGGAATTAGAATTTGCGTACTTGCAAATCTATTAGAATAATTCGTTTCTAATATATACTAATGGAAAAAATTTTTATATGCAGAGTTTAGAATAAATTTTTTATTCATTGGCCCAATGAATAAACTAGTACTGTCAGCAAAGAACAATTTTATTGTTGGTCAGATAAATTAGAATAAATTAGTATATATTGTTCATTGGCCCAAATAAAATTTTTTATAAAATTATTACCCTAATCTAATATATGCTGACTTGCAAATCTATTAGAAAATTTGGCCCAATGAATTTTTTACCATTTTTATTTGGCCCAAGAATTTACAACCCATGAATTATTCATTCTAGTTGTTCTTTGCTGACAGAAAAAATTAGATTTTTTTTTTCAACAAAATTTGTAGATTCAAAACAATTTAAAGTTTTAAGACATGCATTTAGTGCAAATAAAGTTGGTAGTTAGTGTGAATATGGAGGTTGTGAAAATGGTGTTCTAATTTTATTTAATGGGGTCTGAATTAAAAAATAAAAAATAAAAAAAGAAATTGCACGTTTGGATGTCGAGTGAATTGAATGTACAGAGTGAGGACCCAAAGGAAAGCATTTGATCATCAAAACCCATCAATTAAAACATGAAAATGGAATGGATAGCCCTTTCAAAAAAAAAAAAAAAAAAGAAAATCATCTCCTATCTTTCATTATTTTTGTTATTATTATGTAGTCATATATATAACAATATCATTCATTAAATAGATGCAGAGAGTGACGTGGGAGACGAGAAAGAGAGAGAGAGGTGGAGAGACCCAAGAAGACATGTCTCTATTGGATTTTTCACGTGGCAATATCCTATAGGTAGATATACACATTTTTTATTATTATTTTACCTCAGGCTTATGAAATTAATTTAATATATTTTAACTTAATTTGTTTGACCAGTTTGATGGGTTAGAAAATCAAGGCATTTGAGTGTGAGGGTGGTGATTTTAACAAAAGAGTTGTGTTTGTGGGGAGTATTTTCTCTCATTTTGCTAACATGGCAACGTGGGAGCAAACACGAACTTCTTTTTATATATAAGTAGATTATGAAATATGGTAAATTAGTAATATTTTCAAAGAACTTGTCATATTGCTGATATCACTATCTGCCATCTCCATGTCCTATGACTGTATTCAGGCATTATTAAATCTAGTGTCCATGACATCAAGCAGATTATTATAAAGGAAAAGAGGAAATGACTTCTTTCCCCTGGAAATTCATAAAAAGACTTCAATCACATTATTAAACCTTGTGCAGCATATCAGGACAAGAAGAAAGCAAGACTACCTGGACTCTACCAGTTGAAACTCTTTAGCTAGTGTCCTTCGTAAGTATTCAACATCTGAAAATCCTCCAAAATTTACCAATTCTTTAGTTCTTTCCATAGTTTCCCTGCAAGTCCAGCAACACACATGTTGAAATTTCCACAACAACAATAACAATAAAACATATAAAAGTATAATTTGAGTACATGAAACCATTAGATGCCGAGCACAGAATATGGAAAGAATGTGGGCTAGCCTCGAGATTCTCATGACATGTGTCTCCAGATATATCTGATCAGAAATGATTAACAAAAAGCCACTATCTGAGGCCATAACTTCAGTTAATTTAACAGAATAGAGGTGCTTCAGGATCAGGACAGAGGATGCCCATTTAGCATGCATGTAAAAAGTTGATGGATCTGATCTGACTTGCCTCAGTGTGTATTAATGACAAACAATATTGAGAATGGCAGTTCTGAGAACCTCAGAGTGCATGCTATTCTAGGCAACTAACATGCTTTAGTTTGTTTCCCCAGTCCAAGAACCACGGATTTGATCTGCCTTGGCTTTCTGAGTGGTGGTGAACAGAAATTAACCAGACCGATTGAACCAATTAAATTGAATCAAACTCATAGATTCGGTTGGGTCTCAAACGGCTAAAAGTATGGCTTGGTTTGGATTAATTATTAAATTTTTAATATTAGTTCAGTTTAAAGTTTAGAAAAATTTTAAACTATACAAAACTGAAACAAAATAGTCAATCAATAATAGTATTAAGATCGTACCTTCATTTAATGTCTTTTTATATTACCAAATGAAGATTACTTTCCACCACCCACCTACTTTCGATTAGCACTTAGCCCAATATGCTTTTATTTTCCCCATCTATATAATTAGTTCCAGGCTTCCATCCCACTCATTTCTCCCATCATAATTCATTTTTTAATCTGTGTAAACTACCCTCTATAATTATATAACCTACTTGCTTATGTTTTTTGTTAGAATATTTTGTGTTTCTTGGTATTATGGTGACTAATTTTTAATATTCTGAACATTTTTATTTTACTATTTTTGAATAAAATTATTAAATTATTAATTATAAAAAATTATGACAAAATTATATCATAAAATGTTTCAAATAAGATAACACATAAATCAAACTGGTCGTATATGGTTTGGTTTAGTTGGTTTGGTCAATATTATTGGTTTGGTTTGGCTTTAAATTTAGTGGAACCGATCAAGTTTGGTTTGAGTCTATTTCTAGAACCAATACAAACCGCCCCATGCACACCCTATTTCTCAATGTATATTAATGACAACAATATTGAGTGTGGCAATTCTCAGAACCTCGGAACACATGCTCTAGGCTGCTAAAATGCTTTAGTTTGTTTTCCCAGTCTAAGAACGAGAATGAAAACAAGAAACAGCAGACTTCTAGTTCGGCACAGCTATTGAAATACAACTTAACATTATATTTAATAGGAACATGGACTTTCCTAACCAATAAAGATACCATATCTACAAGGCAATAATGTGATCACAAATGAAAACATCAACTTACAAATCCACTCCAATGCAATGATCAACTTTAGAAGGATCAAGCAACTGGCTGACAGGATCTTGATCGTACAGAAATTTCAAAAATATCACGACATGTTCACTGGCCAAATCAAAAGGTATCAGTATAAGATGTAATGAAACAATTAACAATCCAAAAACTGTACAATAATGATTCAGAACAAAAACAAATGCCTGAATCCCAAACCTATTAAAATGCACAGGCTGATCAATTGGCTCCGACATCAAAGTCTTTATGCATTTCAAAAGCCAGCTGAAGAAATTGGAAAACTGCAAGGCAACAAAGAAGGAAGAACAATGTTACATGGACTTCAGCATAGATGATAGCAGGAGACATGTTTCAGATCAGACATGGATATGTACGTCATTTGTAGTTGAATGAAGTGTCCAACACTTACACCCATAACCATGCCATGACCAGGTATGACTGGGCAAAGTGAAAGGTCCATGAAAAATAACAGGAGAGAAATCATATGCTAATGGATGTATTTCCATTAGCTCAATTGTATAAAAACACAACGGAGGTTAATTGCCGAAAGCATTAACACAAGGAAGACATCAAAATACAAAAAGAAACTTTAAAAAGCTACTCGTGGAGACCACAAGAAAATGGTGTGGCGAGCTGAAAAAATTAAGGGAAATCAACAGGCTTGGTGCTTCATTACTTATGTACCACTATACTTGCTTTCCTTTTTTTTTTGTGTGTGTGTGTGGGGGGGGGGTGTCACTGAGCATTAGATAGAAGAATAGGCAACCCTCCCTTTGGCAAAACAATCCATGTTTCAATATATGATAGCAAAATTTTGTGTTTCCCAGTCACTTTAACTACGCATCCAAATGACATACATCTGAAACACTGCACACAATTGACCTTCATAGAAGGTTTATGACTCAAGCTATATTGGAACTTCTTGTTAAGAAACTATTTCCCCTACCAGCACAAGAGCATATCAACTTGAGTACCTACACTAATCATCAAGTTGGATGGCTACCTGCTGCACCACTGATGAAAGAACCCTCATAAACCGTTCGATTTGAACAAGCAACATACCAGCTTTTTCTGTTGCATCACTGATAAGTTTCTCATCCAAACCGATACCTTGGTACCGCGCACGCCATCTTGAGAGGCCTCTCAGTTCTCCCATTCGAAATCCAATAATTTCAGCTGCAGGCTGCAAAGAGAGAATACAATTTTTCAATATCCATACAAACTCATTCCTGGAAGAGCTAAAATTAAGATAAATACAGCCAAAAGGGAATGCAAAGCAACAAATCAACCAGAACTGACAAAATTGCACAGCAACACCACAAGAAGTAAGAAACATGAAAAAGAAAACAAGTACACTTGCCTCAGAGGAGATTCAGACTGATAATTTATTGTAATGCAATCAAATACAGCATAATGTGCACTAGAATGCTAGCAGTGATTACTCTACTCATGAAAGCCTCACAATGACGATTTTAATATTTAATCTGTTGCTACCAAAACCAATAAGTCAACCATAATATTCATTAATAGCATTCTCAAGCATAAATCAGTAACTCATCACAACAAAGAGGTATCAAGTATCCCAACTACTAAATATGAAGGAGAATCAGGGAGAATAAGTCCACCTGTAGATGATCAAGGACTATAAGTTGGAGCTCTTTACCGGCACTACAAACAGCTTTTGAGACACGCTTCAGTCCCTATTGAGCAAAATTTCCATGTCAAATATCACATCATTACATTCATTAGAAGTTAATAACTTCAAGAAGGCTCTGCAGACCAGTTCCCCAAGAGAGTTGACTAAAAACTGGTGAACTGGGGGACTTGTTCGAGCACCATTTAAAAGGCTCAAAAATTCTTCTTGAGGAGATGAGTCCAGTCCTGTATATGCAGAAGGAATAAATTAGCTGAAAAGCAATATAAATGAAAGGAAACCGCATCAACCTCTTAACTTATTGTTTTCATTATCAGTTACCATGGTCAACAATCAAATTTGACAGAGAATCAAATTTCTCATGAAATACCCGCATGGAATCAGACCACTGCTTATACATGCTTGAAAGGGACACTCGGATAACTTCAGTTAAATCCTCAATATTAGAGGCTTGTTGAGCCACTTGATGGAGTTCATTTTTCCTACATCCGAAGCCAGATGACAAGAATCAAAAGTGGAATGTGCAAGTACTGATATCCTACCAAAGTAAAGCCTGAGACAAGATTATAAATGTCCGTAACAAATAAAGTTCAGCTACATTTAAAAGTATTTATAGATAAAATTACATAAAACAACAACGATAAATGGTGCTAAAAAAAATATGGCTAACTGAACCTCCCAACAGAGCTAATAGTGACAATTAAACAGCAAAAAACTAGACTCAGGCAATAGACAGCAGCTTAAAAATTTGAGAAAGTATTTTCTATAACATAAAAACATCTAAAATAACATCTATGCAGAAAATAATAATAAAAAATATAAAAAATACAACAACAGCAGCAACAATATAAATAACAATAACATCAGGAACGAAAATGCAACTGTATTAATTGTAGTTTGATTATCAACCACTCACCAGGAGTTACAGAAATCAAACCATGTTGATAAATTTCAGCAACAGAAAAAGGAAAAAAAAAATTGATAGACAATACATCGTATCTACTTTGACTTAATTTTGACAGGGAAACTACTGGGTCTTGTGTAGCTAGATGGCTTGCTTGATTATCCCCTCTGTTCCTTTTAAGCTTCTCTGAGGAAGAATATCAAACAATTTAAAGATGGTAAAACGCAACAAGTAGCACAGAAAATACAAAACAGCATGATCTATACAACGTAATCTTTTCTTAAAAGCGATGGTGAAGGAGAGCACCAAGTATTTTCCATTAGCATTAAAACTAGCATGCCAGACTCTTATTGCTAAAAAGTCTCTCAGACATTGTGCAAGTGTAGAACAGCAACACAGACCCATAACATGCTACCTATATCTTATCATTTGGACCTGCACTGAATAGCACTTATTAGCTTCCATACAGTTGCTGCAGAGGAAATGTCATTCAGCTCAATATATATAATTGAACACCAGCAAGCCCCTATTGCCCCCTCCCCAAGAAAAAAGGGGTTGTAGAAAGAGTATTTGTATTTGTACCCTGAACAAATATAATGTGTCTGACATGTGACATATCAACAAAACTCATTTTACAGCCGTCGTACAAGTCTTAAGAATACATCATCTCTTCTCTTTCTTTTGAATGTCTAAGTAGTTCTGCATCACCAATCTAATCTTGTTTTCTGGCATCATCTATTAGACTCATGTTTCAGGCCCTTTATCATGTCTTGTTAAGCTTGATTCTCATTTTACCCTTGGAAGCAGGAGCAAGAAGACTAAAAATTTATGAAGGAAAGAGGAGGAACTTGTAACTAGATAACCTGGCCATTCTTTTTCCAGAAAATTAATCATTTAGAAACTAGTTTAGCTATGATCCAAATCTAAATAAATAAATGAATTGCATCTTCTCCTCACAATGCATGTTCTCTAACATGTGCCAAGAGGAAAAAGTCAATTACTTCATGGAATCAATGTCTTCCTTTCTCTCTTGTTCCCTCTGTCTCTTATCCAACCACCGGCAGCCGGCCGGCGATTTAATGTCTAATTGCAATGATCATAATCAGCTTGCCATTAATTCCAATGGCGGCTCGAAGGATCCAATGGGTTTGGAGCAGATCAAAGAGTTAAAGGACGGTGGGCTGTGGATTTTTGGATTAAGCACGGCAGCAGATGGATAAAAAGTTTGAGCACTTCTTATCAAAAAAAAGAAAGTTTGAGCACTGCAAGTGGCATTGGTGTCAACCAAAGATTCCAAGGCTATTGTCGATCAATGCCTTCTGGCATTTGACTTGGTAGGTTTCACAAGGGGTGTTGCCAATGGTCATTATCAATCTTCATCCACGTTCAGGTGGAAAGGTGTTCTCCGGTGGCTGGGGCACGGTTTCCCACATGGTCTTATTGATGGTGGTTCTGTCCCTTGTTTCTGGTGGGTGGTTTTCTTATTTTTGCGTGCCTTCCTTGGGTTTGACTTTGTTGTAATATTTCTTTTAGGTTGTGCCCTTTATGAATTTGTGTTGTTCTCAGGGGCTATGTCCTCCCTCAAGACCCCCCCAAAAAAAAATACAAAATGTATAGAACAGGAAAAAAATAATCTAAATTATTATGTTGACCAGATATTAAGACATGCAAATGGACAACCTATCACTGCTATGCAGCATAAGGAAAGTTACCTTTTCAAAAAAATAGAAGTATCAAGTACGAGGCATTGCAAGCCATTTAAACCACACCCTGCTGTATGCATTTTGCCCAACTTGTCTTCAACAAGCTGTCCCGAGCAAATCAATAATAGATGGGAAAGATCTTTCGACAAAGCCACCTGGGGACAAAAACCAAAAGTAACAACTGTCAGCTTGCTATAGAAAAGTAATTGACTTTTGAGCTTCATTCAAAGTACCCAAATAAACAAATTGGAAAAAATAAAAATTAAAAAAAAATAAAAAAATAGAAAATTGCTTTAACTTCTTTCAATCAAGTTATGCCATTGAATAGCCAGAGTCACAAAATATCAGAGAAAAATGTTAACTTAAAAACAAATGCTTATTGATTCAATAAGGCATAGTTCTGCACATCAGAATCTACTATAATTTTACAGTGACTTTTTCTCCAATTAGCATTTTTCTTTACTAAAAATTTCTTTGCGTTAACCTTCTACTTCCATATTGCCTAAACATTTTTAGCATAAAAAGGAAGCAATATTGCACATTATATATGTAAGTGACACAAGCACAACAAGAAAATGCGTGTGGAGACAAATATCATGTCACGATATAATCATCTGGGAAACACAACAGAAATAATATTATAATGTTATGTCATGCCAATTATCTTGTTGACAGGTTAGAGTTTACTTGGGTATATATTATTTTTAACTTTAATTGATTAAGTAGAATTTAGAAGGCCCTCCGACATTTATTAAAAAAAAAAAAAAAAGAACTTTCAAATAAAATCACAGCGAAAAGATGAATAAACTTGGCGACAAATGCATAACCAAAATAAACTAGCCATTCATATTTTTTTTTCTTTTTGTTTTTAATAGGAAGAGTTGATTTGTATGTTTAAGTATCAAAGTTTGAGCCATTTGTTTTTATTGGTTGAGTTTGGTACATGATTTCCCATTCCTAATAATACTGTCATTATCACTTAATTTTATACTTGTTTTTGCTTAAGCATTGACAATAATTCTGCTATGGCAAAGGAAACATATATATAACCCCATAAAGTACACAGATGCATGTTCAACATTGTGTGTCTTATCAGGACCTGAAAAATACCTCTCGAGTAGACATAAAAGGAAACTCTAATTAAGAGTTGGGAGCCCTAAAATGGTCATCCAGATCAATATGAAATACCTTGTAGATGGATGCACTAAGTAATTGGCAAGCATGTTGGATTCCCATGAGTGGAGTAGAAAGCGAGACCTTGTGTATATTCTGGCAGAACATTTGCATCAACATGCATGTAAGAAGATAATATGTTTATATCAATTATAGTCGAAATACTTCACAACTGTTATATATCAACCAGATTGGAAAAGAAAGTCAGAGATGAACATGTCACATAATAAGTTAACATTGGTCCTAATAGCCCAGCAATGGAGTCGACAAATAAACCTTTAAATAAAGAAAGAGGCCATACTAACACCAAACTGTAATTATTCCATCCAATACATAGTCATTTGGATATAACTGCCAATACAGGTTTTAAGCCTTGGACAGCTAAGCCTCCACTGGCATAGAGGTATAAATCCCAAGCTGTAACATATAAGTAGGGAGATCACTCGTGCATGATATCTAGGTGCCATCCAAAGCTGAGTCCAATGACCACACAGTATGATGACGGAAAATATGGGAATAACCAATTCATGTTCTTGAATATATATCGGAGAAGTAACCAAACGATCAAAAGGGCAGAACATATTGAAGACACTCACTAGTAAAGATCGAGGACATGAACTTGCTATTGCTTCTCTTTGCTAAATAGTTCTCATTGAACTATTGTTTTGACTCTTGTTCCCTCATATGAGCAAATGCATCATAGGAAATGGCAAAGACACCAACAAGAATAAACTGTTAACCACATGAGAGAAGGAAACCTTAAGCTTTTGTCTGGATTCTGTCCCAACCCTATCTTATCGAGACATTGACAACCGAATTGCACATGGCAAACCTAAATGAAGTGATATCGGTACTCACCACACTTCATAACTCTTACCATCCCCCCTCCATTCCCTCCCCCCCCCCCAAAAAAAAAATAATAATAAAATAATTATGTGATTCGAACCCAAAGATAAGCACTAGAAGAAAAGTTTTAGAGCCTTCCCAGCAGAGCACGTCATTGATTAAATTGGAAACAACCACAGAAAAATTCCAAACAGTGCTTTCAGATTATGACTTACCAATTCTGCTATGGGAAAAATTCCAAATATACTGAAGCAAATAATTCCTTTTTTGTCTCCACTGCACAGCATATTAAACCGCTGATGTGAAGAATTTGATAGCTGCAGAAATGAATCTTCACCATCATCTGTGAAGCTGGCATCTCCAGAAACCAGTCCAGGCATCCGGGGAACTCTTGGAGCAGGAGGGAAGAAACGAGAAGTGCGGTCTTCATAAGCTGAGACATTACTATATTCATCCTGATTCTTAATTAAAAACAAATAGGTGTGGAAATTAGAATCATAAAAAATGCCAGTTAATTGTAGCAGACTAATGAAGCTTGAACTGGAAGAATCCATGTATGAAGAGCATAAATGTTTTGAAAGTGGAAAATTTTGAGAATTTTTGAAAGACAACAGGTCTGTGCGAATTGTCAAGAAACGTTTCTAGAAGTAAAATGGTTAAAAGAAGTTTTAGATGATTTCAGAATATTCCAAGTTTGCAAGAATTGTCACTTGTAGGTGATAAAAATGCTGTTTACGTTACCCCAGAAATTTAGTGCAGCAAAGGCAAACAAACTATTTGCCTTAATACACAACGGTGAAGAAATTAAAAAGAGCCAACCAGGTTTCATGGGTGAAAAGGGCATGTCATGTTATTAGAGAGCTAATATAAATATAATTCATCCATGTCAAAGTCATGTTTGTCACAAAAATACATGAACACAAGTATGACCCAAAACAATTGTATTGAGTTACAAGATAAGGAGCTGATTAAAAAGAATGACCAATGATATAATCTATCATTACATATAAATCAACATATTACAGGCCAACCCAAAATCTCATTGTTAGTCGCCTGTTGCACTTACTGACAACAGCATGACATACACTTATATTTGCTATTTATCTTTTGACCAGATTTTCTTTGTAGCTCTGTGTCTCCCACCTACACACTTAAGAGGCTTTAACTATTAGATAAAATGAAAGAAAAAGGAATACATAAACATGCTTACTGAAAGTAGTTGCCCTTCCTCCTCCCAGTTAAGACAGACAACAGCAGCAGCATGTGATTTTGTTCTTCTCAATAGCTTTCCATTCTGCAATATTAAAACAAATTACATATACAAATACAGACAAATTTTTACACGAAACTTTACAACACGTTGCAAATTGATGCCCAGAACATATTTAAGAAACATTAGCATTACCATTTGATATTGGATCCATGACACAAACATCAAACCTCAAGAAAACAGGTGTGGCACAAGAACATTGTAAATTCATAATCTTACTTTTCTTGATTATGAGAGAGAAATAAGCCCCACGGAGAAGAGAGAAAGGGAAAGGAGAATATCTAGGAAGCAAGGAGAGAGGAAGTGTTGGTGCCCTTGTCTATAATTAGCTACTCCCTTGTGGAATCGCAAATTTAAGATCCTTGGCCTCATGGTAGATCACCTTGTGTGACGTTAGTTTCAACCAGTCAGCAAGAAGATGAAACATGTTCTCTTTCCATTAGATGACTCAACACAACTGCAGCTGGGCACAAACTGCTGCACAAAGAGGCCAGCAATGTTCTGATTTCGTTCGATACTTAGAACAACATTTTGCCGGACCTTCCTATTATTGACACAAAAACCTAAGAAGAAATAAACAAGTTTTGATTTCCTCATTGCTATGAATGCCCTCAACTCAAGCCAGATCTACATAAAGAACTTTATATTTTGAGTCATATTCTTTCAACATTAAGGAGAAGACGATGGGTGCAGGAATATACAGATAAACAGAAACCCCTCAAATTAGCATTGCATATGGAAACATCATGAAGAATGACTGATTCTTTTAGATACAATTTCATATACTCACAGATCTTTCAAAAAATTCTCTACTTCCAACATTATTTTACTCAAAAGAGAATGTGTGAACCTGTTTCGGGGGAAAATTAGAACTACAGAAACTTATTCAGAGGCTCCCAGGAGCCCTTTCTAAGCAAATATGAGAAGATTTTCTCATAAAACAGACAAAGTACCACTCAGATGTAAGGTATTTGTATGCAATACAGCTTTGAGAAACTCACTTCCACATCATGCAATGATATGGCCCCATCTTCCAGCCCAGCTGCAATTACTTTTCCATCAGGACGCCAACATAATGATGTTACACATTTACCTATATGGAAGAGAATATCAGCAAAAAGCAAGCATGAGCTAGCAAATGAGTTGTCAGGACGGATTCCACCATAGCAGCACGCATGAGAATAATGACAAGTACACATCATGCCCTTCCACGTAGGATGACTATCAAATTCTAAAAGGCAGATGATAAGAAAATGGACACATTCAAATTTTGGAGCAGTAAAGAACCAGAATCAGGCTGGCCTTCTCCACCATTAACTGTGCACCTTGCTAGGTACAACAACACAACAGACCAGTAATGCATATAGCATGTCAATATCACTTAGTTTAAATCATTTAACAATATGTAGAAAAGAAATGGTTCTTAATAATTAAGATGGAAATTGCAATATCACGTGAATTCCCCTGTAGCATATCAATCAAAGGAAAAGGACTTCAAATATCAAAGCAAACATGGTAAAACAGAAAGCCAGGCCTCCAAAAAACCACTCTAGCTGAAAGCACTAAACTCAATGAACCATTAGTTTACCCAAATTGGGAAGAGCAAATATACACAGTTCTAACTAGACCTGACATGAGCCAGGTGTGGCCAGGCTTCAAAAAGGGGCCTGGCCCAAACAACACATCTATATGTTGCAAATTACATCTATATGTTACATCTATAAGAGAACCGAAGATTCCATTAAAGCAAGACTTTGTACAGATTTTTGGGAATAAGCCAACTACATCTATATGTTGCAAATTACTGAAAGATATGCCAAGCAACACCACAGAGCTTCATAATCCTCAAGTATTAATAGCAAGAAATTTTCTTCAAACTTCAAAGACACTTCTATAAACTTCAAGAAATTTTCAAATCTTTGAATGCAATTCATCTAGCGAGGAAAGCTGAAACACAATATCTGCGACTATCCTTGTATCACTTTTCACAAGCCAATTATTAGCAAACTCAGATTGCAAACAACTATTTCAGTAGCGACCTTTGGAGTGAAAATCCATGTCCATGATAGCAATTAGACAATGAAAACCAATTTCAAAATTCAGTTATTAGCCAAAATGATTCACGGATTAACAACTTGTCGTGGCAAACAAACTCAAGAAAAATATGCAGAAATGAGAACTCCGGACGCAAAACGCATAAATGCTTTTTCCAGTTTCAACTAAATTACCACACTAAAACAGATTTACAACATAATTAATACAAACCAAAAAAAATTTTCCATGCAATGACAATCACTAATGACTGAAGTAAGAGAACTGACTTCGACTAATTAGAATCGCAAGTGGTGAAGTGAAATTCAATCATATGATAACCCCCTGAAAGTTCAATAGGTGTAAAGAAATGGAAAACAGTGAAGAAAATGAGAATAACCTGGAGAGATTGTCCAGAGTCTTTGCCAATTGAATCGATGAAGCACGATCTTGGAGTCTTCGGTGACCATAGCTAGCAGGTCCTTTTCCGGATTCCATTCTGCGATTTTGATCTGCTCAAAAACAATAATTGTTCAGAACCACAGAGAGAGAGAGAGAGAGAGAGAGGGAAGGAGGGAGAGGGAGACCTGAGAGGCAACCGGTTTGTCGAACTGGAGTTGAAAGGGAAGAAATCTTTGAGGTTCGTCGGTTTCCATAGAGAGAGAGAGATAGGGTTTTGGGGTTTGGAAAAATGGTTATCGGATGAGACGCGGGCAGGATTTTGAATTCTAATACTCTTCCCCCCTTTCTAAATTAAAAGGGAAAATTTTGAAAAACAAAATGAGCAACAACATGTCTAAATATCAAATTAAATCTCAGTTTTGCCCCCCGAAATGATTGAATTATATGAACAATAACAAGAACAAGAACGTTGGAAACTCAACTGGATGTTGAATATAAAAATCAAAATATTTTTTATTAAATTTGATTTAAATTTTATATTAAATTTCCTTTAAAATATAAAAAAATAAAAGTAAGTCTTTTATTTTATCAGATCCAATGATAATTGAGCTGCAAATAATATTAGGCATAAAAAATTTTCAAAATCATTCCATTCAAATTATTTTTGTATTATTAACCGACAACACATCTATAACTATTAATAAAAAATAATTGCATATTGAAAATGTACCAATTCTTAAATATTGAAATTTTTTTGTAAAAAAATAAAAATAAATAGGTAAATTGCATACCAACGTAAGGAATAACTTGTACAGATAAATCAGAAGTAAAAGGAAACAATATGCTCTCCCCTTTCTCCACTCCTGGCGCAAAGATAGCCTTTCTCGTTTTCTTTCTTTTCTTTTTTTCTCTCTACCTCGTCTAAGAACATTACGGCGAGATCAATACCATATAAAATAACTTAATAGGAAAAATCGAAAGAATTGAGGCTAAATTAGAAAATAGGTAAAAAAAAAAAAAAAGGACCCTTATGTAATAATTTATTTTTTCATTTTTCCCATCTATCTTCATCCAATTAAATTTAAAATTGGTCCCAAAAATAGATGAGAACAGAATTCTCATATTGGAACAAGAGGTGAACCAAAAAAACTAAATAAAGAAGGGAGCTTTTGCAAACTCAAAAATGCGCGGGATTCATTGTATTTCAGAAAGTTGCCATGGCACGGGCAATTTTTTCTAAAAATAATTTTTGGTGATACCTTATTTAGGTCTCGTCGTGCCCAAGAAGCAACTAGGCCTACGCCACATCAAAAGATTGATTAGGCCCACAATCCACTGATGCATCAATGACCAGCACATGCCG